>JAMPIV010012266.1:0-395740 GCA_024509875.1 Oreohelix idahoensis
TTGCCTGGGCCTTTCTCATCTGTTTAAGATGAATGTTTAGTGGTGGTGTTTCCTCCTTACTAGGGGTCGACCTGACCTGAAGCGTGGCCATTACCACAGGTTTTACAGGGCTTCCTAGAAATACACACTTACTTCCTAACACCAGCGGGTAGTTAGGGTCGTCACACACGGCTGCTCTAATCACTCCTTCCACGTACCTAGTCTTAACATTGATATGGGCTACTGGAAGTGTTATGGTGGCTACTCCCTTTACGGCCACTTGTATCTCCACTTTCTCTGTGGTATACTGGTCAGGGTGTACCAGGGTTGCACTCACAACAGAGTCATATTCCAAACCTGAATCGTAAAGGCACCTGACCCTGGCACCATTACCCGTAACTTCTTCACAGATGGGGGGATGATGAAGATTAATATGATTCTCTGTCAGTTTCTTCCTCCCCCTTGTCCACTATGATCATGCATGCCGCTTTATATGGAGGAACTTTCCTACCACAGTCAATTGTATTATGATTATTCATCCTGCATATTTTACAATATTTTCCTTCCTGTCTGAAGGGTTTCCTGTCATTGAATTGTGGGTTTTTGTTTGTATAGTCATTGCATGGCCTATCAAAATAGGGTTTTCCTCGGTTAGGTTCCCTATTATGATTATAATATTCACCTTGGTCTGGAAGGGTTCTATTATTATCCACCTGTTTTCTTTTACTGCCCGCTACTTCTGCCTGGGCTGCCTGATACCTCTCAGCGACATTAAGTAACTCCCCCAGCCTCTCTGCACCCTGTTCCATGAGAAACTTTCTCAAGTCTGGAGCCATGGACTCTCTCAATTGCTCAATAAGGATCATTTCTTTAAGATCTTGGGTTTTCCCCAGAGCAGTCCATTTCTCCAAGTAAGTCTCTAACCGTGCAGAGAACTGATGATAAGTCTCACCCGACAGTAGATTGGCATTTCTAAACTTTTTCCTGTAAAATTCACCATTCTTTTCGTATCTTAACAATAGAGCCTGCTTTAACATGTCATAATTGTCTTGGTCATCCCTGCTTATGTTGGAAAAAACATCATAAGCTGTTCCCCGAAGACCTTGGGACAACCTCAAGCTCCATCTTTCTTTTTCTAGCCCATAAGTTGTAGCTAATACCTCATACCTACTTAGATATGATTCAATATCATCATCTCTCTCAACAAAATAGTCTAAGTGAAACCCCATAGCTGAGTTGGAGGCCCCCTGACTAGCAGTAGCATCAGAGGTAGAGGGGCTGTGACCATTTTCAGGAGCATGGCCTTGCAACTCCAACTCCCTTAGTCGTAGCTCATGCTCCCTCTGCAACCTTTTATCTTCTGCCTCTGCTTTCCTTTGCAGTCGTTTTTCTTCTGCCTCAATTTTTCTCTCCTCCAACTGCCGCCTCTTGATCTCAGCTTCTCTATCAGCCTCTAGGGCCCTAGCCTCCTTCTCAGCCTCAATTTGTAAACGTTTAATTTCTTTCTCTCTAGCATCTTCTAACTGCATTCTCCTCTCTTCAGCTAACCTATGTTCTTCCCTAGCAATAAACTTATCACATTCTGAGGTGACATAGTCAATCAAAACTTGACCCTCCATGTTCATCTCTTTCACAATCTGCACAGCAGCAGAGCGAAACTTGGCCAAATCCGCCATCTGATAAATACTAAAATGTTCTAACTCAATTTCTACAACAAGTATAACTTTAATTAATTATTCCAGGCTCTGACACTTCATCAATTCCCAAATCTTGGGCAAAATTAATAATGGGGATTCCCTTGGTAAATAGAAATGTTGTTACAGCTAAATCCCCAACAGGACCCTAATATATGTAGTACTAGAAGTTCAAATCCCGGACAAGCCTACCAATTTATGTAGCAAAGGTAATTTTGCTGGGGAGGTTCAGATGTTATACCTAACAAGAAAGATAGTTGTGTCTGTGTCAACTGTGTGAGGTCAAGCACATGTAGGTCCCTGACTCTAAAAAAGATGATGATGATGATGATATATTATATCAGGGAACATAACGCTACCTCCCTAGATCTCACACAGTCCGTATTTTGATTCTAGTGGCTGGTGTATGATGTCTCTAGTGTCTAGGGGTGAAATGAAAATGATGGAACATCAACACCATACACTTTAACTCACTATAAGAAAATGAATAAGACTGTGGTTGAAGTTTTCTTTAAAATTGGAATGTTTTTTCTTTGTACAATTTAATCTGCCTGTCCCGCCATCTCTTTTGGACAGGTCTTTGAAAATGAGGAAATATATTTACATATAATGCTTTAACTAAAAGTATGGACTCTTGGTCCTATGAATATATTGTTAATATAGAGTTCCTGTAGGTGTATTCACAGACTAAAACTTTAATAGTTGCTAGTGATAGTCATTGGTTATGGGGAGCTGTTGTTTTCTTCATGCCCCATATGATTCAGTTTTATTTTGATAAGAACCAGTTTATTTCAGATGAAGTGTCAGATGTCCCAGCTGTTAACGTGTCACCTGGGATTCTTGGTATGACGAAAATAAGTCAGTGTAGATCAGCACACACACACAAGCTTCTTCAGGCTATCTGATGACAGCATAAACTTTATAATGGAGACTTTTCTCTTCTCACTCACTCATCAGGTTTCCTGTCACCGGATGGTAACAGGAAATAAAACCCCACTAATTCAAAGAAATATGTCACAAGTAACGTTGACTGGGGTTACCGTGTGTTACCGGGGCCCGAAAGGGGAGCAAAGAATAGTAACACTGTCCCCTGCCAAGCATGTCGTAGAAGGCGACTAAGGAGGGTTGGGCATGGGGCCGGTTACCCCATCCTGTAAAAAAAATTTAAACCACAAAAAACTTCAACAAATATGGACAAGTCAAATAAAGAAAATAAAACACAGCCATCCAAGACAGGGGAAGGTCCTCTCGCGGGGAGGCGTATGATGCAACACAGAGAAAGCCGAAAGGAGTCTGTGTTGCTGACTAACCTTCTTTCTTCTAGGAGAACTTCCAGATTTGGCAAATTGAAAACACTCGATGAGAGGTCACAGCAATTGGGTCTGAAAATACACAGGGAAAAGACAAAAATAATGAGAATAAATGCAGGTAATGAAAACAGGGTTGAACTTGAAGAAACGCCAATACAAGATGTAGAATCATACACATATCTTGGCAGTAATATAGACAAAGTTGGAGGGACAGACAGCGATATCAAAATAAGAATACAAAAAGCAAGAGGAGCTTTCATTGCATTGGGAAATATATGGAGATCAAGAGAAATAGGATCCAACACGAAAATAAGAATCTTCAACTCAAATGTGAAGTCAGTCCTATTGTATGGCTCGGAGACATGGAGAACAACAAAGACAACAACCAAAAAGCTACAGACTTTCATAAATGGGTGCTTGCGTAGAATAGAGGGATTAAAATGGTATGACAAGGTTACCAATGTGGAACTGATGACAAGTTTTGCTCTGCCCCGCCCAGCTTGTGAATTTAGTAGTTAATTTTACAATTATCACATCTGCTCTCAACGTAGTTGTTTGTATATAATTTTCTAGTCAAATGGCCACGAGACCATTATGCCTCTTGCCAATATCTATTAGAGCCGACCAATGAAAGCAGGCACTACTAAATCTTTTTGAATTTAGTTTGAAAAAAACAAAACAAATTCCAAACAAACTATGTGCCTCGTAGTCCATTGGTCAGTCTGCGTTAGTTATGCCAATAGAAAAAGATGTTTAGTTTTAGTTAACATTTTTCCTATCTCCTCCCTTTTACTCCTATACTCTTATACCAACCAATAGAATTTGAATTACTACAATGCCTCTTTTTTGAAACTTGCGTCCCCAATAACGTTATGTGTAACGAGCAAGAACAACAGTCTGTCCGTCCAAGCGTTCTTAGACATCTAGTATTATCTCAATAACTTGGCTAATACTTGGACTACCATATTTTTAAAAACATATTTTTGCTCAGGGGACACTAAGCTATCCTACTATATGATTTTTATGGTCAGTTTAATTATGGTTTAGATTTTCAGTTTTGTCACTGTCAATCGTCAAATATAACTTTTACACAAGTCGGCCATCTTCCCCCCTGTCTCTATCATTTCTTTTATTATTCAAATAACCAACTCGTTTGAGTAACGTTAGAATTTTACCGCTAGGAGGAAATGGAAAACTGCATGTGTGTTTGTCTCTGCTGGCTTTGCCCACAGCGTGTATATATTTTAAAGAGACCGCGTGCAGAGCGAAGAGGGTTTTTCCAACCGTTGGTAGTGTTGGCGTTAATTATTACAATCGTCTCGTTATTACTACTGAGAAATGTCCGAATTATTACAAATTTTAGTGTTAAAGTTAACATATTACGTTAATTCAAACCTTTTCCGCCGTTTCGTGCAGCAGATCGGCGAGATGTTAAAATGTTTATTGTACGTTTCTAAACCGAAACTAAAAGCGTGTTAGATTTTACGGCGGGTCATTTCTTTAAGCATTTCCACTGCACCAAAGGCAGCGCTCTACTGGCGTTGAAGATGAAAATAGTCAGACACCTGAGGGCTGGTGAAAACATGCATCCATGGCAGGTTACAATCTGTGAGATAACTTAGCGCAAATGAAGTCCTACGCGTTTTTCTAATGAATACTCTGCCTTTATATTGATCATGGATTGATGCAGGTGGGTCAATTCAAAGCACTACTGCCGAAGGTTGCCTCAGACCTCTGCAATCCAAGAATCTATTTCAGTTATGTTACTGAACAGCTGCAAGTGTTACTGCTTGTCTAATGCTGATTATAAATCACGTTTTCACCATTACTTTTCCTGAGTTTGTCTCATGACATGTCCAGAAGTTCTAGACCTCCTTCAAGTTTGCAATAGTTATGAGGAGAGAATCTATAAAATGATGATGGCAGAGTTATGTAGAGGATCCAATAATTCCTTTATCAGCCTGGATAAAACACTCGGAGTATCCTCAAGTCCAAAAGGCAACATAGGGATTCATTATGCTCCTCCGAAATGTTCACAGCCAACCATTTGTCTGCGCTCCAGCTGACTTTAGTTAGGAAACATCATTTAATAATATTCATATATGATTCTATAATGTTCCATTCAAATGGAGGCCATATTCACCAACTGTCTTCTCCGCCTAACAATAATTTTTGGTGAAATAATATAATAGGTGGGGAAATGAATTTCTGCATCAGAAATCAATTCGCCCTGTTTTAGCATTGTTATAATATGTGGGTGATCTCCAGCCAGGGTCCGTACAATACTTCCCCGTGGACTGTGTAGGGTCGGTTAACTACCAATGTTACCTGTGCCCTTATAATGCTAAATTAATAGCCATATTGTGAAGCGCTGTGAGCATTTTCCCAATTGCTCACTCGTCCACTCCCCACTTTTCTTCTGTTAACATTTTGTTTCGGGTTCAAATCTGGCGGATTATCTTCAATGCTAATGTTGGCCAGTTCACGAAAAGCGGCTTCAAACTGAGCCTGGGATGACTGGTCTTTGTTTATGCGTTCTCTTGGTGCCATACGCAGAGATACTAAAGTAAAGGTTTTCGGGGAAGACGGGTTGTGAAAAGGGGCGTTCCTATTCACTTTATCTACCTTTTCCTTTTTATTTTTCCTAGTAGTTTCAGGCCTACTTTCACCGGAGTACTTGGGTAGTCCTGATAATGTTCCCAACGTGTGGGCTTTCCTTTTTTATTTTTAGACCCATGTGTTTCAGAATGCTTGGTGGGCATCTGGTTATTAGTTTTCCACCCTGTGGAATTTACCTTGCAGCACTGGTCACAGGCCTCAACAAATTTTTCAATGTCTTCAGCTACGCCTGGCCAGAAATATGTCACAGATGTCCTTTGACGGGTGGTTCTCTCCTCTGATGTCCCCCGTCTGGTACAACATGTGCTTGCGCCATCACTTTTCCCCTGAATGAAGTTGGAAGTACCAACTGTCCCTGTCCATTGGGTCCTGCTCTAGCTTTCCTGTAGAGCAGTCCCTCCTTCAAATAAAATTGTCCTTTCTTAGGGTGTGCATGGCTGTTTGGCAATTTGCCAAAGCAAGGTTTTAATGATGTGTCCTTTGCCTGGGCCTTTCTCATCTGTTTAAGATGAATGTTTAGTGGTGGTGTTTCCTCCTTACTAGGGGTCGACCTGACCTGAAGCGTGGCCATTACCACAGGTTTTACAGGGCTTCCTAGAAATACACACTTACTTCCTAACACCAGCGGGTAGTTAGGGTCGTCACACACGGCTGCTCTAATCACTCCTTCCACGTACCTAGTCTTAACATTGATATGGGCTACTGGAAGTGTTATGGTGGCTACTCCCTTTACGGCTCCTTGTATCTCCACTTTCTCTGTGGTATACTGGTCAGGGTGCACCAGGGTTGCACTCACAACAGAGTCATATTCCAAACCTGAATCGTAAAGGCACCTGACCCTGGCACCATTACCCGTAACTTCTTCACAGATGGGGGGATGATGAAGATTAATATGATTCTCTGTCAGTTTCTTCCTCCCCCTTGTCCACTATGATCATGCATGCCGCTTTATATGGAGGAACTTTCCTACCACAGTCAATTGTATTATGATTATTCATCCTGCATATTTTACAATATTTTCCTTCCTGTCTGAAGGGTTTCCTGTCATTGAATTGTGGGTTTTTGTTTGTATAGTCATTGCACGGCCTATCAAAATAGGGTTTTCCTCGGTTAGGTTCCCTATTATGATTATAATATTCACCTTGGTCTGGAAGGGTTCTATTATTATCCACCTGTTTTCTTTTACTGCCCGCTACTTCTGCCTGGGCTGCCTGATACCTCTCAGCGACATTAAGTAACTCCCCCAGCCTCTCTGCACCCTGTTCCATGAGAAACTTTCTCAAGTCTGGAGCCATGGACTCTCTCAATTGCTCAATAAGGATCATTTCTTTAAGATCTTGGGTTTTCCCCAGAGCAGTCCATTTCTCCAAGTAAGTCTCTAACCGTGCAGAGAACTGATGATAAGTCTCACCCGACAGTAGATTGGCATTTCTAAACTTTTTTCCTGTAAAATTCACCATTCTTTTCGTATCTTAACAATAGAGCCTGCTTTAACATGTCATAATTGTCTTGGTCATCCCTGCTTATGTTGGAAAAAACATCATAAGCTGTTCCCCGAAGACCTTGGGACAACCTCAAGCTCCATCTTTCTTTTTCTAGCCCATAAGTTGTAGCTAATACCTCATACCTACTTAGATATGATTCAATATCATCATCTCTCTCAACAAAATAGTCTAAGTGAAACCCCATAGCTGAGTTGGAGGCCCCCTGACTAGCAGTAGCATCAGAGGTAGAGGGGCTGTGACCATTTTCAGGAGCATGGCCTTGCAACTCCAACTCCCTTAGTCGTAGCTCATGCTCCCTCTGCAACCTTTTATCTTCTGCCTCTGCTTTCCTTTGCAGTCGTTTTTTCTTCTGCCTCAATTTTTCTCTCCTCCAACTGCCGCCTCTTGATCTCAGCTTCTCTATCAGCCTCTAGGGCCCTAGCCTCCTTCTCAGCCTCAATTTGTAAACGTTTAATTTCTTTCTCTCTAGCATCTTCTAACTGCATTCTCCTCTCTTCAGCTAACCTATGTTCTTCCCTAGCAAATAAACTTATCACATTCTGAGGTGACATAGTCAATCAAAACTTGACCCTCCATGTTCATCTCTTTCACAATCTGCACAGCAGCAGAGCGAAACTTGGCCAAATCCGCCATCTGATAAATACTAAAATGTTCTAACTCAATTTCTACAACAAGTATAACTTTAATTAATTATTCCAGGCTCTGACACTTCATCAATTCCCAAATCTTGGGCAAAATTAATAATGGGGATTCCCTTGGTAAATAGAAATGTTGTTACAGCTAAATCCCCAACAGGACCCTAATATATGTAGTACTAGAAGTTCAAATCCCGGACAAGCCTACCAATTTATGTAGCAAAGGTAATTTTGCTGGGGAGGTTCAGATGTTATACCTAACAAGAAAGATAGTTGTGTCTGTGTCAACTGTGTGAGGTCAAGCACATGTAGGTCCCTGACTCTAAAAAAAGATGATGATGATGATGATATATTATATCAGGGAACATAACGCTACCTCCCTAGATCTCACACAGTCCGTATTTTGATTCTAGTGGCTGGTGTATGATGTCTCTAGTGTCTAGGGGTGAAATGAAAATGATGGAACATCAACACCATACACTTTAACTCACTATAAGAAAATGAATAAGACTGTGGTTGAAGTTTTCTTTAAAATTGGAATGTTTTTTCTTTGTACAATTTAATCTGCCTGTCCCGCCATCTCTTTTGGACAGGTCTTTGAAAATGAGGAAATATATTTACATATAATGCTTTAACTAAAAGTATGGACTCTTGGTCCTATGAATATATTGTTAATATAGAGTTCCTGTAGGTGTATTCACAGACTAAAACTTTAATAGTTGCTAGTGATAGTCATTGGTTATGGGGAGCTGTTGTTTTCTTCATGCCCCATATGATTCAGTTTTATTTTGATAAGAACCAGTTTATTTCAGATGAAGTGTCAGATGTCCCAGCTGTTAACGTGTCACCTGGGATTCTTGGTATGACGAAAATAAGTCAGTGTAGATCAGCACACACACACACAAGCTTCTTCAGGCTATCTGATGACAGCATAAACTTTATAATGGAGACTTTTCTCTTCTCACTCACTCATCAGGTTTCCTGTCACCGGATGGTAACAGGAAATAAAACCCCACTAATTCAAAGAAATATGTCACAAGTAACGTTGACTGGCAAAGAATATGGCCTCAGTTTTGCTCTGCCCCGCCCAGCTTGTGAATTTAGTAGTTAATTTTACAATTATCACATCTGCTCTCAACGTAGTTGTTTGTATATAATTTTCTAGTCAAATGGCCACGAGACCATTATGCCTCTTGCCAATATCTATTAGAGCCGACCAATGAAAGCAGGCACTACTAAATCTTTTTGAATTTAGTTTGAAAAAAACAAAACAAATTCCAAACAAACTATGTGCCTCGTAGTCCATTGGTCAGTCTGCGTTAGTTATGCCAATAGAAAAAGATGTTTAGTTTTAGTTAACATTTTTCCTATCTCCTCCCTTTTACTCCTATACTCTTATACCAACCAATAGAATTTGAATTACTACAATGCCTCTTTTTTGAAACTTGCGTCCCCAATAACGTTATGTGTAATGAGCAAGAACAACAGTCTGTCCGTCCAAGCGTTCTTAGACATCTAGTATTATCTCAATAACTTGGCTAATACTTGGACTACCATATTTTTAAAAACATATTTTTGCTCAGGGGACACTAAGCTATCCTACTATATGATTTTTATGGTCAGTTTAATTATGGTTTAGATTTTCAGTTTTGTCACTGTCAATCGTCAAATATAACTTTTACACAAGTCGGCCATCTTCCCCCCTGTCTCTATCATTTCTTTTATTATTCAAATAACCAACTCGTTTGAGTAACGTTAGAATTTTACCGCTAGGAGGAAATGGAAAACTGCATGTGTGTTTGTCTCTGCTGGCTTTGCCCACAGCGTGTATATATTTTAAAGAGACCGCGTGCAGAGCGAAGAGGGTTTTTCCAACCGTTGGTAGTGTTGGCGTTAATTATTACAATCGTCTCGTTATTACTACTGAGAAATGTCCGAATTATTACAAATTTTAGTGTTAAAGTTAACATATTACGTTAATTCAAACCTTTTCCGCCGTTTCGTGCAGCAGATCGGCGAGATGTTAAAATGTTTATTGTAAGTTTCTAAACCGAAACTAAAAGCGTGTTAGATTTTACGGCGGGTCATTTCTTTAAGCATTTCCACTGCACCAAAGGCAGCGCTCTACTGGCGTTGAAGATGAAAATAGTCAGACACCTGAGGGCTGGTGTATTTAGTATTATAGGACTAAAATCTTACTGAAATAAGCGATTATCTCACAGATTTCGCTACACACCTCCCTTCCTAAAACATGCATCCATGGCAGGTTACAATCTGTGAGATAACTTAGCGCAAATGAAGTCCTACGCGTTTTTCTAATGAATACTCTGCCTTTATATTGATCATGGATTGATGCAGGTGGGTCAATTCAAAGCACTACTGCCGAAGGTTGCCTCAGACCTCTGCAATCCAAGAATCTATTTCAGTTATGTTACTGAACGCAGAGTTATGTAGAGGATCCAATAATTCCTTTATCAGCCTGGATAAAACACTCGGAGTATCCTCAAGTCCAAAAGGCAACATAGGGATTCATTATGCTCCTCCGAAATGTTCACAGCCAACCATTTGTCTGCGCTCCAGCTGACTTTAGTTAGGAAACATCCTTTAATAATATTCATATATGATTCTATAATGTTCCATTCAAATGGAGGCCATATTCACCAACTGTCTTCTCCGCCTAACAATAATTTTTGGTGAAATAATATAATAGGTGGGGAAATGAATTTCTGCATCAGAAATCAATTCGCCCTGTTTTAGCATTGTTATAATATGTGGGTGATCTCCAGCCAGGGTCCGTACAATACTTCCCCGTGGACTGTGTAGGGTCGGTTAACTACCAATGTTACCTGTGCCCTTATAATGCTAAATTAATAGCCATATTGTGAAGCGCTGTGAGCATTTTCCCAATTGCTCACTCGTCCACTCCCCACTTTTCTTCTGTTAACATTTTGTTTCGGGTTCAAATCTGGCGGATTATCTTCAATGCTAATGTTGGCCAGTTCACGAAAAGCGGCTTCAAACTGAGCCTGGGATGACTGGTCTTTGTTTATGCGTTCTCTTGGTGCCATACGCAGAGATACTAAAGTAAAGGTTTTCGGGGAAGACGGGTTGTGAAAAGGGGCGTTCCTATTCACTTTATCTACCTTTTCCTTTTTATTTTTCCTAGTAGTTTCAGGCCTACTTTCACCGGAGTACTTGGGTAGTCCTGATAATGTTCCCAACGTGTGGGCTTTCCTTTTTTATTTTTAGACCCATGTGTTTCAGAATGCTTGGTGGGCATCTGGTTATTAGTTTGCCACCCTGTGGAATTTACCTTGCAGCACTGGTCACAGGCCTCAACAAATTTTTCAATGTCTTCAGCTACGCCTGGCCAGAAATATGTCACAGATGTCCTTTGACGGGTGGTTCTCTCCTCTGATGTCCCCCGTCTGGTACAACATGTGCTTGCGCCATCACTTTTCCCCTGAATGAAGTTGGAAGTACCAACTGTCCCTGTCCATTGGGTCCTGCTCTAGCTTTCCTGTAGAGCAGTCCCTCCTTCAAATAAAATTGTCCTTTCTTAGGGTGTGCATGGCTGTTTGGAAATTTGCCAAAGCAAGGTTTTAATGATGTGTCCTTTGCCTGGGCCTTTCTCATCTGTTTAAGATGAATGTTTAGTGGTGGTGTTTCCTCCTTACTAGGGGTCGACCTGACCTGAAGCGTGGCCATTACCACAGGTTTTACAGGGCTTCCTAGAAATACACACTTACTTCCTAACACCAGCGGGTAGTTAGGGTCGTCACACACGGCTGCTCTAATCACTCCTTCCACGTACCTAGTCTTAACATTGATATGGGCTACTGGAAGTGTTATGGTGGCTACTCCCTTTACGGCCCCTTGTATCTCCACTTTCTCTGTGGTATACTGGTCAGGGTGCACCAGGGTTGCACTCACAACAGAGTCATATTCCAAACCTGAATCGTAAAGGCACCTGACCCTGGCACCATTACCCGTCACTTCTTCACAGATGGGGGGATGATGAAGATTAATATGATTCTCTGTCAGTTTCTTCCTCCCCCTTGTCCACTATGATCATGCATGCCGCTTTATATGGAGGAACTTTCCTACCACAGTCAATTGTATTATGATTATTCATCCTGCATATTTTACAATATTTTCCTTCCTGTCTGAAGGGTTTCCTGTCATTGAATTGTGGGTTTTTGTTTGTATAGTCATTGCATGGCCTATCAAAATAGGGTTTTCCTCGGTTAGGTTCCCTATTATGATTATAATATTCACCTTGGTCTGGAAGGGTTCTATTATTATCCACCTGTTTTCTTTTACTGCCCGCTACTTCTGCCTGGGCTGCCTGATACCTCTCAGCGACATTAAGTAACTCCCCCAGCCTCTCTGCACCCTGTTCCATGAGAAACTTTCTCAAGTCTGGAGCCATGGACTCTCTCAATTGCTCAATAAGGATCATTTCTTTAAGATCTTGGGTTTTCCCCAGAACAGTCCATTTCTCCAAGTAAGTCTCTAACCGTGCAGAGAACTGATGATAAGTCTCACCCGACAGTAGATTGGCATTTCTAAACTTTTTCCTGTAAAATTCACCATTCTTTTCGTATCTTAACAATAGAGCCTGTCATAATTGTCTTGAGACATGTCATAGAGACATGTCATAATTGTCTTGGTCATCCCTGCTTATGTTGGAAAAAACATCATAAGCTGTTCCCCGAAGACCTTGGGACAACCTCAAGCTCCATCTTTCTTTTTCTAGCCCATAAGTTGTAGCTAATACCTCATACCTACTTAGATATGATTCAATATCATCATCTCTCTCAACAAAATAGTCTAAGTGAAACCCCATAGCTGAGTTGGAGGCCCCCTGACTAGCAGTAGCATCAGAGGTAGAGGGGCTGTGACCATTTTCAGGAGCATGGCCTTGCAACTCCAACTCCCTTAGTCGTAGCTCATGCTCCCTCTGCAACCTTTTATCTTCTGCCTCTGCTTTCCTTTGCAGTCGTTTTTCTTCTGCCTCAATTTTTCTCTCCTCCAACTGCCGCCTCTTGATCTCAGCTTCTCTATCAGCCTCTAGGGCCCTAGCCTCCTTCTCAGCCTCAATTTGTAAACGTTTAATTTCTTTCTCTCTAGCATCTTCTAACTGCATTCTCCTCTCTTCAGCTAACCTATGTTCTTCCCTAGCAATAAACTTATCACATTCTGAGGTGACATAGTCAATCAAAACTTGACCCTCCATGTTCATCTCTTTCACAATCTGCACAGCAGCAGAGCGAAACTTGGCCAAATCCGCCATCTGATAAATACTAAAATGTTCTAACTCAATTTCTACAACAAGTATAACTTTAATTAATTATTCCAGGCTCTGACACTTCATCAATTCCCAAATCTTGGGCAAAATTAATAATGGGGATTCCCTTGGTAAATAGAAATGTTGTTACAGCTAAATCCCCAACAGGACCCTAATATATGTAGTACTAGAAGTTCAAATCCCGGACAAGCCTACCAATTTATGTAGCAAAGGTAATTTTGCTGGGGAGGTTCAGATGTTATACCTAACAAGAAAGATAGTTGTGTCTGTGTCATCTTTGTGAGGTCAAGCACATGTAGGTCCCTGACTCTAAAAAAGATGATGATGATGATGATATATTATATCAGGGAACATAACGCTACCTCCCTAGATCTCACACAGTCCGTATTTTGATTCTAGTGGCTGGTGTATGATGTCTCTAGTGTCTAGGGGTGAAATGAAAATGATGGAACATCAACACCATACACTTTAACTCACTATAAGAAAATGAATAAGACTGTGGTTGAAGTTTTCTTTAAAATTGGAATGTTTTTTCTTTGTACAATTTAATCTGCCTGTCCCGCCATCTCTTTTGGACAGGTCTTTGAAAATGAGGAAATATATTTACATATAATGCTTTAACTAAAAGTATGGACTCTTGGTCCTATGAATATATTGTTAATATAGAGTTCCTGTAGGTGTATTCACAGACTAAAACTTTAATAGTTGCTAGTGATAGTCATTGGTTATGGGGAGCTGTTGTTTTCTTCATGCCCCATATGATTCAGTTTTATTTTGATAGCTCTGCCCCGCCCAGCTTGTGAATTTAGTAGTTAATTTTACAATTATCACATCTGCTCTCAACGTAGTTGTTTGTATATAATTTTCTAGTCAAATGGCCACGAGACCATTATGCCTCTTGCCAATATCTATTAGAGCCGACCAATGAAAGCAGGCACTACTAAATCTTTTTGAATTTAGTTTTAAAAAAAAACAAAACAAATTCCAAACAAACTATGTGCCTCGTAGTCCATTGGTCAGTCTGCGTTAGTTATGCCAATAGAAAAAGATGTTTAGTTTTAGTTAACAGTTTTCCTATCTCCCCCCTTTTACTCCTATACTCTTATACCAACCAATAGAATTTGAATTACTACAATGCCTCTTTTTTGAAACTTGCGTCCCCAATAACGTTATGTGTAATGAGCAAGAACAACAGTCTGTCCGTCCAAGCGTTCTTAGACATCTAGTATTATCTCAATAACTTGGCTAATACTTGGACTACCATATTTTTTAAAACATATTTTTGCTCAGGGGACACTAAGCTATCCTACTATATGATTTTTATGGTCAGTTTAATTATGGTTTAGATTTTCAGTTTTGTCACTGTCAATCGTCAGATATAACTTTTACACAAGTCGGCCATCTTCCCCCCTGTCTCTATCATTTCTTTTATTATTCAAATAACCAACTCGTTTGAGTGACGTCAGAATTTTACCGCTAGGAGGAAATGGAAAACTGTATGTGTGTTTGTCTCTGCTGGCTTTGCCCACAGCGTGTATATATTTTAAAGAGACCGCGTGCAGAGCGAAGAGGGTTTTTCCAACCGTTGGTAGTGTTGGCGTTAATTATTACAATCGTCTCGTTATTACTACTGAGAAATGTCCGAATTATTACAAATTTTAGTGTTAAAGATAACATATTACGTTAATTCAAACTTTTTCCGCCGTTTCGTGCAGCAGATCGGCGAGATGTTAAAATGTTTATTGTAAGTTTCTAAACCGAAACTAAAAGCGTGTTAGATTTTACGGCGGGTCATTTTTTAAGCATTTCCACTGCACCAAAGGCAGCGCTCTACTGGCGTTGAAGATGAAAATAGTCAGACACCTGAGGGCTGGTGTATTTATTATTCACAAGACTCAGGTTTTCTTCATTACTTATTTAAGAGTTCACCCATCCCTGCCTTTAACCTACCAATCTATTCTGTGTTGTTCGTCTTCCAATACACGTTACTGGACACACATATTTTGGCCTTTATTTGGTCTATACTTGCTGAAAGGAAAGTTATATTAGTGATTGCGTCTTTACATTGTCTGAGTCGTTCAGGTGTCCTATATACCATAGTTGTGCTGGGGAAGTGAAAATGATTTTTTGGGGTGCGAAATCGGCTGTGCATCCTTTCATCTTCTTCTTCTTCTTCTTCTGCGTTCAGTTTGTAGTCATGCTAAATCTGCAGGCCTGTCGCCAGGACGAAGTCCACAGTCTTTACCAGGTCGGCGCGGCAGCCCCATAGCTTCTGCTGGAGCTCAGCACCCCTTTGCCAGGTCGCACATCGCGGTTCATCGTGGGTTGGACAGTTCTGGAGAATGTGTTCTGGGGTTTGGATTCCTGTTCCGCATGGGCATTCATTTGTGTGGGATATCTTGAGGCGATAGAGATGTCCTAGTAATCTGCAGTGGCCGGTTCTCAGGCGGAACATTGTGGTCTGTTGGTATCTGTTTAGATGGTGTATTGGGTCATCTCTGCTGTACATATCCCCTTCCTTCTTCCACTGATTTTTGTACTTGTTGTGGATTATGGTTTTTGCTTCCCGATACGGCAATGGATGGCTGTATTGTTCCATTTTACTGCCACTTCTTGATAGAGCATCTGCTTTGTCAATGATGACAGCAGTTAGCGACATATAAATATATGATGACAGCAGTTAGCGACATATAAATGTATAATGACTGCAGTTAGCGACATATAAATATATGATGACAGTAGTTAGCAACGTATAAATATATGATGACAGCAGTTTGCGACATATGAACTGAGGACAGTCCAAACGGCGCCATCGCCTTGCTGTGAAAGTAAATCATCCTTTCATGATTTACTTTCACAGCAAGGCGATGGCGCCGTTTGGACTCTCCTCAGTTCATATATTTATATGTCGTTAATTGCTGTCATCATATATTTATATGTCGCAAACTGCTGTCATCATATATTTATACGTTGCTAACTACTGTCATCATATATTTATATGTCGCTAACTGCTTTCATCATATATTTATATGTAGCAAACTGCTGTCATAATATATTTATATGTAGCAAACTGCTGTCATCATATATTTATATGTCGCTAACTGCAGTCATTATACATTTATATGTCGCTAACTGCTGTCATCATATATTTATATGTCGCTAACTGCTGTCATCATATATTTATATGTAGCAAACTGCTGTCATCATATATTTATATGTCGCTAACTGCAGTCATTATACATTTATATGTCGCTAACTGCTGTCATCATATATTTATATGTCGCTAACTGCAGTCATTATACATTTATATGTCGCTAACTGCTGTCATTATACATTTATATGTCGCTAACTGCAGTTATTATACATTTATATGTCGCTAACTGCAGTTATTATACATTTATATGTCGCTAACTGCAGTCATTATACATTTATATGTCCCTAACTGCTGTCATCATATATTTATATGATATGTTTTGAATTGTCTTTTCTTTAGTCTGATTGGCCTGTCTGGTTTCTTTCTATTTCTCGACACCGCCTACCTTTTCTGTCATTTTTGCTCTAACAGCTCGAATTCTGTCTTTGGTAAATCTCGTAAGAACCAAGCTATGCCCGCTTCTCCGCACGTGCGCTAGCGGCAATTTTTCCTAAGTCCTTTACGTAGGCATTCTTGGGGAAAACTGCAGGTACTCTGTCCCTTTGATTATAGGGGACATGGGGAACTCTCTGTCCCTTTGAGTTTGCCGCTCTCGGTTTCCTTCCCGAACGTAGAACGAGGAAGGCGGCATTTTGCCTATAACGTCTATTATTTTGCGAGCGGCTAGCTTGAATGCTCTCTTTTTCCCCGTTGGCACGGGAAACGTCTCTGTCGTTTTATGTCGTGCCGCCACCGTGTTCCATCTTCAGCGGACTGCTAAACGCTGGCCGAACTTCTGACAACGTTTCTTACTATTTAAGGGCAGGTCTCTATCACCCTTCACCAGTTGTCTCTTGAACTTACTTCAAGGATTTTTGCTGCCAGAGACTTTGTACTACAGTTGAGAGCTGTTTGTAACTAGTATTTGTGCGGAAATTCATTCGTTGATTGGTAAGAGCACCATAATTTTTTTAAAGTTAATTTTTGGTGAGTTAGCTTAATTGTATAGAGCTTAATGCCAGGTTAGTTTAATTCCATCATGAATATTTAATTCTTAAAGTAAAGTAAATTTTGGGGGACAGGGTAATTCTGATTTTTATTAAGCACTATATCAGTTTTAACTCCGCTTAAGAAGTACGGCCAAGACAAAACATATATACGACAGAGATATATTTTATCAGACAGAAGAGAGAGAGAGAGAGAGAGAGAGAGAGAGAGAGAGAGAGAGAGAGAGAGAGAGAGAGAGACAGACAGACAGACAGAAAGACAGACAGACAGACAGACAGACAGACAGACAGACAGAGAGATAGAGGCATATGTATATCATTTGTTTTCGCGATGTATTTCCATTTGCGAATATGTGTATAAATTAATTCTGTCTAAAGTCCGCTACTCGTTTTCCTATTGGTGTGTGTCACCGCAACATGAATTTTATAACTTCCAGTATAGTCATATGTGGATACTTTTAATTAACTATTCGTGGTATGAATGGTTACTATAGCCTTGTCCAACTTCGGTGATTGTGTGTGTGTGTGTGTGAACGCGGGGCCAATTAGACTCGCGTGCGCGCGACAGCACAGCCGGGACGGCGGGACGCCGGGTTGAAATTGACCTGTGCGATTGTTAGGCTAACCCGAGCAGAAAAGGGGGGGGGGGGGAAGAAGGTGTGTGTTGTAGACTTTATATCAATGGAGAGAAGGGGTGTGTTCGTTTTTGGGATTGAGCGAAAGAATGTACAGTGGTACGTGTTAGTAAACCAATAGTGCTGGATTAATATGGTTGGGTATATTTTTTTTACTTGTCTGTGTATTTCAGAGCTGATCACACTGACGCTGTCTGTGTTCTCCTGACGGGCACTAAACGATTCTTCAGAATTATACCGGGCATTTACATGAAAGTGCCCTTGGATTTTATTTTCTTCTGCCCTGCATTATCAGCCACAAGTTTATTCAGACCGCACGGCCGGACAAACGGCTTGTCAGTCGCCCAGCCTACCGGGTGATCTTTGGGGAGTATTTACCTATCGCCCATCACAGTGCCTAAGGGCCGATACCGTCGCCCTCCATTCTTTTGAGCAACATAGGCAAACCCATTTAGGCCCTGTCGCCGTGGATATTACTAACGTACTCGCCAAGAAGAAGCCAATGATTTTCCAGTCCCTGCACCTGTGGGTTTCAGTCTTCATATCTCTTATCAGAAGAGCCTATCCCTCGGGTCATTTTCCCTGGATAACCAGTTTGCTACATGCACTTCACTTATTTGCCTGGGAATATATCTATACATATATCTTGATCAGTGAGCACAACTGGTCTCAGCCATTGTTGGATTATATTCGCATAATTTGAGGTGGCCACCCGCAACAACAAAAAAGTGTTATTCCTTAGGATTATTACTCATTCCCGTGGGAGCTTATCTCCATATTCCGAGGATACAAAACCTTTGGGGGAACAGTGTGATTCTTCCTTGCAGAGGAGTGGAGATTACCTGACAAGTTTTAGTAAAAGAGGGCTGGCCGCTTTCATTGTTCGAGAACTGGGGCCTCACCCCTTTAAGTAGACTATAGTTTTATTTGTGTCAGGAAGTGTACGGTTGACGGTGTGGAGTGAGGCGATTTTGGCGTGTGTGCGATTGAGTGAAGTCGGTTGTCATGTGTTAGTGGGTTGTGTATGTGATAACTTCATTAGTCTTTGTCGTGAGAAATTTTAATCCACATATATAAATTATCAGGTAAATGTAAAGCCTAACACAATGACTTCAATAAAAGGAAAGAAGAATGGTAAAGAACAGTGCGGTCACAATGACTGTACTCGAAATCCCCCTTGTTTTCTCCTGCGTCTGCAAATTGTAACGTTTCACGTTGATAGTAAAAGCCTTCTGCAGCATACACGCGTTTCCCCAACACAATAAAATGTGTACTCCATTTCTAAGAAAAACCTTGAGATACGCAATCTGACCCAGATTTAAAATTCCATTCATGTCATTTTATACACTACGTTACCAAAAAACGAAAGACAGATGGACTAAAGATAGAAAGAAAGGGAGAGGCTGAAAGCCGGAACGCAGGCAATACTACCACAGTCTCGCGATGCACAATTACTACCATCACGCGTGTAAGGCCACAAGCACTAGCTTTTTTCAAATCGACAGTGATAAAAAACACTACACACACGAGAGTTAGTTTTTTAAAAACTCACAAAACGCTTATTAGGAAACATGACATTATACTGGTTTACGTTTGAAAACATTACAGTACCCAGACACCACATCGTATTCGAAGTAAACAGGAGGTAGAAGAAAATGCATATTTTGAACGCAGCCACTTAGCTCCTTTAAATTTGTATATTTGGGTTCCTTAGGACTTGCTGACAAAGAATATGTTAAACGTTACGCAAATAGTCTAGGAATTACCAAATTATAGCCAAAAGAAATAGTGAGGGATGTCAGACAACACCAAAATCAGAATCGCTCAGTGGCAGATTTTCACACCACCATTGTACGGGAAATGGGTCTCCATGTTAAATCCGATTTGATTGGAGCGCAATAAATGTAAGGCTAAACACGATTAGTCGGGCTATAAATACTATCTTTTGTTGTCAGGGGAAACGGGAGTAGGAGTACTTTTTTTCAAACGATTGGGTAAACATGGCACGATTGGTTAGACCCGCGAAAATATAGTCAATCAGAGGCGTCAGGTCACCACCACATGTTCAAATAAACTTACTAAAGAACCAGTGCGTTGAGCACCAGTGCATATTTTTCTAAATAAAAGCCTGGGACATCGGCAGATCGAAATTGTGCTATATTCATTGCCAGTCAACGTAACTGTGTATTATTCCATGAATTGTGGTAAGCTTGATATATTCAATATCTTTTTAATGAAAATTGAATGTAAATTGATAATTTATGTCTGTATCTATGTGTGGTTCAGTAGCGAACATGAGGTAAAGCCTATCTAGTGCTCCAACCTGAACAGAAGGTGTCGGAGGAAAGTAAAACTGCATGGAATTGCCAAACAGTACACTGACACCTATCTTATCGACTAGAAAGAAATAATGCTGGAATTGCAGAGGCGTAGTAATCATTAGGGAGGAATATACTGGTGTAAATTATTTCAGATGAAGCTGACAGTTGGCCTACCGCTCTGAACTCAGTGTTTGTTATGTAATGTGTTCAGTCTGTAAATAGATTATAAACTAGTTATGAAGTAGGAGGTACAACCTTCTTGTTTCAGGGACCGTGGTCCTAAAGCTATTGAGCAGCACCTGGTCGGAGCTTTGCTGAACCTAGAGGCTGACAGCATACTCCTGGGTCCAGATAGTGACCAGTGAGGTGTCTCCAGAACACAGGGAGGCTATCGAGCAGAGGAGTCTTTTCCTGCCGCCATCACGAAAGATAAGCCTATGTGGCCAGTGGAGCTCAACATTATGCCCCCCAACCCCCCACCCCCCGCCCCCCGCCCCCCCCCCCCACCCCCCCCCCCTCAAAATCTGACTTTATAATAAACCAGAGGGAAAATACAGTGTTTAAATTGATAGGAACTGTGAACTTTTCCCCATACCATTTACAAGATAAACAAACACTTGAAGTCATGATGACAAATAACAACATAGCCTGAAAAAACAAAACCAGTATTACCTCATATTACTACTACACAACTGACACACATAGGATAATATTAATAAAATATGTCACTACAAGGTTCATATTGATAAATTCTGTACATATGAATTGTAATTACAATTGATTGTGATTCCTGGTTCACTTTGTAGTTGAATCAGGACATATATATTAATGAAAGTACGTAATACATATTGATATTTGAAAATTTACCAGTGACTCATTTAAGATAGTCTTATAGAATGTTACATGTGTGTGAGTGTCACAGTGTTGTCAAGTGTGGTGGAATAAATTAAATTGTTTATCTGTCTGTTGTTGTTGTGACTTACACTTCATCATATACATACCCTAGACATTTAACGTAGTCATCACAATATTCCAGAATAATTCTGACTGAGGCATAATGTGGTAGCAAGTAAGGTTATCTGTAAAACACTACACCTATTAGATACAGATACCTTCACAGCTGATCTCAGTCAGTACACTAAGTCCCCTATAAATATTTATAACATCCCACTTTACCACATATATTGGGGTCTCGCTCCAGGGATATTGAACTTTCTCCTGTTATAGATATTGGGAATAATAAGAATTAAAAAGTATCCTTGGGTGAAAATAAATAACGTTGAGCTCTCAGTGCCTGTGGTTGTCATTAGATAATTATTGAAAGATTGAATTGTTACATTTGCATGTTAGACAATGGCCGACTTGGCAAAATTTCGATCTGCTGCTGTACAGACTGCGAAAGAGTTAGGAATGGACGGGCAAATTATGATTGTTTATGTCACTGCTGAATGTGACAAATATATTGAACGGGAAGAAAGAAGATTAGAAAAAGAGGCCGAAAGAAAATTAGAGGCTGAGACTAAGAGGTTGCAGATTGAGGCTGAGGCTAAGAGGTTGCAGATTGAGGCTGAGGCTAAGAGGTTGCAGATTGAGGCTGAGGCTAAGAAATTGGAGGCAGAAAGAGAAGAGAAGAAATTAGCTATAGAAAGGGAAGCCGAAGAAAGAAGACAGGCTGCAGAAAGGGAAGACAAGAGATTAGCTGCAGAGAGGGAAGCAGAAAAGGAGGAGAAGAGATTACAAAGGGAACATGAGTTATGATTAAGGGAGTTTGAGTTTCAAGGCCATGCTCCTGAAAATGGTGCCAGTCCCTTTGCCTCTGATGCCACTGCTAACCAAGGAGCCTCAACCTCAGCTATGAATTTTCATTTAGATCATTTTGTTGAGAAAGACGATGATATTGAGAGCTATCTAAATAGATATGAACTATTAGCTACCACATATGGGTTAGAAAGAGAAAGGTGGAGCTTAAAGTTATCTCAAGGGCTTCGTGGGGCAGCTTATGAAGTTTTTGCCAAAATGAGCAGAGGTGATCAGGAAAATTATGACATGCTAAAGCAGGCTCTTTTGTTAAGATATGAAAAGAACGCAGAATTTTATAGGAAAAAATTTAGGAATGCTAAACTACTGTCAGGTGAAACCTATCACCAGTTCTCTGCACGGTTAGAGACATACTTGGAGAAATGGACTTCTCTGGGGAAAACCCAAGATCTTAAGGAAATGGTCCTTATAGAACAACTAAGAGAGTCCATGGCTCCAGACCTGAGAAAGTTTCTCATGGAACAAGGTGCAGAGAGGCTGGGTGAGTTGCTAAATGTTGCTGAAAGGTATCAAGCGGCTCAGGCAGAGGTATCAGGTAATAAAAAGAAACAGCTGGAAAATTTTAGGGCACCACAGAACTTTAATAAATTTGATCCTAGAGATCAAAACAAAGGTAAGCACCAATTTGATAGGCCACGGTATGACAATAAAAATAAAACCCCACAATTCGATGAAAGGAAATATGATGAAAGAAAATCTTTCAACCAAGGGAAAAGGTGGTGTAAAAATTGTAAGATGAACAATCATGACACTGACCATTGTAGAAGGAAACCTCCTCATTGTGCTGCTATGACATCGGGGAAAAAGGAAAAAAAGGTCAAACCTGCAGAACTACAGGAACCATACCACCCCCCAGTGTGTGAAGATGTCATCTGTAATGGTGTCACTATAAGGTGTTTATATGATACCGGTTTAGATTACGATTCCGTTGTGAGTTCTCACCTGGTGCAGGCCGATCAATACACCACAGAAACAGTGGAGATTCAAACTGCAACCAAGGATGTAGCTACCATGACACTTCCCGTCGCCCGGATAAAGGTGAAAACGCGATATGTGGAAGGAATCATAAAAGCAGCAGTGATAAATGAGCCAATCTACCCTCTGATATTGGGGTGTAGATATGTCTTCTTGGGGAATCCCAAGAGACCTGTGATATTGGCAACAGTGCAGACCAGATCACAGTCTAAAAAGGAGGAGGATAATCCGATAAATACTCATCCAGATGAGATGAGGAAGGCACAGGCTGAGGACAAAACACTCAAGCCGTGTTTCAAGAAGTTGCCCAAATCTCATACACCTCCAGGCAAGGGAGAATTTTATATGAAGAACAAGCTGATATATAGGAAGGCTGGATCTGAATCCAATGGTCACGGACAGCTGGTCCTTCCCACTTCATATAGGACTAAAGTGTTGGAACTAGGGCATGCGATTCCCTTCAGTGGTCATATGGGGATCAGCGCAACAGGACAGCGTATAGCTTGTCACTATTTCTGGCCAGGGATAACTGAAGATATCAAACGATATGTAAAATCCTGTCCAGAGTGCCAACGAGTAGCACCTAAACATTGGACTGCACCAGCAACTCTGGGGAAATGCCCATAGTGGGAACACCCTTTGAGAGAGTTGCCGTGGATCTTGTGGGACCTCTCACCCGAACCAAGAGAAGGAACAGCTACATTCTGACTCTGGTGGACACTTGTTCTATGTGGGGAGAGGCGGTAGCCCTGTCATCTATTGATTCTAAACATGTGGCAGAGGCATTACTCACAATTTTCACAAGGTTAGGCTTTCCCAATCAAATCTTGACTGATAATGGCTCTCAGTTCAAGGGGAAACTAACAGAAGAAGTTTTCAGGATCTTCCAGGCCAAACACTTCCATTGTAGTGTGTACCACCCCCAAGGGAACGGCCAAGTGGAAAGATTAATGGCACGTTGATGTCGATCCTGAGAAAGTTGGCACACGAAAAACCAGATACGTGGGACCAGTACCTTCACGCCGCCCTCTTTGCTTATCGGGAGGTACCCCATAGTTCAACCGGAATGGCCCCGGCAACATTATTATTTGGAAGGCCAATAAAAGGTCCACTGGAAGCGCTGTTAAGAACGTGGACTGATGAAAAAGCAGAGGAAAATATTACATCCTCATACCAATATGTGAATGAGCTGACCACTCGTTTAAAAACTGGCTGGAAACTTGCCAATGAAAATTTGAAACAAGCCAGGAAGAAACATGCTGCCTATTATAACAGGAAAGCTAAAGACAGAGATTTGGCTGTGGGAGAGAAGGTACTGCTTCTTCTCCCCGGTAGTCAGAATAAGTTACAAATTGGATGGCAAGGGCCATATACAGTTCTAGAGAAGGTGTCTAGAACCAATTATAAGATAGATAAGAAGGGGAAAGAAAAAATCTATCATGTGAATCTCCTGAAGAAATATTTGGAAAGAGAACATCAGGAAGAGACACACTTGTTGACCTTGTCCATTGCCATGGAGATGAAAAAGGAACCACTTTCATCATTTGAATATCCATTACACCCTGTGAGACAGCGGCACAGGTGAAAATCAGTACACATTTAACGAAAACTCAGAAAGAGAGAGTGCAACAGGTTCTAGATACTCATACAGAGGTGTTAACAGACCGACCTGGGCATACAAACTTATTGGAATATGATATGAAACTGATAGACCCCACACCTGTCTGTATGAAACCATATTCGATTCCTTTTGCTAAGGAGAAAGCTTTGAAGGAAGAGATAGACTATTTGTTGAAGGAAGGAATTATTTCACACAGTGAATCTTCGTATAGTTCCGGTGTTGTACTCTTAAGAAAACCCTCTGGAGAACATAGACTCTGTATAGATTATAGGAGACTGAATGCTATTACAGAAGGACAGGTGGATCCATTGCCGGATACAAATCAGTTGTTTGCCAGACTAAATAAAGCTAAATATTTCTCAAAAGTGGATCTGAGTAAAGGATACTATCAGATTCCAGTAAAGCCTGAGGTTAGACCATACCTAGCTTTTAGTACCTCAGAAGGACACTATGAGTTTAATAGATTGCCATTTGGATTGAAGAATGCGCCTAGTGTCTTCTCTAGAATGATGAGAAAATTATTGGACCCTCTGAATAATCCATGTATCACAAATTTCATGGATGATATCCTTATAGCCACAGAAACATTTGAGGAACACATTGACTCTCTGAACATGCTGTTTAATCGACTTAAGGAAGCGAATTTAACAGCCCGACCAACCAAATGTTGCGTTGGATGTAAAGAATTAGAATTCTTGGGACACACAGTTTATCAGGGAAACATGACCCCTGACCCAAAGAATTTAGAGAAACTAAAGAAAGCCCCGAGACCACAAACCAAGAAAGACGTGAGATCCTTTGTCTCATTATGTGGTTTCTACCAAAAGTATATCAAAAATTTTAATTCCATATGTGCACCGTTAACTGATTTGACACGTAAAGGACATCCAGATCGAATTACATGGACACCACAATGTGAAATGGCTTACCAGGAATTGAAGGAAAAGCTCACAAGCAAACCTATTTTGAAATTACCTGACTTAAGTCAAGAATTCATTGTAAGGACGGATGCCAGTAATATTGGGTTAGGTGCGACTCTGCTATAGAGATCAGATGCATTGGATGGGGAATTAAGCCCAGTGGCATATGCTAGCAGAAAGTTGAATAAAGCTGAAACCAATTACTCAACTAGCGAAAAAGAATGTCTTGCAGTAATATGGGCGATAAAGAAATTCAATATTTATCTGTATGGGAAGGCATTTAAGTTGCAAACGGATCACAAACCTTTGTCGTTTCTAGCACAGGCTAGACATGAGAATTCTAGATTACTCCGTTGGTCATTATTGATGCAGCCATTTGAGTTTAGCATAGAGTATATAAGTGGAAAAACAAATCTGGGAGCGGATTTTTTAAGCCGCCATCCGTGTGATGAGAATCACCCTAAACCCCAGGAATAATAATAAATTTCTCTATGTGTATATAGAATTATAGACTGACATATAACGTCTGTTTTAAGTGGGGAGGATTTGTCGTGAGAAATTCTAATCCACATATATAAATTATCAGGTAAATGTAAAGCCTAACACAATGACTTCAATAAAAGGAAAGAAGAATGGTAAAGAACAGTGCGGTCACAATGACTGTACTCGAAATCCCCCTTGTTTTCTCCTGCGTCTGCAAATTGTAACGTTTCACGTTGATAGTAAAAGCCTTCTGCAGCATACACGCGTTTCCCCAACACAATAAAATGTGTACTCCATTTCTAAGAAAAACCTTGAGATACGCAATCTGACCTAGATTTAAAATTCCATTCATGTCATTTTATACACTACGTTACCAAAAAAACGAAAGACAGATGGACTAAAGATAGAAAGAAAGGGAGAGGCTGAAAGCCGGAACGCAGGCAATACTACCACAGTCTCGCGATACACAATTACTACCATCACGCGTGTAAGGCCACAAGCACTAGCTTTTTTTCAAATCGACAGTGATAAAAAACACTACACACACGAGAGTTAGTTTTTAAAAACTCACAAAACGCTTATTAGGAAACATGACATTATACTGGTTTACGTTTGAAAACATTACAGTACCCAGACACCACATCGTATTCGAAGTAAACAGGAGGTAGAAGAAAATGCATATTTTGAACGCAGCCACTTAGCTCCTTTAAATTTGTATATTTGGGTTCCTTAGGACTTGCTGACAAAGAATATGTTAAACGTTACGCAAATAGTCTAGGAATTACCAAATTATAGCCAAAAGAAATAGTGAGGGATGTCAGACAACACCAAAATCAGAATCGCTCAGTGGCAGATTTTCACACCACCATTGTACGGGAAATGGGTCTCCATGTTAAATCCGATTTGATTGGAGCGCAATAAATGTAAGGCTAAACACGATTAGTCGGGCTATAAATACTATCTTTTGTTGTCAGGGGAAACGGGAGTAGGAGTACTTTTTTTCAAACGATTGGGTAAACATGGCACGATTGGTTAGACCCGCGAAAATATAGTCAATCAGAGGCGTCAGGTCACCACCACATGTTCAAATAAACTTACTAAAGAACCAGTGCGTTGAGCACCAGTGCATATTTTTCTAAATAAAAGCCTGGGACATCGGCAGATCGAAATTGTGCTATATTCATTGCCAGTCAACGTAACTGTGTATTATTCCATGAATTGTGGTAAGCTTGATATATTCAATATCTTTTTAATGAAAATTGAATGTAAATTGATAATTTATGTCTGTATCTATGTGTGGTTCAGTAGCGAACATGAGGTAAAGCCTATCTAGTGCTCCAACCTGAACAGAAGGTGTCGGAGGAAAGTAAAACTGCATGGAATTGCCAAACAGTACACTGACACCTATCTTATCGACTAGAAAGAAATAATGCTGGAATTGCAGAGGCGTAGTAATCATTAGGGAGGAATATACTGGTGTAAATTATTTCAGATGAAGCTGACAGTTGGCCTACCGCTCTGAACTCAGTGTTTGTTATGTAATGTGTTCAGTCTGTAAATAGATTATAAACTAGTTATGAAGTAGGAGGTACAACCTTCTTGTTTCAGGGACCGTGGTCCTAAAGCTATTGAGCAGCACCTGGTCGGAGCTTTGCTGAACCTAGAGGCTGACAGCATACTCCTGGGTCCAGATAGTGACCAGTGAGGTGTCTCCAGAACACAGGGAGGCTATCGAGCAGAGGAGTCTTTTCCTGCCGCCATCACGAAAGATAAGCCTATGTGGCCAGTGGAGCTCAACATTATGCCCCCCCCCCCCCCCCCTCAAAATCTGACTTTATAATAAACCAGAGGGAAAATACAGTGTTTAAATTGATAGGAACTGTGAACTTTTTCCCCATACTATTTACAAGATATTCCGAAACCACTTTTTTCCAGAAAAAAAAAAAAAAAATCAGATTGCACAGTCAGTTAGACTAAAATTATGAATCTTTTGAACAAACACTTGAAGTCATGATGACAAATGACAAATAACAACATAGCTTGAAAAAACAAAACCAGTATTACCTCATATTACTACTACACAACTGACACACATAGGATAATATTAATAAAATATGTCACTACAAGGTTCATATTGATAAATTCTGTACATATGAATTGTAATTACAATTGATTGTGATTCCTGGTTCACTTTGTAGTTGAATCAGGACATATATATTAATGAAAGTACGTAATACATATTGATATTTGAAAATTTACCAGTGACTCATTTAAGATAGTCTTATAGAATGTTACATGTGTGTGAGTGTCACAGTGTTGTCAAGTGTGGTGGAATAAATTAAATTGTTTATCTGTCTGTTGTTGTTGTGACTTACACTTCATCATATACATACCCTAGACATTTAACGTAGTCATCACAATATTCCAGAATAATTCTGACTGAGGCATAATGTGGTAGCAAGTAAGGTTATCTGTAAAACACTACACCTATTAGATACAGATACCTTCACAGCTGATCTCAGTCAGTACACTAAGTCCCCTATAAATATTTATAACATCCCACTTTACCAGTCTTAACAAGCTAGTGGAGACATTTTGATTGCTTTTTGTTGTGGTTTCAGCTTTAATATATATATATATATATATATATATATATATATATATATATATATATAGATATATATATATATATATATATATATATATATATATATATATATATATATACACACACACATATTCGTTATTTTCCATGTTTTTTTTTAAACCGCGCCTTAATAGAGTTTGACCAAATTGTTTCAGTTATTATATACAACCAGTTGAGTCAATGCCAGTCAGAATATTTGTGGCCGCTGATGATAGAACATCTCGTTGATCGTATTTATGTTCAGATCACAACCTTACAGCAGACCCACGGTTGTTGTATCAATACCTTAAACATCATACTCTCTCTCTCTCTCTCTCTCTCTCTCTCTCTCTGTCTGTCTATTCCTAACAGACTGTAGTACGCTCAACACCAGAACGACTTGTAACAGATGATGATGATGCTTATTTACATAAGAGGCATATGAGATGCTACTTGCATCTTGACATAAATCGTTCACAGCAACAATTTTCTTCAGCCTTCTTAATGAACAATATAGGCTGGCTGGTACAACTCGATGATACGATAACAGTTAACAATATTTCTTCAGTTGTGTCTCTCTTGCTATCCGACTGCTCTACTGTGGCTGCTAGACCTAGCCATTTTGAGAACCCTTGTTGATACGTCTTGTTCTCAACTGTTATATACTAAAGATGATGTCTCACATTATCTGTACTGGTAAACAGCAGCTAGCATTTGACGTTTCTAGATATAGACACTGGCCTAACCGCCAGGGATATACATTTACCAAACTCTGCTGTCCTTTTCTCTAGGCTGTCTACTATAATTCACTTAACTGTCTACTGTATTTCACTTTACCAACAGTTCATTAATAGTTTGGCACAACTCAACGTACCTGATAATTAGAATACACACAGCCCATCTAACATGAAACACTGACATCTTGTCCTCAGAATAACTAAACACAGTCATACATCTCACGTGGCAAATAATCGAGTTGGATGTCTGGGCGATAGTACACCTATTCTGCCACCGCAGAAGCAACCAATATACACTGGCTTATCGGCCCGATGAAAACCTCCACTCGCTACTACATCTAGAAGCCAACTGATTTAAATTAAAACGTCGATTTACAAAGACGACTAATTTCGAACACTCCAGAACAACTTTGACTGACAAACCACTCAGAAAGACATAAATTCCTCGTGCATAAATCCCTTCGCTCACCTTGTCAAAACTAGACAATCAAAACATCAACAATCTTCAACCAAGGGATGTAAGCACAACTCTTGACCCGCTCTTCTCATTCTATCGATTATTCCCCTTAGACTATAAATTAAAAGCGAGCTAAATCAGGTGAGGGTAGCCGAGGGGGTTCAAACCCTCGGTGAAAACACAGGGCTTGTCTACCTAGCATGTGAAGACTGGATTTGGCGGACTATGCGGACGATGCCACCAGCTGGCTCAACGGATATGAAGGAAACTACCAGCAGAGCGGAGTGGAACGCAAAGAGCACGGGTTGACACTTAGAACGCCCTGGTCATCCACTGCATCCTGTGTTGTCTCCAGTCGTCTCGATAATATCTTGCCACTGGACCAGATAATTCAGGACGAGAGAGTGAGGATGCCGATTAGCGCAACTCTTCCTCACTTAAATCCAATTACAGCGCAAGTCACAGCTTCAGACAGAACTCAAAGCACTTTTATGATGCCCTGAAAGCAATATATGGCCCTCAATCGAATCAATCATCACCGGTCCTAAATGCTGATGGGATGGCGTTGCTCACTGATAAAACGCAGATTTTGGAACGCTAGACAGAACACTTCAATGCCATCTTAAATTATCCATCAACCGTCAACGACCAGGTCATTGCAAGCATACCGCAAGTTACAGTCAATGTCAGACTTGACCTTTCCCCCAGCGTGGAAGAGGTCAAGAAAGCAGCCAGTCTACTGTCCAGTGGCAAAGCCCCTGGATCAGATGCCATTCCTGCTGATATTTATAAAGCTGGAGGCAGCATACTGCTGCAGAGACTAACAGATCTCTTCCACTCAGTCTGGGATGAAGAACAGATATCACATGAATTGAAAGATGCCACCATCGTTCACATATACAAGTGAAAGGGAAATCATCAGTCATGTGATAACCATAGGGGAATCTCCCTATTATCTATTGCGGGCAAAATCCTGGCTCGAGTCCTGCTCAACCGCTTGACTGTTCATCTTGAATCGCAGGACTTACTCCCAGAGAGTCAGTGTGGTTTCCGAGCAGGCCGCGGGATAGTCGATACGATATTTGCCGCACGCCAACTTCAGGAGAAATGCCACGAACAGTACAATGACCAATACACAACATTTATTGACTTGACCAAGGCCTTTGACACTGTCAATAGGGATGGACTATGAAAATTATGGCAAAATTCGGTTGTCCCGATAAGTTCATCTCAATTGTCCGCCAGTTTCATGAAGGTATGATGGCTCGCGTATTGAATTATGGAGAACCTTCTGAACCCTTTCCCGCCACAAACGGTGTCAAACAGGGATGTGTGCTCGCCCCGACACTATTGAGTATGATATGTGCTGCCATGCTCTCTAATGTTACGCATGGCAGTAGTGACGGCGTACATATCAGATACAGGACAGATGGGAAGCTATTCAATTTGAGACGATTACAATCCTTTACAAAGGTGAATGAAACAATGGTCTGTGACCTCGTCTTTGCGGACGACTGCGCCCTCAACACCTGCACAGAACTGGACATGCAGAACAATATGAGGAGGCTTTCTGTAGCGTGTGATGACTTTGATCTTACTATCAATACGAAGAAATCTGAAGTAATGTTGCAACCTGCTCCTGGGAAACCTCACTGCGAACCAAATATCACAGTAAAGAACCAACGTCTTCAAGTGGTGGACAGCTTCACTTATCTTGGCAGTACCCTTACCAACGATGCGAATATCGACTCCGAGGCTAACAACAGAATTGCCAAGGCAAGTGCGGCTTTTGGAAGACTAAGAGTAAATGTCTGGGATCGACAAGGAATTAGTGCCGCCACCAAGATAAAAGTATATCATGCAACAGTGCTCACTACCCTCCTGTATGCCTGTGAAACATGGACAGTGTATAGCAGACATACCAAGAAGCTCAATCACTTCCACATGAGCTGTCTTCGCAGGATTCTCAGGATCAAGTGGCATGATAGAGTTTCTAATTCTGAGGTTTTCAACAGAGCACATAGCTCAAGCATCTACACATTGCTGCAGAGGGCCCAAATTAGATGGGCTGGACATGTTGTTCGCATGCCCGAAAAACGCCTCCCAAAGCAGTTGATGTACAGCGAACTCTCCATGGGAAAGCGAACAGTAGGGGGACAAAAGAAACGCTTCAAAAACACACTGAAAGCATCGTTGAGCAGCTTCAAAATTGATGTCTCCTCCTGGGAGACTATCGCACAGGATCGCTCTGCCTGGCGGACAAACATTACTCAAGGTGCTCGCATTGCAGAACAGAATTTAGCTGATAAGGCAGAAGGCAAGCGTGCTGCAAGAAAGGTCAGAATGCACAGCAACACTACTATCGACTCTAACCATGTGTGCCCCGTATGTGGCAGGGCCTGTAGGGCCAAAATAGGACTAATTAGCCACATGAGATCACGGCACAGAAGTGTCACAACTGAAGTCTGAAGCTGTCGCCATCTTCGCTTGCGATGGGCAACTATTATTATTATTATAAATTAAAAGTCAGCTAATAAAAACAAATCTCATACACTAACTCTAACAGAATTTTCCCTCTTAACCAACCAAATATTACACAAAGAACAATTGCAATATGCCAAAAAAGGAAATAAATATTAGACAAACATAAAGGTATGCTTTCAGGCACTCGTAAGAAATAAAGAAGTAGAACACTAGACAACAGAAAAACAACAGACGTGAGTGGCTTACCCAGGACTCGAACCCCATGCAAACTTTCAGCTCTCTAAGGTAAATGGATCACACACATTTTTGGCGTCAAAGATTTGAAACACTACAACTTTACAACTCGATTTTAATCTTAAATAAAAGTGGTTAATAAACTGTTTCAAAATCATCAAAATAAATGAAATAACTGTTAAAAATAACAATAAAATATCAAATAACTTACTAAATTGTGACATTATTTGGAGCGACCTCTTCTCGATCTCTTCTCTACTGCTGCAGTACTGAATTTCAAATGTAGTGAGGTCTGATTACCTGGAATTTCCGGGTCGCCATCTTTTTCTTTCTCTGCTATGTAGCATATATTTTGTATTACCGACATTATTTCACTCCTTTGGGTGATAATTCGTCTTGTCTGTTTACCTGACCATCCCTGCTGAGAGAGTAGACAGGTGATGTCATATTAACCGATAACCATGTTGGTTAATCTCGGGTGTGGCCGACATCAGATACAGAGTAACAATAAAATCGCACAGCGCATTTGTTTAATCGCAGATAAAGCAAGGGTGCGTTCTCTGCCACGATGGTTAAGAGACGGATTGTGTGTGCTCAAGCGACTGATAACGAGATTACTCGTCTGTGCGACACATTTTGGACAGACATGCATGACATCATCGTTTCCGGCACACCTTGTTACAAAGACATTACTTTAGATTAAAGTAATAATAAGTTATTTGTAAACACTGCCGAGAGAGGATCAGATGTTTTCATTTCATATATGGGAGACGTGACCTTTGGCATCACGCATATTATTTCAGGCGGAAATAATTTTGAAATTACCCCACACAACACGCATGTTTGAAACGATTGGAGCTTTCTTAGCATCGTAACAAAACAAATGCGGGGGAAGAAGGGCCATATAACCTGACCATTTCGCAGTTTTAAAACACTGTGAAGATCGCTTGCCAAGACGAAACCAGACTGCCAGAAGTTAGAATTCAGAATTCCATTTATCAGACCGGACTTAGTGGAACATCTTGACGGACGTAAAGAGCCCAGGAAAACCATTTTAATAAGGAACCGGAATCTGAGGAAACTGAAACACACAATGGGAACGTATTGCTAAAAGTAACGATCCCCCAGACGCGTGAAAAAGGTATCTGCAAGTGCCTTTATTCATCTGAGCAAACAGTATGTGAGCCAAGATTGGCGTAAGTTGTACTTTTTTACATTTTATATTTTTCATTACTAACATGTGAACTAATATGTAAATATTGCCATGTGAATATTAATATGCGAAAAGTGCTAGTGGATGTCCAAGTCATTTGAGGCTGGCAACCTCAGCGTATAGAATGATGATTTCATGAACCACCACTGCAAGGGCTGGTGACTGCTTTATCGCTAGTTTTTTAAAGAAAACTAAAAGCTTAGGTGGTCCCAAGTTTCATATGGAGCAGGGAGGGAAAGATTAAAGCAATGATGTACATTCTAATTATAATATTTCATTTTCAAACCAGTGTAAATGTCTATTTAAACATATGCACTTTAAAATTAATGAAAGTTTCAAAGCTTTTCAATCAGTGTAGATGTAAATGACAACATATTCAATCTATATTGTGAATACTTTTCACTCAGTGAAGATGTTAATGAAAACATATTCTATCTATACTATTAACCTTTTCATTATTTATAAATATACAAATTTAACGTTGATTTAATCATTTTGGATGTACTGCATGTTTGTCTCAGTCAAGTTACTAAATACACTCTAAACAGAGCTATACCAGAATAATAAGAATTCCACTGAGTAAATCAGGGTGGGGGCTTGAACGAGCTGAAACTAATAATTGCTTAATTCTTCATAATAGGCGGCGGACCGATATAAGTTATCAATTGCCCTGTGACACGAGCGTGTGGGTTTTAAAAATATTTGTCGAGTTTTGACACTTTTAGTGAAATCGACAAAGTAAGTGAACTGTCAGATGTATAGAGAAGACACAGATAATGTGTGAAAATAGAGTGACTGTATGACAACTTGGAAGGAGGGCTATTACAGCTATCTCTCTTGCCAAGCCCACACTCGCTTATAGTCTTACGAATCACCCGCTCTCTCTCTCTTCTTTCTCAGACAGATAGATAGAGAATATAGTAAGAGCTAAATATGTATGGAGAAAGGTCATGAACAGCGCAGTAACAAAAGGTTAAAATTTATTAAATTCTTGAAAGTAGAAAAAATATATATCAAGTGTATCAGCACACCAAAAAAAAAAAAGCAGCAAAATCACAACAATTTAACAATTACAGAAACACATCAAGGGAACAAAACCAACTGTTCTGCCCCGATCCATAAAATAAACCCAGAGATAAATCCTTCGGCTGTATGTGTATGATATAACGCTATCACAGTGTCTAAAGTCTCTATCCAGACTGGAGGAGTATACTAAATCCACTGGGGAAGAGCAAACGCTATCCTTGCGTAGCCTTCACAAATTACTAACACGATAAGCTGTAGGTTTATCTCTAGTCTTTCCACTGACCGCTAATACGGGCGGGGTTTTGACTGACCAGAAGTATACAGGACGAGGTCAAATTAGGACAGCTGTCCGCTGCGCTATTATTCAGCGCGTGAAATAGGCCTGCGTGCTTGATGCTTAAATCCGGTTGGGCTGGTTTGAACTTTATTGTGACTGAGCGCTCAGTTTAAGCACACAGTCAGATGCTTTCAATTCAGCTGGTGAAGATGAGCAAGATGAGGTATTGGATGCCACTAAAGCTCTGACTTGTATTAAATCGGCGAGTAGTAAACCACTACTGCACAATACGATTTCAGATTTGCTGTTGCTGGTTATACACTGCATGAGCTAAATTCCCGTTAGAGGGCTTATGTGAAGAGGGTTGCAATTTCAGGTACGTTATGACAACTCGTGCAGTTCGTTGCTTACTGGAACCGTGAGGTCGAGGAGAATGTTACATTCCTTGATTGAGATCCAGCTGGAACAGTGGGGCACCCTGGAACTGAGACCAAAATAAACAACCTTTACATCAAACAAATAAATACAATCATAACAAAGGTATAATAAACTGATATGTCTCATTCTGGTATGGGTATCATAATTATGCTATGTAAATCTAAGTGCTGTCTTTATCCACATGCGTTGTCCTCCTGTTAATTCCACTCTATCAATTATCAGCCTGCAGTCGCATAGGCTAAAATATCTTGTGCCTACATGTACATCTCAGCATGTGCGCTGACAGAAACAATCTGCTCGATGTCTTCTTCCAACTCAACATATGGGTTGTCCAACCAAGTGGTTCCCGTTAAGAGGGTGTACTATTAATCATATCATTAATTGACATACATAAAATATTAGCACTAACTACATTACACAATAAAATTGTATGCGCCCCGTAGGTGTCGATACACAAAAGGAAAAGTAATTACTTCCCACAAATAGAATACACAAAAAATTGCAATGTTATAATGCTATTATAATACACGGTAACTTTACGTAAGACAGAATTCTTTTACTGTCTGGGGGTTAACTGCCGTGTAAGTTCTAAACTGAGTTTAGCTACACAAAATAAGCATATTATAACTCCACACTCAACCACGAGAAGTTTCTCTCAGAAAGTAATAAGTCACTACCTCTTATAATCCAGTCGTAATAGCGAATAGTCGTTACATGTCAGGTTTAAGTGAGTAACTTACACCACTGACGTTTCCCTAAAGTAATGACAGCTTTTTAGTTTACTATTTAACCCATGGTAAGCACTGAACAGACTATGAGGTTCTTCGCCTAGTAAGTATCTGTTAGCGTAAGTTTACCATTAATCCACTATAAACAATAACACCAGGAGACACCTAACAGCTTAAGCACCTGTTAACTTAGGCGGTAGACGGCACTATATTATCACTGAATTAATTACCGGGGAGAAATCACCTAAAAATAATTCAAGTCACACTGCTAGCAGTTATATATATTAAAGCTAACATGAATTATATTACAAAATGTCAACTCACCCCGAGATGACGTGAATAGGCAACACAAAGTCTAGTTTTGTGCCCACAACTGCCTTTGTCTCATTTGACCATCTATGGGCAGGAAAAATGTACGAGTGTACTGAACGAATAATCTCATTAAGTTATATAGTCTAAAAGAGACGCTAACCCAGCCACCTGGCATCGCATGTTTTCGCAGGTGTTCGGTCGCTGTGCTTTTACAAGCGTAATCTCGAGTAATATAATATTATTCTACAGTCTACACCAGAAGACAACAGACACTAGAAAGTCCCCTGCATTAGACATAATTTTATCTCGGCAGCCGACATAGAAAGTGACGGCTATCAAGAGCCGCTATCAAAGTCTCAGAACGAAAGTGAGTTTCTCTCCTCCGAAATGGAGATGAAAAGGGGGATACCCAGCTATCAAAGGGTTGCCTCGTTGCGCCGCTCAAGCTACCAACCTGAGTAAGACAGCGGCACATGCCCGTCAAAGAAATCATTTACTCGGCCAGTGTTCAAGACACTGTTACGAGCGAAGAGCGTTCCCCTAGTTTGGCAGACTGCAGGTGCGTCTTAGGTAAAATTACCACAATTGCCGGTCGCTGGCCACCAAGAATCGAGCGATGCATTTATAATGAGCAAGAAACGAAAACAAAACATCAGCCACGATTCGGGGTGGGTGTCTGAGAGGGGAATAATAGGGTTACTTAGGCCATTGAACAATGTAAAGAAACGAAATACATATAGCCTGGGGAACCAGAAAAAATTTAGAAGAGAAAGGAGAAGGGGCGGATTGGAAAATACAAATTATCAGTCGTTTTGTCACACCCTGCCAATGTAGCATTGTTCTTGACTTCGGAAATATCTTATGAAAACTCCCTTGTGATAGAAGCATCATTATCCTTCTATCTACAACTCTGCCAAGAGTAATCTTGTGCGAAGGTAGACACCTTTGAAGACCCATATTAGATACTCATGAGTTTTGGGCCACTGTTGGACCACTTCTGCAAAGCAGAGGAGGCAATTCCGTGACATAAATAACAATAAAATATCAAATAACTGTTACTAAATAACAATAAAATACCAAATAACTGCTACTAAATAACAAAATAGATCGAAAATAAGGACTACTATTAGCAATATATTATTGTCACAATTAGCGACAAACTCAATCGGTTATTATCTACACATGGAAGGTCAGCTGCAGTGGTTCTTCCACGTCTTCTGTCTCTTGCTTTGATTACACACTCTGTTAGGATCTTTCAAGTCAATCTCTCGGTATTACTGTTCTCATTGACAGTAGTCTTCCTACTTACAGTTTGCCGTCAACTTTTCCTTGTATTTTGGGTTTAAATAGACGGTGTTATGTCTATTTATACGGGACAAATTACGGCTATTAAGTTAAGAAGCGACCAAATAAATTCTACAGAGTTGAGTACAACAATAATTTTGATTCCAACCGGCCATGATTAAATATGATGGACGTCCAGGTAAGTGAACGCAAGTGGTCTTAACAGCTGGTGACAAGTGAAGGCGGGAATGGAGAAGTCACACGGGGAAGAAATAGAGCCAGGAACTGAGGTATAACCAGTAATGTTTGCCGTCCACCATTCTGTCAGTTCTGGTTTTTGTCACCGATAATTACTGCCCCTGTCACTCAACGATATTCGCAGACGATATTGTTTTTGTATTACTCATTGATGTTAAAAAAAACACACAAAACAACAACAACAAACGCGCACACACTCAAGAAATGCTTCACCTCGGGGACTCTGGGAACATGGGTCTTGATTTTTAAACAGAAAGCACTGGTCGCGGTGCAAAATTTAAGATGGCAGTGGTACTATGGACACTAGTACTCGAGCTGACAGAAGTGAGAAGTCTAATACATAATATCAAACAGGCGTCCAGTATTTTTTATATTCTTCTTTTTACTTCGCCGTTCGTTGTCACATAACCATAAAGTTGGCGGTCTGTCTCAGGCTTCTCTCATCGCTCTCATACAATCACATTTATTTCTTCGAAAAAGTTAGTGGTCTGTCTCAGGCTTACCTCATCGCTCTCATACAAACCCCATCTATCTCCAATAAAGTTTAAGAAAGTCAGTAACTTAACAGATTTTCAGCTCTGTCATTCTGCACGTATCTTGATGTTGACTTCATCAAATCTTAACCACATTTTCGACTATGTTATTCGTCTCAGCAGGATTTACTGCTGTGATGAATATACCATGATACAACGTTAAAATATCTCCAAATTTAACGATAAAATGTAAGGTTAAAAATAATGCGTAAGATACTAGGAGACATGCTCGCCCATGCCAGCCTTTCCCACCGCCATTTAAAACTAACAAGTTAGACGTGCAGACAAAACGTTTACCCTTTGTAGACGGGAGAGAACGAAGGACACCAAAAGGAAAAATATGACTGAACACGTGTTTGAAGATCGCAAGGCTAAAAGACGCAATTGGTAAGAAAAAAAAAAAAAATTCACGTCACTAGTTGACAGAGGGTAAGGAAATGGACAAAAAACGACTTTAGCTCGTGTCAGAAACAGTCATTTCTTGGACTTTTACGATACTTGATTGTTATTTGAATTCAGCGGCAATACGCCGTGGAGAAGGTTCTCGAACATATTTAAAAAAAAAAAAACTAACCTTGAAAAAGTAACTTTTTCTTAATAATAATGTTAGGAATATAAAACCTAGCTAGTTTGATGGCCCGTCTTGAGCAGAGAAATAATATACTTTAAATTATACAGACGGATAGATAATAATGAAGATATTGACAAAAGACTGTGTTGTTCATATCAGACGAGCGACTGCACTGTTAAAAAATGTCACTAAATTTTCAAAATTTGCGGCCTTGAGACTCAAGTGCTAAAATCGAGCTGTAATTAAAGAGAGGGGAAATGGTGGAGAATTGTGGCTAAAAATAACTTCGGAGGCAGAAGTGTGTAGGGTACTGCATGGAGGGGTCCAAGAACCAAGCGTGTTTTTTGTATGAAAAACAAGTAGAGACAGACGGACCAACAGACAGTAATACATACTTGACTGAGAGCTGACTGAAATTTGACTTTTGGTTGTAGATTTGAAAGTTAGGGGGGAGTCGGTGATTGGATGAATGAAATCATATTGGCAGGACAGAGATGCGCATTTTTGCCATTTCGTTACAAGACTGTCCAGAGACACAGTGGTGTAGTACCTGTGGTGTTGTTTCCAGAAGATAATACATAATTTTAGTGGGACGCCATCAGATACACAGCAGCTCAGCTGAGTTTTGCTAGCATTTAACTGTGTTCTCAATTCTGAATTCTGGTAAGAATGAAAGCAATTCTTTTGTACATTTTAATATTTAGAGTGATTGATACTGCCATATCATATAAAATGATTACGACAAGTAAGTGCTCGCTCTAGATCCCCAGCCCCAGTTCAGGGTCTAGAGACAAACAAAATATATGGACGCCTACTAAAACTATGAAGGCGGATCTATTGTTGAGATCAGTGGAACATATCACCTATCCTATTGAATAGAAGGAAACTATTGAACATATCTCAGATGCAAGGTAGTCTTGGGGAACTAGTACTATATGAAAACAACTAGGTAAGATGTACTGTGTGGTCAGAGAGATCTGACCCAGTTTGTGTGGTGTTGTTGTGTAGTGTTGTGTGCAGAAGTGGCTCAGTTGGTAGAGTTCTGACACATGCCACAAAACTTTTATTTCAGAATTGTGAGTTTCTGTTTGGCACCGAAGAGGTGCCGAATGCTGTTGTAATATACACAAGCGTGGACCAGTGCAGTCTAACAGTGTGTCAGAGCAGCCGTATATTATCCCCCAGCACGGAGAGGAGGGGCCACCAGACTCTTGTACAAGATCGACGCAGTCGAGATAAGTGAGATCTGGCCTGCTGGAAGTTCACCAACTGAATTACCAACTAATTTATCAACTAATTCACCATCAAATAAAGACATACCATTGTGGGAAAATAAACCATGTATTCATCCCATAAGTCAATGGACAATGTTTGGTAGTCATAGACTGGGCGTGATGATACCACCCCAACAGTACATTCAGTAATAGTCTCCTGGGACAATCTAATATAATTAATATTAACTAGACTTATAACATACCTTTGTAATCACATTCCATTTTATTATGTCATATAATTATGCATTCCATTTATAACTCCATAATATTTCATATGTTCTGACCAACAAACGTTTGGATCAGAACAAATAAATTTTCCAAAAGATTTAATATTTAAAACTAAAACAGCCTGAGTTAGTTCAGTGTGTTATACATTATATTATTATTATTATTAGACTTATTAAATATCTGTGTGTGTGTGTGGATAATCTACTACAACACATTACATTTCAGTACCCTAGACTTTTAACGTAGCTACATTCATTAGTGAAAAAAAAGATATGTTTGAGGTCGTAAGTGGTAGTAAGAAGGGCCTTCTGTAATTCGCATCAACATTTATCTCAGGAGCCTTCACAGCTGACCTCATTCATTACATTAAGTAACATCTCAACCATACGATACCATCAAATCCACTACAATATTGGGGTCTTGTCCAGGGATAATTAGATAATCATAAATATTAGAATCTCCTAGTGGGAGAACTAAACTAGGGGGACAAATTGTAAAAATTTAAAAGTGTCCCTTAAAAAAATATGGAAAATCAGAGTTGGTGAATCTTCACAGCCAGTTAGTTAATTAATTAATTAATTAGAATTACCTGTCATTTGATAATTAGAATTACCTGTCATTTGATAAATAGAATTACCTGTCATTTGATAATTAGAATTACCTGTCATTAAGTAATTAGATTTACCTGGGTCATTGTTATTTTGTGTGATGGCTGAGCTGGCAAAATTCAGATCAGCTGCTGTGCTAACGGCGAAGGAAATGGGAATGGATGGTCAGGTTTTAATTCAGTATGTAACTGCTGAATGTGACAAGTATATTGAAAGGGAAGATAGGAGGTTAGCTGAAGAGAAGAGGTTACAAATTGAGGCTGATAGAGAACTTAAGAGGCTGCAGATTGAGGCAGAAGAAAAACGACAGCAAAGGGAGGCAGAAGAAAAACGACAGCAAAGGGAGGCAGAAGATAGAAGGTTACAAAGGGAGCTTGAATTACGACTAAGGGAGCTGGAATTACAAGGCCATGCTCCTGAAAATGGTGCCAGCCCTTTTGCCTCAGATGCTGCAGCTAGTCAGGGAGTCTCAAACTCGGCTATGGGGTTTCACTTAGACCATTTTGTTGAAAAAGACGATGACATCGAGGGGTACCTCAGTCGTTCTGAGTTATTAGCTACTACATATGGGTTAGAGAGAGAGAGGTGGAGTTTAAAGTTATCACAGGGATTGAGAGGTACTTCTTATGAAGTCTTCGCAAAAATGAACAGAGAAGACCAAGACAATTATGACATGCTAAAGCAGGCTCTGTTATTAAGATACGAAAAAAATGGTGAATTTTACAGTAAGAAATTTAGAAATGCCAAACTGTTGTCTGGGGAGACATACCACCAATTCTCTGCCAGACTGGAAACCTATTTGGAGAAATGGACTGCTCTGGGGAAGACCCAAGATCTTAAAGAAATGATCATGATAGAGCAATTAAGAGAGTCCATGGCTCCAGACTTGAGAAAATTTCTCATGGAACAAGGTGCAGAGAGGTTGGGGGAGGTTTTAAATGTCGCTGAGAGGTATCAGGCAGCCCAGGCAGAGGTAAGTGGCACTAAAAAGAAGCACATAGAAAATTTTAAAGCTCCACAGCAATTTAATAAATCTGATAACCGAGAACAGGGTAATAAAGGCAGGACAAACTTTGATAGGCCAAGAAATGACTATCGTGACAGAAACTCACAGTTCAATGACCAAAAATATAATGAAAGAAAACCGTTAAACCAAGGAAAAAGATGGTGCAAATGGTGTAAGAAAGACAACCATAACACCGAATTTTGTAGAAGGAAACCTTCAAACATTGCTGCAATGAAGTCGGGGACTCAAAGATTAAAGGTTAATCCTAATGGACAGCAGGAACCTTATCACCCCCCAGTTTGTGAGGATGTTATTTGTAATGGGGTCACCATTAGGTGCCTTTATGATACAGGTTTGGATTATGATTCAGTTGTGAAGTCTAGCCTAGTGGACCCAAGTCAGTATACCACAGAAACAGTGGAAATACAAGGGGCGACTAAGGACATACCACTCATGACACTTCCCATCGCAAGGATAACGGTGAAAACTCGCTATGTGGAAGGAGAAATCAGAGCAGCAGTGATAGATGAACCAATCTACCCTCTGATATTGGGGTGTAGGTACGTCTTCTTGGGGAATCCCGAGAGACCTGTGATCATGGCAACAGTGCAGACCAGGTCACAGAAAAAGGAGGAAGAAGGTGAACCTATAAATGCTCATCCGGAGGAGATGAGGAAGGCGCAGGCTGAGGATAGGACACTCAAGACATGTTTTAAAAAATTGCCCAAATGCCACACACCTCCAAGCAAAGGAGAATATTTTATGAAGGACAGATTATTGTATAGGAAGACAGGAACTAGATCCACGGGTCATGGACAGTTGGTTCTTCCCAAGGTATATAGGGCAAATTTAATAAGGAGCTTACATGTTGGAAAAGATGGTGACCATGAGAAAGTCGGTACCATCTGCCAAAAAGTTGCTCGAAAATACTATTGACCCGACGTAAATGTCGATATTGAAAACTTTTTAGAAGCATGTGGCGTATTTCATGAGGGAACACCCACAAAGGGAAATTATGTGCAGGACCTAGAAACGCCACGGGGCAAACTTAGGCCTGGAAGGAAAAATTATTATAAGCAGGTAGACAAAGTGCAATGGGAGCCCCCTTTTCACACCCAGTCTTCACTTAACTGCATTAACATGGCCATTATGCGACGAGTACAAAGAGGAAATTTACCCCAGAATAAGCTGACAATCCCTCGGTCAACCTTATATCAACTGGAGGAAACTAAAAGAGAGCGAAGATCTCTCACAAGCAATCTAAAGTGGAGAGACAAACCCAAGAAGAAAATTGGTAGTGGTCGATTTGTGAGTGATGATTCTAGGAAGAAAAGTCCTCATTATAAGGCTTCCAATGGAAGGGACCCGACGGGTTCCATGAAAAATAAGTATGAAAAATTAAAAGTCCAGATGTAGTTTATTAAGGACCTGGACAGATGAGAAGGCAGAAGAGACTGTTACCTCATCTTATCAATATGTGAACGAACTGACCACTCGTCTGAAAGCTGGATGGAAACTGGCAAATGATAATTTGAGACAAGCCAGGAAGAAACATGCAGCATATTTTAATAGGAAGGCAAAGGACAGAGAATTAGCTGTGGGAGAGAAGGTGCTTCTTCTACTACCCGGCAGCCAGAATAAATTACAAATTGGATGGCAAGGTCCATATACGGTTCTAGAGAAGGTGTCTAGAACAAACTATAAAATTGACAAAAAGGGGAAGGAGAAAGTTTATCATGTAAACTTGTTAAAGAAGTATCTGGACAGACCACTCCAGGAAAGCACCCCCTTACTGACCTTGGCTATCGCAACTCAAATGCAAAAGGAACCACTCACCTCACATGAATACCCATTACATCCTTGTGAAACAGCGGCACAAGTAAAAGTCAGTAAGCACCTGACTAAAAATCAGAGGGAGAGAGTTCAACAGGTTCTAGAGGAACATACAGATGTATTAACAGATAAACCAGGACATACAAATCTGCTACAGTATGACATGAAACTGGTAGACTCAAACCCAATATGTATGAGAGCCTATTCTATTCCGTTCGCGAAGGAGAAGGCATTGAAAGAAGAAATAGAATATTTGTTAAAGGAGGGGATTATTTCACACAGTGAATCATCTTTTAGCTCCAGTGTAGTTTTGTTGAGGAAACCGTCTGGGGAACACAGACTGTGCATAGATTACAGGAAACTGAATGCTGTCACAGAAGGACAAGTGGATCCATTACCAGACACAAAACAGTTATTTGCCAGATTAAACAAGGCAAAATACTTTTCAAAGGTGGATCTTAGTAAAGGCTATTACCAGATTCCAGTGAAGCCTGAGGTGAGACTTTATTTAGCGTTAAGCACCTCGGAAGGACATTATGAATTCAATATGCTACCATTCGGATTGAAAAATGCTCCGAGTATATTTTCAAGGATGATGCGCAAATTGTTGGATCCCTTGAATAACCCATGTATCACGAATTTCATGGATGATATTCTCGTCGCCACAGAGACATTTGAAGAACACATTAACTCTCTAAAAATGTTATTTGATAGGCTTAGGGAGGCGAACTTAACTACTAGGCCAACAAAATGTTGTATTGGATGCAAAGAGTTGGAATTCTTGGGACACACTGTATATCAGGGTAACATGACCCCTGACCCCAAGAACTTGGAAAAACTGCAGAGAGCACCTAGACCACAAACAAAAAAGGATGTGCGATCATTCGTGTCGTTATGTGGATTTTACCAAAAATATATCAAAAATTTTAACTCTATTTGTGCTCCTCTGACTGATCTGACTCGCAAGGGACTTCCAGTTAAAATTATTTGGACAGCGCAATGTGAATTAGCTTTTCAAGAGTTAAAGGATAAACTCACTAGCAAGCCTATTCTCAAATTGCCTGATTTGACACAGGACTTCGTGGTGAGAACAGATGCAAGTAATGTAGGCCTCGGGGCGGCTTTATTGCAAAGGTCATCTTCACCAGATGGGGAACTGAACCCAGTCGCCTATGCAAGCCGCAAATTGAATAAAGCGGAGCAAGGATATTCCACAAGCGAAAAGGAATGTTTAGCGTTAATCTGGGCGATAAAAAAGTTTCAAATCTATCTGTATGGTAGGACTTTTGTGGTCCAGACGGATCATCAGCCCCTGGTATTCTTATCTCAGGCTAAGCATGAAAACGCAAGATTGTTGCGGTGGTCTTTATTACTGCAACCTTATCAGTTTATTATCGAATACATCCCAGGGTCATTGAATGTCGGTGCAGATTTCCTCAGTCGGCACCCCTGTGATCAAGATTAGAGTAGTGGCAGGCGTGAGGAGTAATTTTATCTATGTGTATCACTGGTTTTGGAACTTGCCGTAGTGCATGTTCTCAGGTGGGGAGATGTGTGATGAATTTACCATGATACAACGTTAAAATATCTCCAAATTTAACGATAAAATGTAAGGTTAAAAATAATGCGTAAGATACTAGGAGACATGCTCGCCCATGCCAGCCTTTCCCACCGCCATTTAAAACTAACAAGTTAGACGTGCAGACAAAACGTTTACCCTTTGTAGACGGGAGAGAACGGAGGACACCAAAAGGAAAAATATGACTGAACACGTGTTTGAAGATCGCAAGGCTAAAAGACGCAATTGGTAAGAAAAAAGAAAAAAATTCAAGTCACTAGTTGACAGAGGGTAAGGAAATGGACAAAAAACGACTTTAGCTCGTGTCAGAAACAGTCATTTCTTGGACTTTTACGATACTTGATTGTTATTTGAATTCAGCGGCAATACGCCGTGGAGAAGGTTCTCGAACATATTTCAAAAAAAAAAAAAAAACTAACCTTGAAAAAGTAACTTTTTCTTAATAATAATGTTAGGAATATAAAACCTAGCTAGTTTGATGGCCCGTCTTGAGCAGAAAAATAATATACTTTAAATTATACAGACGGATAGATAATAATGAAGATATTGACAAAAGACTGTGTTGTTCATATCAGACGAGCGACTGCACTGTTAAAAAATGTCACTAAATTTTCAAAATTTGCGGCCTTGAGACTCAAGTGCTAAAATCGAGCTGTAATTAAAGAGAGGGGAAATGGTGGAGAATTGTGGCTAAAAATAACTTCGGAGGCAGAAGTGTGTAGGGTACTGCATGGAGGGGTCCAAGAACCAAGCGTGTTTTTTGTATGAAAAACAAGTAGAGACAGACGGACCAACAGACAGTAATACATACTTGACTGAGAGCTGACTGAAATTTGACTTTTGGTTGTAGATTTGAAAGTTAGGGGGGGAGTCGGTGATTGGATGAATGAAATCATATTGGCAGGACAGAGATGCGCATTTTTGCCATTTCGTTACAAGACTGTCCAGAGACACAGTGGTGTAGTACCTGTGGTGTTGTTTCCAGAAGATAATACATAATTTTAGTGGGACGCCATCAGATACACAGCAGCTCAGCTGAGTTTTGCTAGCATTTAACTGTGTTCTCAATTCTGAATTCTGGTAAGAATGAAAGCAATTCTTTTGTACATTTTAATATTTAGAGTGATTGATACTGCCATATCATATAAAATGATTACGACAAGTAAGTGCTCGCTCTAGATCCCCAGCCCCAGTTCAGGGTCTAGAGACAAACAAAATATATGGACGCCTACTAAAACTATGAAGGCGGATCTATTGTTGAGATCAGTGGAACATATCACCTATCCTATTGAATAGAAGGAAACTATTGAACATATCTCAGATGCAAGGTAGTCTTGGGGAACTAGTACTATATGAAAACAACTAGGTAAGATGTACTGTGTGGTCAGAGAGATCTGACCCAGTTTGTGTGGTGTTGTTGTGTAGTGTTGTGTGCAGAAGTGGCTCAGTTGGTAGAGTTCTGACACATGCCACAAAACTTTTATTTCAGAATTGTGAGTTTCTGTTTGGCACCGAAGAGGTGCCGAATGCTGTTGTAATATACACAAGCGTGGACCAGTGCAGTCTAACATTGTGTCAGAGCAGCCGTATATTATCCCCCAGCACGGAGAGGAGGGGCCACCAGACTCTTGTACAAGATCGACGCAGTCGAGATAAGTGAGATCTGGCCTGCTGGAAGTTCACCAACTGAATTACCAACTAATTTATCAACTAATTCACCATCAAATAAAGACATACCATTTTGGGAAAATAAACCATGTATTCATCCCATAAGTCAATGGACAATGTTTGGTAGTCATAGACTGGGCGTGATGATACCACCCCAACAGTACATTCAGTAATAGTCTCCTGGGACAATCTAATATAATTAATATTAACTAGACTTATAACATACCTTTGTAATCACATTCCATTTTATTATGTCATATAATTATGCCTATTTCTCTCTCAGGCAGGACTCTAACAGAAGTCTGTAAATAGGGCTGGCCACCGCATCACGTAAAACAAATAGCTATCTAGATCACTGCTACTAGAGTACATGAATGTTTTGGTGCATGCTTGCCATAAGGTGACCAGCTGTCGTCTTGGTTACATGCTTCCCATAAGGTGACCAGCTGTCGTCTTGGTTACATGCTCCATAAGGTGACCAGCTGTCGTCTTGGTTACATGCTCCATAAGGTGACCAGCTGTCGTCTTGGTTACATGCTCCATAAGGTGACCAGCTGTCGTCTTGGTTACATGCTCCATAAGGTGACTCGCTGTCGCCTTGGTTACATGCTCCATAACATGCTCCATAAGGTGACCAGCTGTCGTCTTGGTTACATGCTCCATAAGGTGACCAGCTGTCGTCTTGGTTACATGCTCCATAAGGTGACCAGCTGTCGTCTTGGTTACATGCTCCATAAGGTGACCAGCTGTCGTCTGTCGTCTTGGTTACATGCTCCATAAGGTGACCAGCTGTCGTCTTGGTTACATGCTCCATAAGGTGACCAGCTGTCGTCTTGGTTACATGCTCCATAAGGTGACCAGCTGTCGTCTTGGTTACATGCTCCATAAGGTGACCAGCTGTCGTCTTGGTTACATGCTCCATAAGGTGACCAGCTGTCGTCTTGGTTACATGCTCCATAAGGTGACCAGCTGTCGTCTTGGTTACATGCTCCATAAGGTGACCAGCTGTCGTCTTGGTTACATGCTCCATATGGGGACTAGCTGTCGTCTTGGTTACATGCTCCATACGGTGACCAGCTGTCGTTGGTTACATGCTCCATAAGGTGACCAGCTGTCGTCTTGGTTACATGCTCCATAAGGTGACCAGCTGTCGTCTTGGTTTTTTGATCATAAAGGTGACCAGCTGTCGTCTTGGTTACATGCTCCATAAGGTGACCAGCTGTCGTCTTGGTTACATGCTCCATAAGGTGACCAGCTGTCGTCTTGGTTACATGCTCCATAAGGTGACCAGCTGTCGTCTTGGTTACATGCTTCCCATAAGGTGACCAGCTGTCGTCTTGGTTACATGCTCCATAAGGTGACTAGCTGTCGTCTCGGTTACATGCTTCCCATAAGGTGACCAGCTGTCGTCTTGGTTACATGCTTCCCATAAGGTGACCAGCTGTCGTCTTGGTTACATGCTCCATAAGGTGACCAGCTGTCGTCTTGGTTACATGCTCCATAAGGTGACCAGCTGTCGTCTTGGTTACATGCTCCATAAGGTGACCAGCTGTCGTCTTGGTTACATGCTCCATAAGGTGACCAGCTGTCGTCTTGGTTACATGCTCCATAAGGTGACCAGCTGTCGTCTTGGTTACATGCTCCATAAGGTGACCAGCTGTCGTCTCGGTTACATGCTCCATAAGGTGACCAGCTGTCGTCTCGGTTACATGCTCCATAAGGTGACCAGCTGTCGTCTCGGTTACATGCTCCATAAGGTGACCAGCTGTCGTCTCGGTTACATGCTCCATAAGGTGACCAGCTGTCGTCTCGGTTACATGCTCCATAAGGTGACCAGCTGTCGTCTCGGTTACATGCTCCATAAGGTGACCAGCTGTCGTCTTGGTTACATGCTCCATAAGGTGACCAGCTGTCGTCTTGGTTACATGCTCCATAAGGTGACCAGCTGTCGTCTTGGTTACATGCTCCATAAGGTGACCAGCTGTCGTCTTGGTTACATGCTCCATAAGGTGACCAGCTGTCGTCTCGGTTACATGCTCCATAAGGTGACCAGCTGTCGTCTCGGTTACATGCTCTATAAGGTGACCAGCTGTCGTCTTGGTTACATGCTTCCAATAAGGTGACCAGCTGTCGTCTTGGTTACATACTCCATAAGGTGTAAGGAGGAGAATAATGATACTCAACGTAAACAAATAGAAGTCAGTATCGTTAGACTGATGATAGATGTCAGTATCGTTAGACTGATGATAGATGTCAGTATCGTTAGACTGATGATAGATGTCAGTATCGTTAGACTGATGATAGATGTCAGTATCGTTAGACTGATGATAGAAGTCAGTATCGTTAGACTGATGATAGAAGTCAGTATCGTTAGACTGATGATAGATGTCAGTATCGTTAGACTGATGATAGAAGTCAGTATCGTTATACTGATGATAGAAGTCAGTATCGTTATACTGATGATAGAAGTCAGTATCGTTAGACTGATGATAGAAGTCAGTATCGTTAGACTGATGATAGATGTCAGTATCGTTATACTGATGATAGAAGTCAGTATCGTTAGACTGATGATAGAAGTCAGTATCGTTAGACTGATGATAGAAGTCAGTATCGTTAGACTGATGATAGAAGTCAGTATCGTTAGACTGATGATAGAAGTCAGTATCGTTAGACTGATGATAGAAGTCAGTATCGTTATACTGATGATAGAAGTCAGTATCGTTATACTGATGATAGAAGTCAGTATCGTTATACTGATGATAGAAGTGAATAGATAGAAGTCAGTATCGTTAGACTGATGATAGAAGTCAGTATCTTTAGACTGATGATAGAAGTCAGTATCGTTAGACTGATGATAGAAGTCAGTATCGTTAGACTGATGATAGAAGTCAGTATCGTTAGACTGATGATAGAAGTCAGTATCGTTAGACTGATGATAGAAGTCAGTATCGTTAGACTGATGATAGAAGTCAGTATCGTTAGACTGATGATAGAAGTCAGTATCGTTAGACTGATGATAGATGTCAGTATCGTTAGAAGTCAGTATCGTTAGACTGAAGATAGAAGTCAGTATCATTATACTGATGATAGAAGTCAGTATCGTTATACTGATGATAGAAGTCAGTATCGTTAGACTGATGATAGAAGTCAGTATCGTTAGACTGACGATAGAAGTCAGTATATTTAGACTGACGATAGACGTCAGTATCATTAGACTGATGATAGACGTCAGTATCGTTATACTGATGATAGAAGTCAGTATCGTTAGACTGATGATAGAAGTCAATATCGTTAGACTGATGATAGAAGTCATAGTAGACGATTAGAAAGATGATGAGGGTAGAAGTCAGTATCGGAGAAAGAGTGAGAGGGGATGCGGAGTGAAGAAGGAAGGAAGGAAGAAAGATAAGGCAGTAGGACGGATGGAAAATAACACATGGAAGCGATAAAAGAGGGGCACAAACGAAAACGCATGTGGTAGGAGTAGAGGGCGAGGGTGTGGGAGAGAAACGGGATGGGGAAGTGAGATGAGTGCGCGACAGGCAGGGAGAGAGAGAGAGAAACAGAGAGAAACAGAGACCGGAGGAAAGAAGGGTCAGAGAGACAAAGAGAGTGACAGATAGGGAGATAGCCGCAAATAAGCGAAAGGAAACAGCACAGGCAGACTGAGGAAGAGACATAACAACTCTAGAGAGGGGAAAGACAAGGTAGAGGCACCTAAAGGAGGAAGTACACATGAGGAGAGAAACAACGGAAAGATATAGACCACCCCCGACCCCCTTCTTTATATTAATAGAATACAGAGCATTTCTGTACAAATAATGTTTTTAACCAATACATTTACTGACCCAAGAGGAGTAAGGTCACATGGCAAGCCTCCTACCAGGCAGTCAGCAACAATTACGGAGATGAGCTTCACGAACTTAAGCCACGGCGCCCATAACTGTCACTCATTCCGTCATAACGGTGTGACGTCTCATTATTAGGCTGACATCTGTCACACTCGATATGGCTGCCTGGGACAAGTTAATGTTGTCCCCCCAGGGGTAGAAGATCAGCCTGTTTTTGTTTGACGGTAATGAATTATTTATAAAGTCGCACTAAAGACTGTGGGGTAAGTCGTGCGCTCCTGGTGACGTAGGGACAATCACTCGTCCCTATATTTAGTGTCCAACCGACCTGATGTGTTTGTTATCAACGTGTTATAATTTCATACGCAACCTCAACCGCAAACAAGAAAAGTAGCCTGAACGGGAATTCCTGTTAAAATGTTGTTAATATGTTTTAACCATTTGTCAAATTTCTGATTTTCCAACATTTGGATGATAATTCCCGTGTTAAACTTACTTACCTTCTTGACTTAGTCGTTCCTCGTCTACCTTGGGGTGTAGAGGTTAGCCAGACAGGGCGCCATGCTATCCTTTTGGCTGTCATCCGTTTAGCCTGATTTCAGTCCAGTCCTCGGTCCTTCAGAGATTGTCTGATGTTGTCCTCCCAGCGAACTATGAGTTGTCCTGGAGGTCTGGATCCCTGGTTCTTGGTCTCCCATGTCTGTCGTGGTAACCAGCCTTCTCCCATTATCCAGACATGGTCAAACTATCGTTATAGGAACAGTTCCACTTGGGTCTGCAGAGGCTGGGGTTCCTGTTAAAAGGTTGTTAAAGCGTTCCTTAGTTTCAGCCATCTGTATTCTTTCAACTCTGTCGATGTTTGAACGAGAATCGTAGCTACCAACACAACTGTTATCAAATACCACAAACAAATATCTAATCCATTCCATAAAAACTACTCAGCTTTCTAGCACCTCACAACAAAATACTCATGCCACAATGTTATTGTGGTTCAGAATCGACATCACTGCACTCCGGGTAAACCCACAGGTGCTCAGTCTCCCTCAGCAAACGCCGAAGTGTATGAATGGTACCTGTTCCTGTAGCGTGCTGGTTGTGTCCAAGACGGACGCTCTTAAAAGTTTGTCCCTGCTTGTCTTACGTTTGATGCCAAATTCCAAGTCTCAGCCTTGTTGACTCACCGAGTGAAGTGTCATTCTCTAACAGGCGATCATCAACTGTCTTTAATATCTTCCCTTTATCCATATCCAGTGTGTTTTCTGTCAGCTCTCTCACTGCCGCGTACCCCTGCATGACCAGGACAATAATTCACAATAATTCCTGAAGACTGTAGGTTTCTATGGAATTATTTATAAATACTCCATTATACAAGGGGATTGACATAAGTCTTGGGCCTGGCCATGAAGGACATGTCACAGAGAGCTGAAATTTTGTATAGTGTTTATTCCTTTTCAATATATCCACCGTCTGAATTGACACACTTCTGCCATCTCTGCTTGACCTTGAAAAGACCTTGGGAGTAATACACCCTATTTTTCAAACTAAACCAGTCATCACATGCCAGTATAACCTCTTCATCGCTGTCAAAATGATTTCCTTTTAGCTGTTTTTTAAGATTTGGGAATAGAAAAAAGTCTGATGGAGCCAAATCTGGAGAATATGGTGGGTGTGGAAGAATTTCAATATTCAAATCGTTGGCTGCTAGCTACACAAGCGGTGCTTTGTGAGAGGGCGCGTTGTCTTGAAGCAAAGGAAGATTTTGAGTGCGCGTTATCCCTCGTTTCCTGGTCACAACCTTTCTTAGTTTTGTGAGAAGATCTGCATAGTACTGTCCATTAACTGTGTTGCCACGAGGCAGATAATCTTTCAAAAGGACACCTTTGCCGTCCCAAAAAAACAGTCAGCATCACTTTTCCTGCAGATTTCTGCGCCCTCGGCTTGACAGGTGTTGGAGAACCCGGGGTTTTCCATTGCATGCTGGCAATTTTGGATTCGGGGTCATAATGGTGTACCCAAGTCTCATCTACTGTCACCATGGTCTCCAAAACATTTTTTGACTGACACTTTTTGAGCAACTGTTGACAGCAATTTACCCGCGTTTGCTTCTGTTCACGTGTCAACAGTCGCGGAACCCAGCGTGCACACACTTTTCTCATGTTCAGTCTGTTGTGTAAAATTCTATAAACTGTTCTTTCACTTAGTTTTACTCTACTAGCTATCTCCACAATTGTCATTTTTCGATCCTGGTCAATGATTTTCTTCACTCTTGTTGCATTTTCATCGTTGCACTCTGAGGCTGGTCTACCAGATCTTGGCAGATCAGCAACATTTGAGAGGCCGCACTTAAACTGTTGACACCAGTTTTTTACCGAAGTATATGAAGGACAAGAATCACGAAACACTGGTTCCATCTCCCTGTGTATTTCTGTAGGTGTTTTTCCCTGACACATCAGAAATTTTATCACAGCTCTGGCCTCCTTCTTTTCCATTGTTTTGTCAATTTTTTGGAGCAGCAGATCCGGTCAATAGGGTACATTGCGCCGTGCACCGTAGCGGGAAAACCCATTGAAGAAACAAACGCGTACTTTCCACATTCAGTGCAAATATGATGAACTTTAAATGTGCCAAGTTTCATCTTCCTCCTGTGACTCCTTCATGGTCAGGCCCAAGACTTATGTCAATCCCCTTGTACACATCTTCAACTAAGAGATACGAGCAGATAGAAAGACAATCCTGTTTTGTTTTTTCCTTTACAATTTGGCGCAGCTGTGACAGATGATTGCCAAGCCTGATTTATGGTGTCAGTGAGTCACGTCTAGTTGTAAACCAAGCCGAATAATTCAAATGTCACATTATCATATTATTTACATCCTCTGTGTGAGTGTGTGTGTAGGGGGGGGGGGGCGCCCGCAACGGGCCGATCTCGATCTACCCTTAGATAACGAGGGCAAATGTTTTAGATATCTAGGTGACGAAGGGAGTGAAATAGAGAATGTCAAGAAAGGAAATTTGGAACAAGTCCTCTCCTGCCGACACGTAAAAGCGGGGTACCACAAAGATTAACAGCACCTTTTTAAATAACCCACAAGCTGACGTATTAAAATTCGCTTCGTTCGTGAACTGCTCAAGTCAGGAACGTGATATTTTCTTTGAAGTGATGTTAACGTTCGGTAAACTATCATTTAGTTGTTGAAGCGACGTTAACATTCGGTTTTAGTTGTTGAAGCGATATTAACATTCGGTAAACTATCATTTAGTTGTTGAAGTGATATTAACATTCGGTAAACTATCATTCAGTTGTTGAAGTGATGTTAACATTCGGTAAACTATCATTCAATTGTTGAAGTGATATTAACATTCGGTAAACTATCAGTCAGTTGTTGAAGTGATGTTAACATTCGGTAAGCTATTATTCAGTTGTTGAAGTGATGTTAGCATTCAGTAAACTATCATTCAGATGTTGAAGTAATGTTAACATTCGGTAAACTATCATTCAGTTGTTGAAGTGATGTTAACATTCGGTAAACTATCATTCTGTTGTTGAAGTGATAACATTCGATAAACTATCATATAGTTGTTGAAGTGATGATAACATTCGGTAAACTATCATTTAGTTGTTAAAGTGATGATAACATTCGGTAAACTATCATTTAGTTGTTGAAGTGATGGTAACATTCGGTAAACTATCATTTAGTTGTTGAAGTAATGGTAACATTCGGTAAACTATAATTTAGTTGTTGAAGTGATGGTAACTGATGCGTGCCGTAATATATAAAAGTTCGGATTAGGTCTCCGTGGCCAAAGTACACATTAGGGGTAGTCAAACAACACGTATCAGCATAACTTTAGTGAGCTGACAACACCTCCTTCACAATATACGATACACAGTTTATGTTACTGGAAACAAAGCTCCATGCCATAGACTATAGGCCTAATGGCAAAATGCAGTAATAGTCAGTCTTCCAGTCCGTTCACTATCGAACACTGTCCTGGCATTCATGCAGTCTTTATTCTCATCGTACACTTGACATCTTCGTAACTATATATACTTCCTGACTAGAATAAGGTAGCGACACGTCAACATAGTATATTGATGCCCTAGTGATGGAATGGTGCAGGAAAAACATAGTAGACTGCAGGAGCTCTACACACATACGTCCGCTCCCATTAAAACACAAGCCGCATCTCTCTAGCAGACGATCACCCACTTCTGCTTCAAAAATTCGCGTCTGCTTCTACACCATATCGGTATGACGTCACTTCCGTTATTAGTGAGTAAGTCCGTATAAAATTATCAGAAAAGGAGCTCTGTCGAGCTAACTATAATACCTACATAATCGTTATGAATTTTAATCATAACATCACAATGAAAACAAAGTTTTCATTATTTCCGTGGTGTGAGTATAACATCACCAGAGTGAAATATGGTAATATCAAATTTCACTGTAAGTAAGAACTAGAATAGCATCCAGGTTTTTGCCATAGGGTAGCCAATTTAACACTCAAAGTGTGGACAATGGTTTTTAGGACCATAGCCAATGTCTACTCACAGACAAATTCCTTTTAACAGCAACGTGAGGTCGCTATGACTAAGTGTTCCCAACACATTAAAAAATGATGGCAGCGATACATGCCCTCACATACCTCACACCGTCCAATAACACCTATCCGTCAAGTCCAGTATCAGTTGTCAAATAGTTAAGTTATTGATGAACAGCAATAATGCAAAGTATTATAGAACGCGTACATTTTTAACAGCGTAATTAGATGAAATTAGGCAGACAATCATATTAGTAATGTGAATGAATACAACATCATACGCGAAAAGATTAAAGTCGTATGTACATCTTGAGTACTTGTAATAAAAAGTATACTGTGGTGTCAATTTAAAAAAAATGTTATTTTTATCATGACGAAGTTGTGTGTCCAATCAGGTAAGAATACGCTGATGTATGGTATAAATTGCGAACTTAATGTGAGAACAATTAACATGTTCAATTATATAATTAGTGTGAGTGTAGTAATGACTTATGTCAAAGACAGAATCTCATCAAGCTAACTAAAACTAATCAACAGCTAATTAAAGCACCGTATTTAAAGCAACAATGTTCTATTGTCATCCATACTAGTGGAATAATACCCAACTAAAGTCCAGCGAAAATATTTATAATCGCGCACAAAGTTCATGTCCATGATTATCCTCCATGTTATTCTTCTTCTTCATAACCCTCCACTCCCAAAGGAGCATAGGCCTTCAACAAAAACATGCCAAGTTCTCCTGTCACGTGCCATCATCTCAAGTTCTTTCCACGTTCTCCTCGTCATTTTCACATCTGTTTCCAGCTCTCTTCTCCATGTGCTTCTTGGTCTACCTCTGCCTATCTTGCCCTGGGGGTTCCAGAACAAGGACTGGCTTGTAATGCTATCAACAGGTCTCCTCAGTGTGTGTCCAATCCATCGCCATCGTCTTCTTCTCATCTCTTGTTCCACTGGCACTTGTCTAGTTCTTGTCCTCAGTTCCACGTTGGTAACCATGTTATTGTTATGAGTTTAATTCATAACATGTATGTCGATATCAATACGGTTCGACAAGTAGTCATATTTGTTTATGACCGGTGACCTTTGGTTACAGGAAGTACGTCATTGCTTTTGGCCGAGTAGCAGACGCATAGAGTAGCCGTCTGCTGATGTTAGCGATCTGTCAAACCTACATGATAACTGTTACGGAAGTAGTTTCAGGGCAGTTTTATATTAATTAATGAGTAGTACAGCTACTCTGGCCAATGTCCATAGAAAGGTAAGTAGTTTAGTCCCCGCACAACGCCCTATCTCCACCAACGAATAATATCACCACGAAGGCCAGGTTGGACGATTCAAATATACAATTTTATTAACATAAACGATGCTCCTCAAATCTTATCAGTAAAGCCAAACAATACATTGGCTAAATATAGAAATGCAGTTCTCAGTAAACTTCAATGTCGTCTGTCACTACAACGCTGTCCTCGACAGGTTTCTCATAAATATATTTGTACTCACTTTCCTGACATCCATACGAATTCCTATCATACGTAAATTAGACTCATCACACGGATGTATGGATGAGCTAGTGGTCGAACATTGTAGGAATCGAGAGTGAAGTATAATAATTCTCAGGAGCTTGAAACACACACGTCCACCTGCCTTGAAGAACACACAGATCGTTTGCAGGAAAAACACAGTAGACTGCAGAAACTCAATACACATACGTCCGCTCACATTAAAACACAAGCCGCATCTCTCTTGCAGACGATCACCCACTTCTGCTTCAAAAATTCGCGTCTGCTTCTACACCATATCGGTATGACGTCACTTCCTTTATTAGTGAGTAAGACCGTATAAAATTATCAGAAAAGGAGCTCTGTCGAGCTAACTATAATACCTACATAATCGTTATGAATTTTAATCATAACAGTAACATTCGGTAAACTATCATTTTGTTTGAATTTTCCACCAATCAGATGAAACTGCTGGTAGAAGATCGTTAGACAGAGATAAAAATTACATGCAGTAGATCGCTCGGCAGAGATAAAAGGTACATGCAGTAGATTGCTCGGCAGAGAAAAAAGTTATGCCTCAGGCGTGTAACGGGATCCTCCTTTATTTAAATCCACCTACTCAACAATTATATGAGCCTAACACAATATTCTCAATATGCCTCAATGGGCGTGTAACGGGATAATTTACCTTTTTACATGCACCTGTCCAACTACGTATTCAAATTTACTACTAATCCTTTTACCCATCTGCACACTTATCCATTCACTAACTCACCCCATCTGCTCATCCATCTAATCATTCACGTACACGTGTATTCATTCATCCACCAATCCATTTACACACATACTATAAACCTCATTATCATAACCATCCATTCATGCAAACATTCAAAGAGAAATACTGTGACTGGACGATAAACTAATCATGGAAAAAAAGATAACAATAGAATTGCATATTTAACAAGAAACAATTCAGAAAATTCGTTACGCACATAACAGAACTACATCAGTACACCAGCCAAACTTGACATCATTCCTAGGTCACAAAAAGACTAGTTATCCGAATAACGGAACCATTTCAATAACGCAGCTACGCTTATGACATCCGTAGATCACACAAAAACTCGTTACGCGAATAATGCACCACGCCAATAAACCAAACACACTTAGGCTCATCTGTAGATCACACATGAACTCGTTACGCGAATAACGTACCACGCCAGTAAACCAGCCACACTTAGACCCATCCGTAGATCACACATAAACTCGTTATGCGAACAACGCACCATGCCAGTAAACCAGCCACACTTAGATCTATCCGTAGATCACACATGAACTCGTTACACGAATAACGCACCACGCCAGTAAACCAGCCACACTTAGACCTTTCTGTAGATTACACAAAAACCCGTTACGCGAATAACGCACCACGCCAGTAAACCAGCCACACTTAAACCCGTCCGTAGATAACACAAAAACTTTTTATGCGTACAGCAGAACAACACAAGTAGACAAGTCACGTTAAAGATCTTCCAACATAAACCAGTATTCGATTTAATCTAATACATCCTCTGTTTTTCCTTGCTACCAAGTGGAATCAAATAATTTTACAGCTCTATTAATTTATACCTTTTCAACGCAAGTTAAGAGCACGAAACTTATAACAAAACTAGCAACAACCCGCCAAAATTGGCAGGTTGTTAATTATAGTGTGTTGTTTCTGCTACATGCATTACAGACGGTACTATCACTACTGTGGGCATTTCATTGCAGTCGACCGTCTTTAGATATTTGTAGTGAAAATTATATAGATGTATTAAATATGAAGACATGAGTAACCCAACCTAAATGACATGTAGAGCAGTGATAATGGTCTAATGGACCGTAAATTGACTAAATAACTAACATTTCTTTTATGACAGCATGTCTCGTAATTGTTCGTGCATCTTTTAAAATCTTACCCTGGTCGACTTACCGCCTCTGAGAAGCCTTGGTCGACTTACTGCCTCTGAGAACAACGTTTGAAATTTGACGAAACTTCAGTTCATGTACTGTTTATCAATCGTGTTGTTGGCTTCTTTCCATAATCAAACTGTTCATGACATTATTAATCTGCTAGGACCAAACTTGATAAGATTATTAATCTGCTAGGATCAAACTTGATAAGATTATTAATCTGCTAGGATCAAACTTGATGAGATTATTAATCTGCTAGGACCAAACTTGATGAGATTATTAATCTGCCAGGACCAAACTTGATGAAATTATTAATCTGCTAGGATCAAACTTGATGAGATTATTAATCTGCTAGGACCAAACGATGAGATTATTAATCTGCCAGGACCAAACTTGATGAAATTATTAATCTGCTAGGATCAAACTTGATGAAATTATTAATCTGCTAGGACCAAACTTGATGAAACTTAATGAAACGATCAACCTATTTGGACTAACTTAACGAAACTATAAAGCTACATCGACCAAATGTAATACAATTACCAACATACTTCAACCGTCTTCGCGAAATTATCAACCGACTTTGACCAACCGTAATAAAATTATCAACCTACTTCGACCAAACTTAATGAGATTATCAACTTAATTATCACCAATACTGTTTCCACAGAGCACATGACAAGATCGTACATAATACCTCAGCTGATAAAATTAGTCTGATGAAGACAGACAATCATTTGTTTCATGAACCAGAAATCATAAGTACCCCTGCTTGCCTATGACCTATACAATGTATTCTGCAGGTAGGTCGCGATTAGTGCGACTTAGAAAAATGCGAATTTGATTTAATGCGAATTAGTAAATGACAGGGTTGCCAGATGAAAACTGTGAGAAAAAGCCAAACACCGTCACAAAAAAAGCTAAAAAGTAAAGCCAAATAGTAATTAAAAAAAAAAGAAAAAAAAAGAAGAAGCCAGACTTGTGGAATTTGGCGTCAAAAAGCCAAATTGGCAACCCTGGTAAATGATACCCGGATCGCATTTAATGCCAGCCAAAATTTAATTAATGCAAGTTTTTTTTTTCCAGATTTTTCCAAACTCTTCAAATTGTTCGCAAAAATGACAAGCGAGTTGAGTTTATAAACTGGAGTTTTACATGCCGTAACGTCAGTCTGCACTTGCCTATTGTCGCGTGTGGATGTACTTCTGCCTGCTGTAACACATTACCATATACAGTTGTTGTGTTTTTTTTTTCAAGTGCCCTTAACAAAATGGACAAAAGGAAGATACTTCAGACGGAAACACTGACAACGCAAAGAAGAAAAGACGCGGCTTGTTATTACAACAAAAATTCGATGTAACAGAACGTGGTGATAATAACTCTAAAATAGGACGAGAAGTCTACGGTACGGAATATTATCAAACACGCAAAATACCAGCATATGTGTAAAGATGTCAAGACAGAGAAAACAGTTCAGTCTACGCTGCTAAAATATTTTAAAAGACAATTATGGCGTATTCGTCATTTCGTCAGGTACGATATTCTGTAATTTTTATTTTGTTTAAATTTTGCTTTTTACAACTATTCTGTTACTTTGTTTGTAATATAATTGGATCAGACAAATATATTGTTCTTATCCTCTGCTGTTATATTACCTTAATAAATAGATTTAAAAAACATATGTTTAAATATTGTCATTGTATATTTTTCCATCAGGTTGGAACCAATTACCATATGTTACATATAATTATAACTTCGAATAGTGCGAATTGGAGTTGTGCGACCACTTCACGGGATTCAATATTCGCATTAATCGCAACCTAGCTGTGTATGAACAGTGTTGGAGATAGGGGAGATAACTGTGGTGGGTTTGATGTTAATACAGTTTGTTGTTAATAAATCTTAGTGTACTGAATGAGGTCAGCTGTGAAGGTCCCTGAATATAATAAATATTAGAGTAAATTTCCAGGGCACCTTTCTACTACCACCACTATGATCTCATTCAGACTTATTCTAGATAGACTGAAAGATGACTACGTTTGGTGTCTAGGGTTATGAAATGTTAGTGTAAGGTTGCATTAACCAACTGAACATATAAACAATTACACAAATTATTTTATTATTTAATACAACACAACAGTACCACGACAATCACATACGAACCACACTTTAAAAGACTATCTTTAGTAAGTCAGTGGTTGAAAGTTTGGTAAAGTTAATGTTTTTTTCAATTTATTGTCCTGAATCTAATTTATTTGGAATCAGGACTGTCAATCAAAAGTGAAATCATAGAAATTAATTACATCAATCAATTTATACAATGGACTTTCTGTCCATAATACACATATTATTATTATATAAGGGTGTAGTGTATTTTCTAACTGAGGTGACTTCTAGTATACACTGGTAGATTGTTTATTATCATCATCTCTGCATGTTGTTTGTAAGTTTTTGTGGACACTGATGGAATGTTTATATCACTATTCCCAGTCTCTTATGTTAATATAATGTTAGTTGAGCAATCAGGTGCCGAACATGCACCTATCTTTGTAATATGATGTAGGACTCTCCCTGCACTTCACTGAACGACAACCTTCAGCTCCCACTTCTTCAAGAATGATGGTGGTTTACAGTTGTCTCCGAAAAAAGCAAGACTGTGGCATGAATATATCGGCCCACTGTAGTCTGGCACCAGTTATTGACAGCCACCAAAACCCTCACAGATGCAAGGAAATAACACAAGTAAACGATGACTAGGCAATAGAATATGGCACATTTTCGATCTGCCCTATGTCCAGGCTTTTCCTATGTTAGAAAATTTCTCCGCCTGCTCTCATCGATCTTGCTTTACACAAAATTTACTTGAAATAGCAGTGAACAGTCCCCGTTTCGTACCAGTATCTACTGCTTTGTCCAATGGGACCATGTTTACATTTATTTTTGAATCTATCGTTTCAAATAACAACTCCCAATATGTTTCCAAGGCAAATATATTTTTAGTTTTAGGTCAACCAATCATACTTCGCCTTCCTTCAAAATCCACCCAATCAAATATCCCGTACCTTTTAACCTCATTTACCCAAAGTCGTTTTTTCAAAAACATGCCATAAAAAATTATAAGCAGGCATGATCTTTACTTGACAGTCTGGTCGGATCCACTATAGTATTATGGCTATAATTAGTTAATTAATGGACTATTTGCGTAACTATTACCATATTCTTTGTCAATAAGTCCTAAGGTACACGAATATACAATTTATATGGGACTAGTTGGCTTGGTTCAGAAGTACACAGTTTTTTTTTTCTAAGTTAGTGTTCTATATTTTTAGTCTACTACACGTTCAATTCTTTTCCATGTGCTGTCTTCTCTATTTACGTGATAATTACGTCCTTTGAAATAAGAGCTAAGGTTGTTTTTGTGATACGAGTTGTCTACATGTTCTAACTTTTTCCTCGTATTTTTGGGGAAACCCCTAAGGCAAGGCTTGCCCCTGTGCTGGTATTGGCTTTTAGTTTAAAATCAATGCGAAACGAATGTCAAGGACGAATTTGAAAAATTGGGTACCGTTTTGTTCGGCTATTCGTTAGCAAATAATAATCTGAAGGCGTAGGCGATACCAACAGTTCTAGTAGAAAATTCTTTTGTACTTTCTTATCTTTTCCTTTATGCCCTATATTGTTATATATTAATTTAGATATTGTATTTAGAAATTCACTACAATAACAAGAAAATTTAAACCATCTGCTAATTCACCCCGCCCCCCCCCCCCCCCCCCCCCCTCCCTTTTTTAAAATAGTTTTAACAAATATTATTGTACACTTTTTAAAATATACTTTTATTTAATCTGACAATAGCGTTGTTTGGATGTTTCAAATCTTTGAACCTTTGGTTCACTAGGTTTCAGACAACCTAGAGAGATGAAATTTTACACAGCACGACCCTCTGTCGCAGTACACTTTAAGCTACCAAAATTTGAAACGAACCTCGAATGACCTGCTATAACAAAATTAAAGCTACGTTATAGTGCATTCTAATACAAAAGTGTGTATCTTAAAACTTGCTTTTAAATTAATTATTTTTATATTAGCTTGCTGTCCGGTCCAGAACCAGGTAGAGCTAAGGAAAGGAATGCTACGAAACTGACGTTATACAATGAACATAAATTTCAATCTGATCGCCCCTATACACATGCTTTCTGATCTCCCTCATCTCTTGCACCGGAGATTCCAGAACAAGGATTACTTTGCAATGCAATCAACAGGCTTCCCTCAAATTATGTCTCATCTAGCGTCTGTTTCTCATCTCTTGTACCGGATCAACAGGCTTCCTCAAATTATGTCTCATCTAGCGTCTGTTTCTCATCTCTTGTACCGGATCAACAGGCTTCCTCAAATTATGTCTCATCTAGCGTCTGTTTCTCATCTCTTGTACCGGATCAACAGGCTTCCTCAAATTATGTCTCATCTAGCGTCTGTTTCTCATCTCTTGTACCGGATCAACAGGCTTCCTCAAATTATGTCTCATCTAGCGTCTGTTTCTCATCTCTTGTACCGGATCAACAGGCTTCCTCAAATTATGTCTCATCTAGCGTCTGTTTCTCATCTCTTGTACCGGATCAACAGGCTTCCTCAAAGTATGTCTCATCTAGCGTCTGTTTCTCATCTCTTGTACCGGATCAACAGGCTTCCTCAAAGTATGTCTCATCTAGCGTCTGTTTCTCATCTCTTGTACCGGAGGCTTCTCAAAGTATGTCTCATCTAGTCTGTTTCTCATCTCTTGACGCAGATCAACCGCCTTCCTCAAATTATGTCTCATCTAGCGTCTGTTTCTCATCTCTTGTACCGGATCAACAGGCTTCCTCAAATTATGTCTCATCTAGCGTCTGTTTCTCATCTCTTGTACCGGATCAACAGGCTTCCTCAAATTATGTCTCATCTAGCGTCTGTTTCTCATCTCTTGTACCGGATCAACAGGCTTCCTCAAATTATGTCTCATCTAGCGTCTGTTTCTCATCTCTTGTACCGGATCAACAGGCTTCCTCAAATTATGTCTCATCTAGCGTCTGTTTCTCATCTCTTGTACCGGATCAACAGGCTTCCTCAAAGTATGTCTCATCTAGCGTCTGTTTCTCATCTCTTGTACCGGATCAACAGGCTTCCTCAAAGTATGTCTCATCTAGCGTCTGTTTCTCATCTCTTGTACCGGATCAACAGGCTTCCTCAAATTATGTCTCATCTAGCGTCTGTTTCTCATCTCTTGTACCGGATCAACAGGCTTCCTCAAAGTATGTCTCATCTAGCGTCTGTTTCTCATCTCTTGTACCGGATCAACAGGCTCCCTCAAATTATGTCTCATCTAGCGTATGTTTCTCATCTCTTGTACCGTATCAACAGGCTTCCTCAAATTATGTCTCATCTAGCGTCTGTTTCTCATCTCTTGTCTGGTTCCTGCCATCAGTTCCACATTAGTGGTCCCGTCACGCCACCCCAATCTCTCCACTATGCAGAATTACAGGTAGTAAATAATTAACGAAAATAGGTAAGAGGTAGGCACTCGCTTGAAAGGAAAAAAAAGAAGAAAGAATTGAAAGAAAAGAAAAGAAAGAAAGGATTTGAACCAGGGATCATCCGAACGGCGCCATAGACACACACACAGATAGACACATAAACTGATAGTTGACAGAAGTGACCCAAAGACAGACACACAATAATGGAGACACAGACACACAGACAGACAAAATAAGGCGCACAAAGCCAGATAAAAAGTGCAGTCGCTGTGACTAACTCTCTCTTTATCTCGATGTGTTTGTCACTCACTCTATCACTCGCCGAACCTCCCCACAGTGTCCACCACTCCGCGTGTCTCGTGATATTTTCCAATAAAACTGACCTTATAAATCATCTTGACAAACGCCAGTCATAAATTAGGACTACAATAAAAATCAATACTCCACTTCAAGGAGAAACTTCGACGGGGGAAAAGGAGGGGGGGGGGGGGTGCGGGGGGGGTGCAACACTGTGTATACAGCTTGCTGAGAGGGGCTAGTATCACGTGATTGTTACTTCACTCAATTATTACCTTTCAGCTTCCCGTGGTACACAGGACTTAAACATATGCCAAGCCTTCCTGTCCTGTACCATCCCTGTTAAAACTTTCCATGTCTTTTTTTTTTATTTCCGTCCTGTTTATGTTTAATCCTCTTTATCATGTTTTCTTTTTTTTTTTTTTTTAAATCTTCAACTCAACCACCAAGTTTGTCCTATTGTATGGCTGTCAAACATGGACAAGAAACCAAACAACAAAGAAGAAGTTACGTAATTTCATAAACAGATGTAAGTGTAGAAGCTCATGGGGCTGGCAATCTCTCTCTTTCACACACACACACAAATACACACCCACACACACACACACGCACTCACACGCACACACAATAAATTGTAACATAAACCCCCGCAGTAAGGTCATGTGACTGCTTGGTGCTGGCTTCCTGAAAGAGGACCAATGGCAGTGGTGGTTCCACAGACAGCGAAGGAGAAAACAAGACTTTAAATGGTATGACAATGTGACTACTGTGGAATTATTGACTAGAACCAGGAGACAAGTGCCACTAGGACAAGAACCAGGAGATAAGAACTAGAAGACAAGAACCAGGAGACAAGTGCTACTAGGACAAGAACCAGGAGACAAGAACCAGGAGACAAGTGCTACTAGGACAAGAACCAGGAGACAAGAACTAGAAGACAAGAACCAGGAGACAAGAACTAGAAGACAAGAACCAGGAGACAAGAACTAGAAGACAAGAACCAGGAGACAAGTGCTACTAGGACAAGAACCAGGAGACAAGTGCTACTAGGACAAGAACCAGGAGACAAGAACTAGAAGACAAGAACCAGGAGACAAGAACTAGAAGACAAGAACCAGGAGACAAGTGCCACTAGGACAAGAACCAGGAGACAAGTGCTACTAGGACAAGAACCAGGAGACAAGAACTAGAAGACAAGAACCAGGAGACAAGAACTAGAAGACAAGAACCAGGAGACAAGAACTAGAAGACAAGAACCAGGAGACAAGAACTAGAAGACAAGAACCAGGAGACAAGAACTAGAAGACAAGAACCAGGAGACAAGTGCCACTAGGACAAGAACCAGGAGACAAGAACTAGAAGCCAAGAACCAGGAGACAAGTGCCACTAGGACAAGAACCAGGAGACAAGAACTAGAAGACAAGAACCAGGAGACAAGTGCTACAAGGACAAGAACCAGGAGACAAGAACCAGGAGACAAGTGCCACTAGGACAAGAACCAGGAGACAAGAACCAGGAGACAAATGCCACTAGGACAAGACATGATAAGAAGGCTATGGCGCCTCTTTGTGAACTCAGCACTGGAGATGTCCCCCCTGTCCAACAAGCCATTTTGTTATATGGTGTTGATGGCAGACAATGACGTAGGGGAGTGAAGTGTTAGAGACTTCACCGTACTAGGTCCAACTTTATGAGGTGTGGTCAACACTTCCCTCCCCTAACTCAAGAGCACAGTCAGGTACCCATCTACAGCTAGGTAGATCGGAGTGAGACAGTTTCGATCCTAGAACCCAGTCACTGTGCCGAGAAAGGAAAGCGCTCTAGCCGCTAAGCCAATCGGAAACTCATATTGTAAATGATACTAAACATACCGCAGACAAGGTAAATAAACAACCTCCGAGTCAAGCATGTCATCTAACGTTTATAAACGCAAACAGAACAAAAATATCACGAAAATTTTTTTCTGAGAAGGGGTTCGGGCTGAAGCCCAATCTAACTTCGCCACTGCACCACGAGCATTTAACCTTCAATTCTAGTTGCCTGATTATCCTAGACGAGCTCACCGCCACCACAAAAAACTGCCCATTTACCCGGCTTTCTCTAGGCACTCAAGTTGAGGCCATACCCCTTCCTTCACTAAATCTACAAGACAACAAGAACGTTAACTCACTGCCAACTGACTACTTTGTTTTTTTTAAAATTCAGATGGCATACTCTCTCTCTCTCTCTCTCTCTCTCTCTCTCTCTCTCTCTCTCTCTCTCTCTCTCTCTCTCTACTTTAATCTTGTTGGTACAGTATTGTGTCTAGTCACGATTCACTACCGCAGCGAGATGACGGCGTTGCTCGGATAGTCCCGGTTCGATACCCCGGTGAGCCTGTCACTTCTCCTAGTTTTCTGTTGTCTAGTTTTCTACTTTATATCTCACGAGTGCCTACACAAGACCTAGTTTTGTTGATTATTTCATCTTCATCTCACTGGTTAAATTAATTCACGCATTCTGTCCACCTGCCAACCTACTTGTCCCACATCGGTCTCTCCGTCCGCCCGTCTGTTCGTCAGTCTGTAACTGCCATCTTGCTTGTTTATCCATATGTCCATCAATCATTTCAAATCTGGGAGCCGCGCTAGCGTAGTGGTTACAACACCGCTCTGGCGACCGGGTGATACAGGATCAAACCCGGGCGACGGCATTTGAGGATTTTTCGTCGACCGGGATTTGGACTGTATTAACTCGAGACCTGGCGAGGACATTTGAAGGAGTGTCGTCGACCAGGGACTGGCGGCTCCTGAGCCGACCCAGCTGCAATGGGTACCTCCGAAATCGGCGAGTATTTGCCTGAATGGCGAGGGACACCTGTCTCTGTACAAGAAATAAAGGGATACTCACGTAAAATCAATGTCAGGTTAGACATAAATAATAACCTGAGATTTCGCCTCGAGTATTAGCGGGCGAACGTTAAAAAAAAAAAAAAAAAAAAAAAAAAAAAAAAAAAAAAAAATTTCAAATCTCTTCATTCATACATCCGTCGGTCCGTCTCTATCCATCCATCCATCCATCCATCCATCCATCCATCCAAAAATACATCCATTAAAAAAAGTCATCAATCTATCCATATTTCCTTTCAAAAATCCACCCATCCATCCATCCAAAAATCCACCCATTAAACAATCCATCAGTCTATCCATCGATCCGTAAAATATCCCGTATTCTATTCATCCATCCACTTATCCATTAAAAAATCCATTCATCTTTCTATCTATCTATCCATCCATCTATCAATTTAAAAAATCCATTGATCTGTCTATCTATCCATCCATTTATCTACTCAAACACCCACCCACCCACCCGTCCGTCCGTCTGTCTGTCTACCTACCTATCTGTCTAATCTAATATAATCTAATCTGTCTGTCTGTCTTCAACCGACCTTCCATTAAACACATCATCATACATGTACCGGCTTGATTTTATTTACTTCATCGTCATCAACCCAAGCCCCTTTTTGTTATTCTCTATATGCCACTTATTTAAAAGTTTAAAAAAAAAAAAGCTAAGTTTTCCCTCCAATCTCCCTGTTTTTGTTGTTCTCTCCACCATACCCGACCTTGGCATACCCGTCTCCCACGATACAACCAACAAAAAGTTCCAACAAATTCCCCTCTCTCCTGAGTTGTGCCAAAGGCCTTAGACAGTGACATACATCAGGGGTGTCTGAGCTGTCAGACCGACTAAGCTCGCCATCAATCTCAGGTCCTGCCGCCTTCACCCCCGCCACACATGCACTGTTCCAACCAATCATGTCACTCAAAAGCAACATTCACAAAACACCACGTCAACATGAAAACTTGAGCGCTGTAATAAACAAGATTAGCAACCAACTGGGTGGATCTTTCTCCTGTATCCTTCTCTGATGTTTGTTAAGTCTTAGAAACCTTAAGTTATACTCCGTCGATGATGTTTGATAAGTCGTGGAAATCTTAAGTTATACTCAGTCTTCTCTGATATTTGATAAGTCTTAGAAACCTTAAGTTATACTCCGTCGATGATGTTTGATAAGTCGTGGAAATCTTAAGTTATACTCAGAGTCTTCGATGATGTTTGATAAGTCGTGGAAATCTTAAGTTATATTCAGAGTCTTCGATGATGTTTGATAAGTCGTGGAAATCTTAAGTTATACTCAAGAGTCTTCGATGATGTTTGATAAGTCGTGGAAATCTTAAGTTATACTCAAGAGTCTTCGATGATGTTTGATAAGTCGTGGAAATCTTAAGTTATACTCAAGAGTCTTCGATGATGTTTGATAAGTCGTGGAAATCTTAAGTTATACTCAAGAGTCTTCTATGATGTTTGATAAGTCGTGGAAATCTTAAGTTATACTCAAGAGTCTTTGATGATGTTTGATAAGTCGTGGAAATCTTAAGTTATACTCAAGAGTCTTCGATGATGTTTGATAAGTCATGGAAATCTTAAGTTATACTCAAGAGTCTTCGATGATGTTTGATAAGTCGTGGAAATCTTAAGTTATATTCAGAGTCTTCGATGATGTTTGATAAGTCGTGGAAATCTTAAGTTATACTCAGAGTCTTCGATGATGTTTGATAAGTCGTGGAAATCTTAAGTTATACTCAAGAGTCTTCGATGATGTTTGATAAGTCGTGGAAATCTTAAGTTATACTCAAGAGTCTTCTATGATGTTTGATAAGTCGTGGAAATCTTAAGTTATACTCAAGAGTCTTTGATGATGTTTGATAAGTCGTGGAAATCTTAAGTTATACTCAAGAGTCTTCGATGATGTTTGATAAGTCATGGAAATCTTAAGTTATACTCAAGAGTCTTCGATGATGTTTGATAAGTCGTGGAAATCTTAAGTTATATTCAGAGTCTTCGATGATGTTTGATAAGTCGTGGAAATCTTAAGTTATACTCAGAGTCTTCGATGATGTTTGATAAGTCGTGGAAATCTTAAGTTATACTCAAGAGTCTTCGATGATGTTTGATAAGTCGTGGAAATCTTAAGTTATATTCAGAGTCTTCGATGATGTTTGATAAGTCGTGGAAATCTTAAGTTATACTCAGAGTCTTCGATGATGTTTGATAAGTCGTGGAAATCTTAAGTTATATTCAGAGTCTTCGATGATGTTTGATAAGTCGTGGAAATCTTAAGTTGTACTCAGAGTCTTCGATGATGTTTGATAAGTCGTGGAAATCTTAAGTTATACTCAAGAGTCTTCGATGATGTTTGATAAGTCGTGGAAATCTTAAGTTATATTCAGAGTCTTCGATGATGTTTGATAAGTCGTGGAAATCTTAAGTTATACTCAGAGTCTTCGATGATGTTTGATAAGTCGTAGAAATCTTAAGTTATATTCAGAGTCTTCGATGATGTTTGATAAGTCGTGGAAATCTTAAGTTATACTCAGAGTCTTCGATGATGTTTGATAAGTCGTAGAAACCTTAAGTTATATTCAGAGTCTTCGATGATGTTTGATAAGTCGTGGAAATCTTAAGTTATACTCAAGAGTCTTCGATGATGTTTGATAAGTCGTGGAAATCTTAAGTTATACTCAAGAGTCTTCGATGATGTTTGATAAGTCGTGGAAATCTTAAGTTATACTCAAGAGTCTTCGATGATGTTTGATAAGTCGTGGAAATCTTAAGTTATATTCAGAGTCTTCGATGATGTTTGATAAGTCGTGGAAATCTTAAGTTATACTCAAGAGTCTTCGATGATGTTTGATAAGTCGTGGAAATCTTAAGTTATACTCAAGAGTCTTCGATGATGTTTGATAAGTCGTGGAAATCTTAAGTTATACTCAAGAGTCTTCTATGATGTTTGATAAGTCGTGGAAATCTTAAGTTATACTCAAGAGTCTTTGATGATGTTTGATAAGTCGTGGAAATCTTAAGTTATACTCAAGAGTCTTCGATGATGTTTGATAAGTCATGGAAATCTTAAGTTATACTCAAGAGTCTTCGATGATGTTTGATAAGTCGTGGAAATCTTAAGTTATATTCAGAGTCTTCGATGATGTTTGATAAGTCGTGGAAATCTTAAGTTATACTCAGAGTCTTCGATGATGTTTGATAAGTCGTGGAAATCTTAAGTTATACTCAAGAGTCTTCGATGATGTTTGATAAGTCGTGGAAATCTTAAGTTATATTCAGAGTCTTCGATGATGTTTGATAAGTCGTGGAAATCTTAAGTTATACTCAGAGTCTTCGATGATGTTTGATAAGTCGTAGAAATCTTAAGTTATATTCAGAGTCTTCGATGATGTTTGATAAGTCGTGGAAATCTTAAGTTGTACTCAGAGTCTTCGATGATGTTTGATAAGTCATGGAAATCTTAAGTTATACTCAAGAGTCTTCGATGATGTTTGATAAGTCATGGAAATCTTAAGTTATACTCAAGAGTCTTCGATGATGTTTGATAAGTCGTGGAAATCTTAAGTTATATTCAGAGTCTTCGATGATGTTTGATAAGTCGTGGAAATCTTAAGTTATACTCAGAGTCTTCGATGATGTTTGATAAGTCGTGGAAATCTTAAGTTATACTCAAGAGTCTTCGATGATGTTTGATAAGTCGTGGAAATCTTAAGTTATACTCAAGAGTCTTCTATGATGTTTGATAAGTCGTGGAAATCTTAAGTTATACTCAAGAGTCTTTGATGATGTTTGATAAGTCGTGGAAATCTTAAGTTATACTCAAGAGTCTTCGATGATGTTTGATAAGTCATGGAAATCTTAAGTTATACTCAAGAGTCTTCGATGATGTTTGATAAGTCGTGGAAATCTTAAGTTATATTCAGAGTCTTCGATGATGTTTGATAAGTCGTGGAAATCTTAAGTTATACTCAGAGTCTTCGATGATGTTTGATAAGTCGTGGAAATCTTAAGTTATACTCAAGAGTCTTCGATGATGTTTGATAAGTCGTGGAAATCTTAAGTTATATTCAGAGTCTTCGATGATGTTTGATAAGTCGTGGAAATCTTAAGTTATACTCAGAGTCTTCGATGATGTTTGATAAGTCGTAGAAATCTTAAGTTATATTCAGAGTCTTCGATGATGTTTGATAAGTCGTGGAAATCTTAAGTTGTACTCAGAGTCTTCGATGATGTTTGATAAGTCGTGGAAATCTTAAGTTATACTCAAGAGTCTTCGATGATGTTTGATAAGTCGTGGAAATCTTAAGTTATATTCAGAGTCTTCGATGATGTTTGATAAGTCGTGGAAATCTTAAGTTATACTCAGAGTCTTCGATGATGTTTGATAAGTCGTAGAAATCTTAAGTTATATTCAGAGTCTTCGATGATGTTTGATAAGTCGTAGAAATCTTAAGTTATACTCAGAGTCTTCGATGATGTTTGATAAGTCGTAGAAATCTTAAGTTATACTCAGAGTCTTCGATGATGTTTGATAAGTCGTAGAAATCTTAAGTTATATTCAGAGTCTTCGATGATGTTTGATAAGTCGTGGAAATCTTAAGTTATACTCAGAGTCTTCGATGATGTTTGATAAGTCGTAGAAATCTTAAGTTATACTCAGAGTCTTCGATGATGTTTGATAAGTCGTAGAAATCTTAAGTTATATTCAGAGTCTTCGATGATGTTTGATAAGTCGTAGAAATCTTAAGTTATACTCAGAGTCTTCGATGATGTTTGATAAGTCGTGGAAATCTTAAGTTATACTCAGAGTCTTCGATGATGTTTGATAAGTCGTAGAAATCTTAAGTTATATTCAGAGTCTTCGATGATGTTTGATAAGTCGTGGAAATCTTAAGTTATACTCAGAGTCTTCGATGATGTTTGATAAGTCGTGGAAATCTTAAGTTATACTCAGAGTCTTCGATGATGTTTGATAAGTCGTGGAAATCTTAAGTTATACTCAGAGTCTTCGATGATGTTTGATAAGTCGTGGAAATCTTAAGTTATACTCAAGAGTCTTCGATGATGTTTGATAAGTCGTGGAAATCTTAAGTTATACTCAGAGTCTTCGATGATGTTTGATAAGTCGTGGAAATCTTAAGTTATACTCAGAGTCTTCGATGATGTTTGAAAAGTCGTAGAAATCTTAAGTTATATTCAGAGTCTTCGATGATGTTTCAAACATCTAAAGGTAGTTTCATAGCAGATACTGCCGTAGGGGAAGGAAGTGTTAGAGGCTTCATTCATAATAGGTCTCAGTTTTATATGGTGGGGTGACCGTTCCCGTCTTTGCCTTCTCTAACTCAACAGCAGAGTCGGGTACCTATTTACAACTAGGTAGACTGGAGCTACTAAACAGCATCTGGAAATCTTCCCAGTACAGTACAAACATTAAATTTAAAATATATGAGAGCTGCGCAATAGCTGTACTTCTGTACGGTGCAAAATTCTGGAGAGTAACAGAAGGATATATCCTAACTGGCCTTTTTCCACACAATTTGCACAAGGAGAATTCTTGCCCATAGACTCAGAACAGACCACGACACCATCATCATCACCAAAGACCATGACTCCATCACCAGAGACCATGACACTGTTGAGTAGCATTTAATGTGTGTAGTGTATAAATGTTCTGTGGATGAAGTCACATTTGCTACACAACGTTGAGGGTGTTGTAATTCATCTGCTTCCCAAAGGTACTATGATACTGGCCTTTGCAGAGTAGTATGCCACCCTCAGACACCAGGGATGATGAGGCGTAGTAACATGGTGTCTGTAGTCTGGTTTAAGTGTGATGTAAGGATACAGATGTGTATTCAAACAGTGAGCATTACAAACAAGGCAATCCACACAATGACGTCACGTTAACTCACGATGTGAAAAGTCAATAAAGCTTTAAACAGCAGTGATGGTTTTTTTGGCAATATATATTGTACGCCACAATGACAAGATGCATGGACATCGTTATGCAGAAAAACATCACAGGTATAGTACAACAGTCATTGTATCATCGAAGTAGTCGATTCAACAGGCACAGCAAACAGCATAATAATAATGTACATCGTATGCCTTTTAGGATATCGTAAACCGCTGTACATGTAGTCAGGTAGTAAACTTCCCCTTTCCATAAGAGCTAGTAGATATCAACTAGGAGATTAAATCTAGTCTCCTCTATCTGACCTCAACAAGACAGGCATGTCTTTTGAGCGTCACATTATTGTCCTCTATGTTCCTCAAACAGCAACGGTATCAAACCTAGATCCATCAATAAAGTTCAGGAAGCAAATAGTCCGTAGGACAGGCATCAATCGATGCGTGACAACAGAAGTGGATCGTGAGCTGAGCAAACTAGTCATATCATAGACTTTATAATAAGGCAGGCTAAGCAAAAGTCAACATCACAAGATGGCGATAAAGTTACTCAGCAAAAAAGGATTCAGTTACCTGTTCATCAGGAATTAAATCACATAATCACATATGCCTCCGGGCATTTGAAATAACATAGAGATATATCACCTCAACAAAGGAACAACCATGATGAGGACTCCTTCCTGAATAAACTAAGCGAAGACTAGCACAGCGCTACGTCTCGCCTTACCAGCATTTTAGCTTCGACTGTCCTGGGCGGAAATCATTGAAACAATGCCACAAACAGAGACATGCGCAGAACACACGAATCGAATACAACTCAGCTAAACTTACGAAACGAAGAATGTTCTACGATGTTCGACTAAAGACCTTTACCTTAAAAGGAAATGAATCTTGAAACATTGCGATTGCCAACTGTTTTCTAAGAACTGACGACCTGAGCGCTCCATGTATGGACGTGACTCAAAATCGTTCACACAACTATCGGCAACCATACTATCAGACTATTGTCACATGATTAGACAACTAGTAGAAATAAGAAGTGACTACAATTCCATGAGTTACTTCCCATGCATTAAAAAATGAATAAGTTAGAATAAGTTGCGACAAGTTTTTAGCGCAACAGACACCATCACCAGAGACCATGACACCATCACCATAGACCATGACACCTTCACCAGAGACCATGATACCATCACCAGAGACCATGGCACCATCCCCAGAGACCATGGCACCATCACCAGAGACCATGACACCATCACCAGAGACCATGACACCATCATCAGAGACCATGACACCATCACCATAGACCATGACACCATCACCATAGACCATGACACCATCACCAGAGACCATGACACCATCACCAGAGACCATGACACCATCACCAGAGACCATGACACCATCACCAGAGACCATGACACCATCACCAGAGACCATGACACCATCACCAGAGACCATGACGCCATCACCAGAGACCATGACACCATCACCAGAACTGCCATGCAATGGATTCCAGAAGGAAAGCGAAAGCGGGGACGGCCAAAAGCTACCTGGCGGAGAACTGTAGGGGCAGAGATGCAAAGCAGGAACCTGAGCTAGGGCACCATACCAAGGATGGCTGCCAACCGAGCGAGGTGGAGACAATTTGTTCCTACCCTGCAAGACGCCACCAGGCGTGATGATCACTTAAAGCTGTGTCAGTCAGTGGCCAAGGACAAAAGTGGAGACAGTTAGTTCCTACCCTGCAAAACGCCACCAGGCGTGATGGTCACTTAAAGCTTTGTCAATCAGTGACCATGGGAGCCGCGCTGGTGTAATGGTTACCACACTGCGCTGGCGATCGGGTGATCCAGGTTCAAGCCCGGGCGTGGACATTTGAAAGAGTGTCGTCGACCGGGACTTCGATAATTCCAGCCCGTGGCGAAGACATTTGAAGAAGTGTCGACGACCAGGGACTGGAGACTGGAATACCCTGAACGGCTCCTGAGCCGACTCAGCTCTAATGTGTACCTCCGAAGACGGCGAGTATCTGCCTAAATGGCGAGAGGACACTTGTCAGCGTACAGGGAAAATAGGATACTCACGTAAAATCAGTCTCATGTTAGATATACTAACTGGAGATTTCGCCTCGAGTAATAGCGGGCGTACGAAAAAAAAAAAGGTCAGTGACCAAGGACAAAAGTGGAGACAGTTTGTTCCTACCCTGCAAGACACCACCAGGCGTGATGGTCACTTAAAGCTTTGTCGGTCAGTGGCCAAGGACAAAAGAAGAAGTGACTGGAGCGAGATGTTATCACGTTTCGAACCCGTTAACATCTTCTCGAAAGCAAGCGCACAAGCTAATCTGCATATCGAAGCTCATGAAATATCTAAGAAGATCTAAGCTATACTCACATTCTCCGCTCATGTGTGATATATCCAACACTATGCCCAAGGAAATACTATTCGCACAATCGCACACTTGGATATCAGTCACTCGTTTAAACAGAAATTATTTTCGCATAACCGAATATGAACATTCGTCAAAGATGTAATACTTACACGAAGTTGTAGATCGTCTCCCGACTCACAAATAATAAAATTTGACTAAACCCTGGGGATTTTCCGTTACATTAGGAAATGATGGACATCAAAGGTAATCCAAGCCCATTTTTTCTCTCTCTCTCTCTCTCTCTCTCTCTCTCTCTCTCTCTCTCTCTCTCTCTCTCTCTCTCTCTCTCTCTCTCTCTCTCTCTCTCTCTCTCTCTCTCTCTCTCTCTCTCTCTCTCTCTCTCTCTCTCTCTCTCTCTCCCCTCCTCCCAATCTTTAAGTCAAATGTCAAGTCGGTCTTACTGAATGGCTCTGAAACATGAACAAGATAAAAAACAAGAACCAAGACGTAGAAATCATCACAAATAGATGTTTGTGTAGACCAGAAGAACTGAAGTGGTACGACAAGATCAGTAACGTGGAACTGATGACACGAGCCAGATACATGCTTGTGGAACAATGGTTGACAAGAAGAAGCTGACGATATACTGGGCATTTTGAGGACATTCTGACCGCATTACAAGGCAGTTATTGTTCTGAAATCACCAGGGCAATAAAGGTAGATGGAGTCCGAAAAACACACGGAGAAAAGAGAGCTGGAGACATAAATTAAAGTGACAAAGAATATATAGAGAGATCTTGATCAAAAGACCTGAGACACATGTATTGAAGGCCTATACTCCTTCAGGAGCTGACGGGTTGTGACAAAACTGAAAGTTAGCCTTTTCTCAGTGTTCTCTTATCCCAAGTATTGTCTCTATTATTTCGACATTTTAACGCACAAAATTGCGTCCCCATCCTCTACTCAATAAATGTTGTTTTTCTCACTCTCTTTTCACATTTTACGCTTCGTCGCCTTTGTCAGGCCAGACTATCGCCATCCCTGAGAGATTATGATTCAAATCCACCTTGACTGCAGGTACAATGCGAACTTTAGTGTTTGTCCAAGATTGCGTAATCACATCCGTTCGACCGTGGACAGGGACCGACAATCCGGGTTAATTGATTTTTGACCACAAATTGTCTAGATCAGCGGTGGCCAAACTACGGCCCGCGGGCCAGATCCGGCCCGCCAACCAGTTTTGACCGGCCCGCCAACCTGTTTTGGCCGGCCACTTATTGTTGATTGAAGCCACACTCTTCACAATGAAATAGCACACAAATGTATGTTTGAAATAAATAATTACATGTCATATTACAAAACAAATTAAAACAACAGATTCATTATATTTTTTTTACAGTAATTTCAGTCCGAAGACTGGTATACATGTCTTGCCAGATGTGCAGTACAGTAGTTTGCCGTTGCTTTCTGTACGTGGTTCATTATATATGTAAAACTAAATATCAGAACGTTATTTTTTAAGGATTTTATAGGTCTGGCCCTCGGGTGTTACCCTTTACCATAATCTGGCCCTCGGCCAACCTTAACTTGGCCACCACTGGTCTAGATAGTCCGATTATAATACGAGAGATCTGTATAGTCTGATAAAGACTTCCGGCTTACTTGGGATGAGGTGATTATAGATAAACGCAATCTTGTGAGACATTTTGAAGTGTGAGAGAAACGTAATACTTTACTCAACATATTCGGATGTTTACAGTCCATATTTGTAAAGTACTGGTTTGAAATTGTTCAAACACATGACTCACGCAGACGAAAGTTGCCATAACTAAACTTTCAAAAAGATTGGCTTCCATTTTGAGGCGTGAATAACAATCCAGCCGATTGGAAGATTTATCAGAACACCATGCAGGAAGCGTGGGCAGAGAATCTACGACATAACGTAGAACATTCTGACACACAGGACTGCATTTCTCGAATCGTCAAATTAGACAGCGGACTGAAGCCAGGAGAAAATAGGAGTAAGGTCCTGACCTTTTTTATACGACGGACTTAGAGGAAACACTTCTGAACAATACAGCAAGAAAACCCTAAGTATTCTTACAGAAACCGGACTTATATCGGACTTACCCACGAAGTCACAGAGAAATTTTAATAGAACTAAATACCTTGGCGTGTGATCTCGGCATCTACCCAGTTGCCCAGACTATTTACCTGAGCAAGAAGTCTAAGATTCTCAGTTTTATCGAGGTGAGTGTAACATAAATCTTACACTTTGAATTTAGATGTGTATACGGTTAGTGGTGTTACAGATTCATATGAGGCTGCAACCTCAACATGTGAAAAGGATACCTTCATGAATCACCACAGCAAGCGCTGGTGATTGCTTCCTGCAGGTTCTCTCGCAGACCCAAAAGCAGAAGTAACCCCACACTCCGAATTTAGCAGAGAGTGAGTGATGAATACATCAACATGCGTATAGTTGTTTATTATCATTTTTTGAGTGAATGTAAACCTTATATGTCGCTTCAGGCACAAACCACTTGCCACTGTCCAGTCACAAAATTTTCATTAGATTAACTGAAATAATGGTGATTTTTCATCTCATGCCCTGATAATCTACGCTCAGGGAGAGTAAATATCTAAGAAAAAAAGGAATCGATTGGCGGACAAAGGGGAAGGCACCAAATTCACAGCAGCAGAACAAAGATTTAGCACCGGAATTTGTTCTTTCTATTCCCTCTAAAGTTTGTGGCACCAGTACGAAGCAACCCGACTATTTGCTGTACGACCCGGAGTGACAAATTGCTGTACTACGAGTTTGTGGTTCGAAGCTTGAGATCGACCACTGAAGATTCTTGCCTCGACCAGGAGAAGTTACTTTCCAACTGATCGGAAAACGTGCTCTCACCAGAGAAGAATCTACAGAGAAGCAGTGTCGACACTTCAGCAATGTGGCAAGTTCTACATCTGAAGAGCCAAGAATAAGAATAAAAATAATAATAATACTAATTTCGCTGATTTAGATCAGCTGGGGGCTTGAACGAGCTAAATCATACCATACATCTCTTCACAAAAGGCGGCGGGAAAGATAAAGAGTTAACACAGCTAATTCAGTATTGTTCTCGATTTTTTAAATATTGTGGCCTAATGGATATGAACGCAGTTTCATAATCCAGATATACCAGGTTTGAAACCTGCTGCAGGCGGTTTGGTAGCAGATCGCTTTGTGTGGATTTTTAACAATGGTATAAGCGCCGTACCGTTCAGAAAGCAATGGCAAACTACTGAATGAAAAAAATTGCCTAGAAAAATCACAAACAGCCAATAAATGCTGGGGTTGATTGCCACGTCTTGTAAAGGATAAGCAACTAACTTGTGAACACAACCTTGAGGTAGAAGCATCATTATCATTCTATCTACAACTCTGCCAAGAGTAATCTTGTGCGAAGGTAGACACCTTTGAAGACCCACATTATATACTCTACGTTTTGGCCACTGTTGGAGCACTACTGCAGAGCAAAGGGGAGGCAACCCGTGACACGGGTAATGACGACTCAGTGTTATTAACTATTAACAGCGTAATTAACCTATTGTAAAATTTGTGACGAGATGAATTTTGGGGCGACCTATTCTCAATCTCTCTTTTACTACGGCAGTAATCAGTTACAATTGTTGTACTGACTAATTGCATGCTTTTCCACGGTCAGCATTTTTTCTTTCTCTGTTATGTAGCAGATATTTTGTATTTTCCTTCTTACACTCCTCTTAGGATAAGTCGTCATATCTGTTTACATCCAATTTTCCCTGCTTTGCAAGGAGCGTCTGAGATAATTAATCGACAACCATGTTGGTTAACATCAGGTGCGGCCCTAGCGTATTTGGTTAATCGGTGATAAGGCCAGGGTGCGCGACAGATAAGAGATTATTTGTCTGGGTGATACATTTTGGACAGACAAGGATGACCTAATCTTTTCCTGTCCGACTTGTAAAGTAATAAGATATTACATCTTACACATATTGCTGAGAGAGTTTACCGATGTGTTTGTGAGTTTGTACACAAGGCAACGATTGTTTGACTGCCATATATGGCAGACGTGACTTTTGCATCACGAGCACAATTATTCCATGTCGGAATATTTTGAAATTACCCCACCCAACAAGCATGTTTGAAATGATTGGAGCCCTGAGTAGCTTCATAAACAGATGCGGGTGGAGGACAGGAATATAACCGGACCTTTTCGCAGCTTTAATTCACTTGAGAAATCGCTTGCCAAGACGACACTACCAGACCTTGCCAGAAGTTAGAATTCAGAACTCCATTTTATCAGGCCGGACCTTTTCTTCGTTTAGAATCTTGACGGACTTCCAAAACAGCCCAGGAAACCGGGACTGAGGAAACTGAAACACACGGAGTCATAGAGGGAATTATACTATAAAAGTAACGACCCCCAAGAACACGTGTAAGATGCCTAATCAAGTGCCTTAACTTTATTCATCTGAGCAAAAAGTCTGTGAGCCAGGGTTGGCGTAAGTTGTCATTTTACATTACTAACATGTGAACTAATATCTATATATTACCAAGTGAATATTAATGTGTGAAAATCGCTAGTGGATGTCCAAGTCATTTGAGGCTGGAAACCTCAGAACACAGAATGATGATTTCATGAACCATCGCTGCAAGGGCTGGTGACTGCTTTATCGCTAGTTTCTTAAAGAGAGCTAAAAGCATTAGTAGTCCCAAGTTCCATATGGAGCAGGGAGAGAAAGATGAAAGAAATGATGTACATTCTAAGTATAATATTTACATCTTCAAACCAGTCTAAATGTCTATGTAAACTATTCACTTTAAAATTAATGAAAGTTTCAAACTTTTCAATAAGTGTAGATATAAATGAAAACATATTCAATTTATATTGTGAACACTTTTCAATCAGTGGAGATGTAAATGTAAACATATTCTATCTGTACTATGGACCTTTTCATCTAAATGTAAAATCAATATAAAGCTATTCAATTTAAATGTAAAGAAAGTTTTCTCTCGAGGGATTAAGTTTAATTCTCATCGAGGGTAAAGTTTGAGTAGATGGGATGGTGGAATAAGAGAAAGGGGACACATAAGTAGGTGTCGGGAAACGCAATACTCAGGAGAGCGTTTCTTTTCTATTCTTTTACCATAGTTGTTGTTGGTGGTACATTTGAGGGTACTATCTCTGGAACAAGAAGGGAACAGTGGCCTGAGCTTTAAGACGAGGGACCAACTTTGTAGACACTCTCTGGCACTTCTGGGAACGTGCTACGCCTTAAATCCTTGAACAGCGACGAGCATTATCAGTGATCAATCTACCAAGAACCAACCCATCAGCGGGAGCAGAATCTACCAGTGGCAGATAAGTGAAACCTATAAGCTGCCACATGAACTCCTTTAAAAACTAACTTCCCATCACAACAGTGATTATGCACTTTTTTATAAATCATTATTCAAATTCTCTAAAACCTTGTAAAACCTAAATGATTATTAAATTTGTTATTTGGAATTATGTAAATTTTACTTCGATTTAATCATATTACATGTACTGCATGTTTATCTCAGTCCGTTTATTAATACACTCTAAATAGAGCTATACCATAATATAAAAATTCCACTGAGTAAATCATGGTAGGGTTTTGACAAGCTAAAATTAATAATTGCTTAATCCTTCACAAAAGTTGTCGGCAGATCATAGAGTTAACGTGCTAAGCCAATGCAGCATTGTTCCCGTTTTTCGTAATATCTTGTAAAACTACCTTAGGATAGAAGCGTCATTATCCTTCTATCTACAACTCTGCCAAGAGTAATCTTGTGCGAAGGTAGACCCATGTGAAGGCCCATAGTAGATACTCTTGAGTTTTGGCCACTGTTGGACCACTACTGCAAAGAACGGGAGGCAACCCGTGACAAAATTATAGGACACCGAGCATGTACATCGGTCAAAACATGGATGGGGGAAAAAAAAGCCAACACCTTCAACTGCCAACATCTGCAGTATATTGATTGTGAAGTTGGAACAAGTAAACACAGTGTAATGTGACGACTTCAAACTTAATTAATTGTCAGTCCTCTATCTTTAGTTTAATAAGAATGTTGAAACAAAAATGAAACGATATTAGGTTGCTCTTTTATGATGAAACAAAATGATTAAACGTCTCCGTTACTTTGCTTACAGGCGAAGAGATAGATCTATGTAATCCCAATAAAATAGATTACTGACCTCTATGTGGGATGATTATAATGGGTACTCAAAATCACGTTCTCTCAAAGCGCAGTGTAATGCGCGCCGGTTCCGTATTTTCCTGAAAAGCTGGCGTAAATATTTATAACATACTGACAGAGGGAGCAGCGTTTTCTTGTAATGTGTGTTTAATTTAGCTTTCACTGTGAGATCCGCAACCGTTTCCGTATTTTCATGGAAAGGTGATACGATTGTTTACTGTTGGTCATTAACGTTTGATTAAGACAATTAGTTCAATAGGTAGTCACATGACATACTGCCGAAGGAGTATGAAGTGTTAGAGACTTCACTATACTAGGTCCAGCTTCCAGAGGTAGGGTGATCAGTTCCTTTCCTCGTTACCTTTACCTTTCCTAACTGAGGAGCAGCGGCGGCACCCATCTACAGCTGGGTTGACTGGAGTGTCACGCCACATTGTTTTCAACCCGGCACCTCTGCCGTGAGAGTTCAGCGCTCTAACCACTCTGCCAATTGAATAATTAGTATATTGAGATATTAAGTTCATTAGCTACTGAAGATCAAATCAACTGATACTAATATAATTTCAAAACATTCAGTTTCATTTTCCTCTTGAGTGTGAAATCAACTGATGGTAAAATTAATGGAAAACACTCAGTTTCTTTGGCGACTAAATGTGTCATCAACTGATAGTAAAATTATTGGCAAACACTAAAGTTACATTTTGCTACGAAGGGTGTCATCAACTGATAGTAAAACGATTAGAAAATACGCAGGTCCCTTTAATACTGATCGATAAATAATGTGTAGACCGGCGATCTTCAATTTTTTTTTTTTTTTTTTTTTTTGTGTGGCCCAGCGTCCAGGTTTTCAATGTTAGTACATGGTCAAAATCTACCGCCCTCCTTCATAAACTGCTACATTGTGGTAATAATTAATTACAATTTTAAAATGAAATCAGTTTCACATTTAGGAGATTTCTATTGATGTTATTAAACCCGGGGAAACCACATTGGCAGATGTGCGTTCAATTAGCAGTTCAACGGGTCACGCCAAACGAGAAGACAGAAAATGTTGCATCGTAAAATTCTCTACGAGACAGGAAATGTGTAGAATACGGTTTTCTCATTTAGAAAAATGATGGAATTTATGGATTAAGAAAAGGACGCGTGTAAAGTTCAGATCACAAAAACAAAGTAGAGATGAGAAAGGTTGTTTTACTCTGTCACAATGCTGTAATCAATACGGCTGGTATTTTAATCGGCTGGGTATGTCAGCTGATGGGCATCTGGGCCGTGGAACACGTGTTCACGGGTTCGAGTCCCTGTCATGACAACACGTTTTTATTATTAACAAAAATCGAATAAAACCCAGTTTTAAATTTTCCTCTGAAACGACCTATATATATACTGAAGCACATTAAAAACCTAGGATGCATAGTAACACCAGACGGCGGAGCAAGCAAAAACATCAACAACAGAATGAACAAAGCAAGAACAGCCTTTTTTAGTCTAAACAACATCCGGAAGTCCTCTCAGTACAGCACAAGCACAAAATTAGTATTATATCAGAGCTGTGTGCTTTTTGTGCTTCTCTATGGCGCGGAGAGCTGGAGACTTACAGAGAAGGAAAATGTCGAAATTGTCCTCTTTTCACACAACATGCCTAAGAAAAATTCTCCGAATCTTTTGGCCGAATATCATCACCAACCAAGATCTGCTTACTCGGAGCAAGCAAGAGGACATGCACACCATCATAGCTGGCAGACGCTGGAGCTGGGTTGGCCATGTCCTCAGAAGAGACCCCAATGCCATCACAAGAACAGCTATGCTATGGACCCCTGAAGGAAAACGAAAGAGAGGCCGACCAAAAACAACTTGGCGGAGGACTGTGGAGGCTGAGATGCAAAGAATGAACCAGAGTTGGGGCACTGTACGAAGGATGGCCGCCGACCGAGCAAAGTGGAATCAATTTGTTGTTGCCCTACAAGACGCCATCAGGCGTAATGGCCACTGACTGCTTTGACGGTCGGCGGCTAAGGATCAAAGAAGACATTAAAAACGCACCACTATTGTATATACTGATGCCGAGAAGCTGGGAAAAAAAAGTGTGGGAATGGATTTTCCCGTGTTTGTCATGAGGTAGAGAGCGAATGGCTGCTGGAATGGAAAGTGCATGATTCAACCCACGGGTTTGTGTACAGACTACATGAAAACAATGAAAGTTACACGTGCAACACGATTCCCAACAGCTATGACCCTGAAAATGTGTACGCGTTGTGGCAGTATACTCGGTATAAAAGGCCGTTGAGACACAACACCCAGTACATGTGCTTGAAATGCCACGACTATCTGAAAACGACCGCCAACGAGCCATTGGTATGTTGGAGACCGGAATGAGCTCGCAGGCCATTGCCAGAAGGATGAATTGCCACCACAGCACTATTGTACGTCTCAATGAACGTTACGGAACCACTGGCAGTGCCCGGGATAGACTTCGGAGTGGCCAACCACGAGTTACTACCCCTGCGCAAGATCGTCATATTGTGCTGAGTCACCTAAGGAATCGTTCTCTCCCGGCAAGTCAAACAGCAAGAGCAATAGTGGGTAGACGTGGGCAAGTCTCTCGAATGACAGACATACGACGACTCAGAGATACAGGCCTTACTGCAAGACGACCTTATGTTGGGCCAAACTTGACTCACAGACATCGTCAGCAGCGCCTGCAATGGGCAGAGCAACATGTCAGATGGACTAGACTGCAGTGGAATGCTGTCCTATTCACAGACGAGAGCAGATTCAACATATCCTTTGCTGATGGACGTATGCGGATTTGGCGACGGTGTGGAGAGCGCTTTGCAGATTGCTGTGTTCGTCAGCACAACCGATTTGGAGGTGGCAGTATTCACATTTGGGGAGGATTCAGTTTTCACCATCGCTTGCCTCTTCACAATGTTAATGCTGTGACATATCGAGATGAGGTTCTAGGTGCATTGGTTGCTCCTGCGTTCACAAATTATCCAGACGTGCAGCTTCTCCAGCAGGATAACGCACGTCCGCACACCGCATGCATTACGCAGCAATATCTACAGCAGCAGAACATTGTGACGATTGATTGGCCTGCCCTATCACCAGACATGTCCCCTATAGAACATCTGTGGGACGAGCTTGGACGCAGAGTCTACAGGCAAGGTTCTCCAGCTAATCTGCAACAGCTCGAAGCTGCTCTTACACGTGAATGGGACTTGATTCCCCGGAATTTCCTTCAGAGACTTGTGCGTTCCGTGCGGAGCCGCTGCCAAGCTTGTTTGCAAGCACACGGCGGACATACCAGATAACTGAGGATAGTGTGAATGAATTTTTTTTATTGGTTGCATTTTTGGTTTTCTCCCTTGCCTGCACAGAATGCAATGAATTTCATAACAATCAAATGTACAAATTAATGACCAGCATGGATTCATAGGAAAATGAATAAAGATTCCAAATATGTAAACTTGTAAACACTTATATTTACATTTCACACTCTGTTCCTGGATTATACAGGTGGTGCGTTTTTAATGTGCTTCAGTACATAATTTTTGTAGAGCCCACCAAAAAATTCCAGAGCGCCAAGTAGTGTCGGCGATATTGCCCAAGTTAAAAACCAGTGCAGCGGAAAAAGTTTAAAAGGAAACTCATTTTAACGAAACAAATACTTAGCCATAAACGGAAAAATAGTGCGTTAAAAAGCTGTGAAACTCTTAGACTAACTAGCAATTACTCATCAACATTGACAGGTTATTAATTATAGTGTGTTGTTTCTGTTACATGTATTACAGACGGTACTATCACTACTGTGGTCATTTCATTGCAGGCGACCGTCATTAGATATTTGTAGTGAAAATTATATGGATGTATTAAATATGAAGACACGGAGTAAAAAGGTAAAGGATCCCGTTACACGCCCATTGAGGCATATTGGGAACATGGTGATAGGCCAATATTTTCTTGATCATTGGCACACTAGGGGTGATGTGGTGATGGAGTAACCTTACCTAAATGACACGTGGAGCAGTAATAATGATCTAATGGACCGTAAACTGACCAAATAACTAACATTCCTTTTATGACAACATGTCTCGTAATTGTTCGTGCATCTTTTAAAATCTTGCCATGGTCGACTTACTGCCTCTGAGAACAACGTTTGAAGTTTGACGAAACTCGAGTTCATGTACTGTTTATCAATCGTGTTGTTGGCTTCTTCCCATAATCAAACTGTTCATGCATACCTTCATATGCGCAGTTTTTCTATTTTCGGGAGAGTACATATAAAGGGAAACAATACAATTATTGTCTAACTTTCAACCACAGTTGCACCCCCTTAGCTGTGGTTGAAAGTTAATGTACTCTCTCGAAAATAGAAAAAAAGTGCGCAAATGACGGTGTGCAAAATGTGACTGACCGACCGAAGTACCTTACCGAGGGAATTATGGTATTTGATGATGATGATTACAGCTAGGCTTTCTCATAACGCAAAACATGACGACAATTGTTCTTCATCACCTTTCAGCTCCCCAACGTGCAAAGGTCTTCAACAAACTTCTGCCAAGTCTTCCTGTCACGTGACATCAGCTCAATGTTTTTTCTTACCCTTCATGCAGCGCCAGATTATTCTTCAGGCCCACTAGACACGTACCAAGGGCCCCAGGCTTACAGGGGCCCCAGCGACAAAAAGCAACGGAGTCATAACGTACAGAGCTATACAGCAACGGTACGTGCCCGACAGTACGATCTGTACAACAATTAGTTTATCAGTTACTTCCTTTCCCGCTTTTTCCCTTTTTTTTGGTTATATTTTCAATGAAGGGGCCCTACTACCTTTAACAAAATCTAGGGGCTGTAAGGAAAACATTTTAAAAAAAGACATTATTATATACCGTATTAATAAAAACATTTATCTCAAATCTATTAGTTTTTTTTTCTTTCTAGTTTTACCTTTTAGAAGATCAAAGAGGGGCCCCAAAATATTTTAATAACCTAGGGCCTCCGGAGTTCTTAATCCAGCCCTGCGCTCATGTCTGTCTCCAGTTCTCTTCTCCATGTGTTCCTTAGTCCCCCTCTACCTCTCTTACCATGGAGATTCCAGAACAAGTACTTCCTGGTAATACAGCCAACAGGTTTCCTTAGTGAGTGTCATATCCATCTCCAGGGTCTTCCACAACGCATTCACGAAATATGCTCAAGTCAAGTACTGTCTAGTAATGCAACCAACAGGTTTCCTTAGTGAGTGTCATCTCCATCTCCAGGGTCTTCCAAAACGCATTCACGAAATATGCTCAAATCAAGTACTGTCTAGTAATGCAACCAACAGGTTTCCTTAGTGAGTGTCATCTCCATCTCCAGGGTCTTCCACAACGCATTCACGAAATATGCTCAAGTCAAGTACTGTCTAGTAATGCAACCAACAGGTTTCCTTAGTGAGTGTCATCTCCATCTCCAGGGTCTTCCACAACGCATTCATGAAATATGCTCAAGTCAAGTACTGCCTGGTAATGCAACCAAAAGGTTTCCTTAGTGAGTGTCATCTCCATCTCCAGGGTCTTCCACAACGCATTCACGAAATATGCTCAAGTCAAGTACTGTCTAGTAATGCAACCAACAGGTTTCCTTAGTGAATGTCATATCCATCTCCAGGGTCTTCCACAACGCATTCACGAAATATGCTCAAGTCAAGTACTGTCTAGTAATGCAAACAACAGGTTTCCTTAGTGAGTGTCATCTCCATCTCCAGGGTCTTCCACAACGCATTCACGAAATATGCTCAAGTCAAGTACTGTCTAGTAATACAACCAACAGGTTTCCTTAGTGAGTGTCATATCCATCTCCAGGGTCTTCCACAACGCATTCCCGAAATATGCTCAAGTCAAGTACTGTCTAGTAATGCAAACAACAGGTTTCCTTAGTGAGTGTCATCTCCATCTCCAGGGTCTTCCACAACGCATTCACGAAATAGGCTCAAGTCAAGTACTGTCTAGTAATGCAACCAACAGGTTTCCTTAGTGAGTGTCATCTCCATCTCCAGGGTCTTCCACAACGCATTCACGAAATAGGCTCAAGTCAAGTACTGCCTGGTAATGCAACCAAAAGGTTTCCTTAGTGAGTGTCATCTCCATCTCCAGGGTCTTCCACAACGCATTCACGAAATATGCTCAAGTCAAGTACTGTCTGCTAATGCAACCAAAAGGTTTCCTTAGTGAGTGTCATCTCCATCTCCAGGGTCTTCCACAACGCATTCACGAAATATGCTCAAGTCAAGTACTGCCTGGTAATGCAACCAAAAGGTTTCCTTAGTGAGTGTCATCTCCATCTCAAGGGTCTTCCACAACGCATTCACGAAATATGCTCAAGTCAAATACTGTCTGGTAATGCAACCAAAAGGTTTCCTTAGTGAGTGTCATCTCCATCTCCAGGGTCTTCCACAACGCATTCACGAAATATGCTCAAGTCAAGTACTGTCTGGTAATGCAACCAACAGGTTTGCTTAGTGAGTGTCATCTCCATCTCCAGGGTCTTCCACAACGCATTCACGAAATATGCTCAAGTCAAGTACTGTCTAGTAATGCAACCAACAGTTTTCCTTAGTGAGTGTCATCTCCATCTCCAGGGTCTTCCACAACGCATTCACGAAATATGCTCAAGTCAAGTACTGTCTAGTAATGCAACCAACAGTTTTCCTTAGTGAGTGTCATCTCCATCTCCAGGGTCTTCCACAACGCATTCACGAAATATGCTCAAGTCAAGTACTGTCTAGTAATGCAACCAACAGTTTTCCTTAGTGAGTGTCATCTCCATCTCCAGGGTCTTCCACAACGCATTCACGAAATATGCTCAAGTCAAGTACTGTCTAGTAATGCAACCAACAGTTTTCCTTAATGAGTGTCATCTCCATCTCCAGGGTCTTCCACAACGCATTCACGAAATATGCTCAAGCCAAGTACTGTCTAGTAATGCAACCAACAGGTTTCCTTAGTGAGTGTCATCTCCATCTCCAGGGTCTTCCACAACGCATTCACGAAATATGCTCAAGTCAAGTACTGTCTGGTAATGCAACCAAAAGGTTTCCTTAGTGAGTGTCATCTCCATCTCCAAGGTCTTCCACAACGCATTCACGAAATATGCTCAAGTCAAGTACTGCCTGGTAATGCAACCAAAAGGTTTCCTTAGTGAGTGTCATCTCCATCTCCAGGGTCTTCCACAACGCATTCACGAAATATGCTCAAGTCAAGTACTGGCTGGTAATGCAACCAAAAGGTTTCCGTAGTGAGTGTCATCTCCATCTCCAGGGTCTTCCACAACGCATTCACGAAATATGCTCAAGTCAAGTACTGCCTGGTAATGCAACCAAAAGGTTTCCGTAGTGAGTGTCATCTCCATCTCCAGGGTCTTCCACAACGCATTCACGAAATATGCTCAAGTCAAGTACTGTCTAGTAATGCAACCAACAGGTTTCCTTAGTGAGTGTCATCTCCATCTCCAGGGTCTTCAACAACGCATTCACGAAATATGCTCAAGTCAAGTACTGTCTGGTAATGCAACCAAAAGGTTTCCTTAGTGAGTGTCATCTCCATCTCCAGGGTCTTTCGCAACGCATTCACGAAATATGCTCAAATCAAGTACTGTCTAGTAATGCAACCAACAGGTTTCCTTAGTGAGTGTCATCTCCATCCCCAGGGTCTTCCACAACGCATTCACAAAATATGCTCGTCAAGTACTGTCTAGTAATGCAACCAACAGGTTTCCTTAGTGAGTGTCATCTCCATCTCCAGGGTCTTTCACAACGCATTCACGAAACATGCTCAAGCCAAGTGTGCCTGGTAATGCAACCAACAGGTTTCCTTAGTGAGTGTCATCTCCATCTCCAGGGTCTTCCACAACGCATTCACGAAATATGCTCAAGTCAAGTACTGTCTAGTAATGCAACCAACAGTTTTCCTTAGTGAGTGTCATCTCCATCTCCAGGGTCTTCCACAACGCATTCACGAAATATGCTCAAGTCAAGTACTGTCTAGTAATGGAACCAACAGTTTTTCTTAGTGAGTGTCATATCCATCTCCAGGGTCTTCCACAACGCATTCACGAAATATGCTCAAGCCAAGTACTGTCTAGTAATGCAACCAACAGGTTTCCTTAGTGAGTGTCATCTCCATCTCCAGGGTCTTCCACAACGCATTCACGAAATATGCTCAAGTCAAGTACTGTCTAGTAATGCAACCAACAGGTTTCCTTAGTGAGTGTCATCTCCATCTCCAGGGTCTTCCACAACGCATTCACGAAATATGCTCAAGTCAAGTACTGTCTAGTAATGCAACCAACAGTTTTCCTTAGTGAGTGTCATCTCCATCTCCAGGGTCTTCCACAACGCATTCACGAAATATGCTCAAGTCAAGTACTGTCTAGTAATGCAACCAACAGTTTTCCTTAGTGAGTGTCATATCCATCTCCAGGGTCTTCCACAACGCATTCACGAAATATGCTCAAGTCAAGTACTGTCTAGTAATGCAACCAACAGTTTTCCTTAGTGAGTGTCATCTCCATCTCCAGGGTCTTTCACAACGCATTCACGAAATATGCTCAAGTCAAGTACTGTCTAGTAATGCAACCAACAGTTTTCCTTAATGAGTGTCATCTCCATCTCCAGGGTCTTCCACAACGCATTCACGAAATATGCTCAAGTCAAGTACCGTCTAGTAATGCAACCAACAGTTTTCCTTAGTGAGTGTCATCTCCATCTCCAGGGTCTTCCACAACGCATTCACGAAATATGCTCAAGCCAAGTACTGTCTAGTAATGCAACCAACAGGTTTCCTTAGTGAGTGTCATCTCCATCTCCAGGGTCTTCCACAACGCATTCACAAAATATGCTCAAGTCAGGTACTGTCTAGTAATGCAACCAACAGGTTTCCTTAGTGAGTGTCATCTCCATCTCCAGGGTCTTCCACAACGCATTCACAAAATATGCTCAAGTCAGGTACTGTCTAGTAATGCAACCAACAGGTTTCCTTAGTGAGTGTCATCTCCATCTCCAGGGTCTTCCACAACGCATTCACGAAATATGCTCAAGTCAAGTACTGTCTAGTAATGCATCCAACAGGTTTCCTTAGTGAGTGTCATCTCCATCTCCAGGGTCTTCCACAACGCATTCACGAAATATGCTCAAGTCAAGTACTGCCTGGTAATGCAACCAACAGGTTTCCTTAGTGAGTGTCATCTCCAGGGTCTTCCACAACGCATTCACGAAATATGCTCAAGTCAAGTACTGCCTGGTAATGCAACCAACAGGTTTCCTTAGTGAGTGTCATCTCCATCTCCAGGGTCTTCCAAAACGCATTCACGAAATATGCTCAAGTCAAGTACTGCCTGGTAATGCAACCAACAGGTTTCCTTAGTGAGTGTCATCTCCATCTCCAGGGTCTTCCACAACGCATTCACGAAATATGCTCAAGTCAAGTACTGTCTAGTAATGCAACCAACAGGTTTCCTTAGTGAGTGTCATCTCCATCTCCAGGGTCTTCCACAACGCATTCACGAAATATGCTCAAGCCAAGTACAGTCTAGTAATGCAACCAACAGGTTTCCTTAGTGAGTGTCATATCCATCTCCAGGGTCTTCCACAACGCATTCACGAAATATGCTCAAGCCAAGTACTGTCTAGTAATGCAACCAACAGGTTTCCTTAGTGAGTGTCATATGCATCTCCAGGGTCTTCCACAACGCATTCACGAAATATGCTCAAGTCAAGTACTGTCTAGTAATGCAACCAACAGGTTTCCTTAGTGAGTGTCATCTCCATCTCCAGGGTCTTCCACAACGCATTCACGAAATATGCTCAAGCCAAGTACTGTCTAGTAATGCAACCAACAGGTTTCCTTAGTGAGTGTCATATGCATCTCCAGGGTCTTCCACAACGCATTCACGAAATATGCTCAAGTCAAGTACTGTCTAGTAATGCAACCAACAGGTTTCCTTAGTGAGTGTCATCTCCATCTCCAGGGTCTTCCACAACGCATTCACGAAATATGCTCAAGTCAAGTACTGCCTGCTAATGCAACCAAAAGGTTTCCTTAGTGAAAGTCATCTCCATCTCCAGGGTCTTCCACAACGCATTCACGAAATATGCTCAAGTCGAGTACTGCCTGGTAATGCAACCAACAGGTTTCCTTAGTGAGTGTCATCTCCATCTCCAGAGTCTTCCACAACGCATTCACGAAATATGCTCAAGCCAAGTAGTGTCTAGTAATGCAACCAACAGGTTTCCTTAGTGAGTGTCATCTCCATCTCCAGGGTCTTCCACAACGCATTCACGAAATATGCTCAAGCCAAGTACTGTCTAGTAATGCAACCAACAGGTTTCCTTAGTGAGTGTCATCTCCATCTCCAGGGTCTTCCACAACGCATTCACGAAATATGCTCAATCCAAGTACTGCCATAACTGCCTCCTCTTGCGTGGCGACTAATATGAGGTTCTACATGAGGGGGAGGGGAGGAGTCTATTGCCACATAAACCACCCCTACAAGAACATTTGAATGCTTTATTACAGGTTTCCTGGAAAAGGGGGGGGGGGGGGGCGAGCTGCAGTGGTGACCCCGTGCTCCATCACAAGCAACAAAAGGAGAATCATGATGATGATACACAGTCACACACTTTCAAAATCATCATTTCCATTTTGTCTCCTTATGGAGCATAGTGGCACAACTGCAGCGACTTCCTTGCAGGAAGCCTACGCCAATACAATGCATGTCATCTTCCAGCAGTTGTTTACGTAGCATTTAGTTTGACACGATGATGATGCCTTCCCCATGCGCAACCTCATGCTAATCGCCTCTTGGTTGTGGTTTTGAGGACTATCTTCATTGCACACGGACAACTCCATCAGTACTCCGATCTTCTCCCTTAGATCACGGACAACTCCATCAGTACTCCGATCTTCTCCCTTATATCACTCAAGGAGGATCTCAGCACAGAGCACGAACTGCGCAGCACCGGCAAGGATCTCAAAATCGCCTATTACGACATGTAAAAGAATGATGTAGCTCTATCCTCCCCTGTCACCGCCGAGACCACCGGGAACTCCACGGGGCGGTCACACAAAAAGCGCAGAATAAATTCAACGACCAATAACAATCGATAAGTCACACTCACCGACGATACCATCACTCCGACATTTCGATATTAGATTTAGGAAAGTACGAGTAATTAATCATTTTATCGATTACAACTCAACATAAGAAGCAAAAACTGAGATACTGTAAGATACAGCAGCTTGCGTGTCACTCGGTAAACTTGATTAGAATAGATTCAAGTTCATTAATGTGTTTGTTTTGTTGTTTGTTTGTATTTCATATTATTTATAATGGTCAAGTTAGCACATATATTACTGTCTTCCAATTATAGAGCTATCATGGAAATAATCTTTTCATTATTATATATCAGTTTTATTAATGCATATTTTTTCATGAATTTCGATTTGTTCTCACTTTTCCCCTCTGGCCTACTGTTTACGCACGTTTATCCCCATTGAAGACGTCCCTGACAAAAATCCTGTGCTCATGACGTAGGCCTTTTTTTCCTTTGTCCCAGTAACACTCTCACACTACGCCCCCCCCCCCACACACACACACACTCACAATACAGGCTAACTAAATTAAGATAATGAGAATGAACGCAGGAGACGATTACAAGATTACACTTGAAGAAAGACCACTGCTAAAATGTAAATCATACACATATCTTGGCAGGAATATATAGACAGAGTTGAGGGGACATACAGTCATATCAAAATAAGAATACAAAAGGCACGAGAAGTATTTTTGCACTAGGAAATATATGGACATCAAAAGAAATCAAATCCAACACAAAAATAAGGATCTTTAACTCAAATATCAAGTCAATCCTGTTGTATCGCTCTGAAGCCTGCAAAACAACAATAACAACAACCAAAAAGTTACAGACTTTCATAAATGGGTGCTTGCGCAGAATAAAAGAATTAAAATGGTATGACAAGGTTACCAATGTGGTACTGATGACATGAACCAGCGTCACAGCGTACCTGTTGTTTGTAAATTAACGTGTTGAAATGTCAATTGTTCAATGTTCAGATCAGATCGGGTTGCACCGTATTAACACCAGGCACATGTTATGTTCATGTAAGTGTTCTTGTTAGTGTTCAGTGGTCAGAAAGGCTATACGCCCTAGATGTTGATTTCCACCAATCTGTAGAATTGTGTGTAACCTTGTTTAACCCAGGTAGGTTCTTCCGGATGAGAATGCAGCTACGTGTTGGTGTTTCTTGGCACGTGATGTTGCGTATAATGTAATGTTAGTGCTCACCTTAGTTTGTGGACTCAGTGTCGTGAAGTCGAATTCACAAAACGGCATTCTGACCAAAACAGTGCGCCATACTTTATGACAGTACATGTATATCCTTGACGAACCAATTGAATCGCATCTGCATGTATCGTGTTTACAAACGTACTGCTTAACAATGGCGAGCTTAGATCTGTGTAACCTTGGTTCAATTGGAGGTAAGCTACAGACTTAAGAGCGAAGTACAGCTTGGCAGAGGTCAAGAATTCTATAATAGGAATGTTCATCTGATAGCGTGTGCAAAGATTTCCACGGGAAGTAATGAAGGAAGGAAGAAATCTCGAATGGACTGCATCGAGACATAAGGCAAGTCAAAAATGTTGTTGTTTAGGCCACGCCTAGGAAAAGACGGTAGTATGATAGTAAAAGACTATTATCTAGATAGATAAAGAATAATTCAGGGTGTAATTTAAGCCTAAGATGAAGGAAATCGGTCCAGGAATAAGGAGGATATGTAGATTACTAGTTTTTTCAGATTTGTACAGCTGGACAATGTGTGCCTGCATTTCGGAACACAAAACACACATTAGCAGAAAACCCCCTCTGTCGTCCGGCCTTGGCCTATATATAGGACGTGCCCTAAATGGAAATAGGCCATACTAAAATTTCAAATACAGCGAGAGCGCGAGTTCTGTCAGAGAGAGACTTCTTTGCCTTTTGCATCTGAGAGCAGACTGCGTGACCATTAACAGCTCGACTGTATGTACTTGAGGGTAAGAAAGAATGTATAAATATATATATATATATATATATATATATATATATATATATATATATATATATATATATATATATATATATATATATATATATATATATATATATATATAGTTTTTTATTTCATTTGTGCGTTAGGAAGTGTGTAGAAGTGTTTCAAACCATTGTGTAATTTCTGGAGGCAAAAAAGCCAAGCTTGTGAAAAGTCGAATAAATTGAGAATGATGGCAAAAGTGTGTCTATAGTTTTAGAAAAGTATTTACAGAATTATTTCTTGATGGAATGGGACACACACCAGGAACAAAGGAAAGGATGAAAGGAATTGTATTACTGTATTGTTTAAGCTATTACTTAGTATTTTATACAAGACCTAATCATTGTATGGAGGCGGATCATGGACAAATGGCTCTAACTAAGGATTTAGAGGAAAATTGTATTCAAGGTGAACTGGATTTGGTTGTTACTGCTATTGTGCCCTGTGCGTCTGCTAGCACCTTGTCTGAAAACTGTCTCACATCCCCTACATCTGTAATAAGGGATAGTGATACAGAATATAGTGGTTAATCCAATATGTTTCAGGTTATATTCTGTCAACCACACACACTTTAAAGAGTCAGCCACTACTGCTGGAAATTGTGGTGCGAGCGCCCTTGTTGTCTTATAGGGCAAGTTACCCAGTATCCACGGCCTGGAGGAACTTCATGTGACTTTTCCTTCCATGTCAGGAGTGTGACAGACTTCAATTCACCAGATAAGTGGCCAAACAAGGCTGCTGTTCAGAGTATCCTAATGACACCACTATATTAAAATCAAGATTCTAATAAAGACACATTTTATGATGACTTTTGGTGGGCATAAGTATAGACAGTGATAGCCTAAATCAAATGACAGTGAAATAACAGTGTTATAAAGATATAGATATTCTACAAACAGCTAGTTCAACCAAGAGCGAAGGACTTGCTACAACTTGAGTGACTTTTTGCTAATTTAGAACTATTTTCAAATGTTTTATTTATTTAAATGATGTAAATAAAATTTGATTTTCTTGAAGAATTTCCAAACAGAAAAGAAAATCTGTAAAAATAAATTGTAAATATTTACCAGCAGACTTACTTAAATTCTTTAAGTTAAGTTACAGTTCTTTTTGGTAGATAGTTTAGTTAATACCCTTAGCAGAGTTAATAATAATAATAATAAAATTAACAGAGGAGGATCTGGAGAGGGGCAAGTAGAAACTTAGAGTAATACATTACCATCTTCTCTAGGAACTTATACAGCTTGATCCTACCTTTGATGTCTATACACCCTTACTCTTTTCAGAGAAGGGGGTATTACTTGTAAGACCAGTCTCTTATCTGGCACTATCCTGGTATCACCTGATACAACTTTGTGTCCAGGATACTTATTAATTTCAATAACATCTACCCTCTCGTGACATCAGTGAACGTCAAAAACGTGAGTTCTTCAGTGTTATATATAGCCAATCCTAACATACGGTAGTATGTCATGGACAATTGGTAGATAAACAAGACCACAGAGATGTGTTTTACAGAAGAATATTAAGATTACAAAGAGTAATGAGGGTGTCAAGAAAGGTGCCAGTGCGCAAAGGAAGTTTGATACTCACATCCGAAGGAAGCAACCCATTTTAATTTAGTATGTTACGAGAAGAAGACAGCTGGATTACATCGACAACACAGACAATGTTGCTGGACAATCTGACATTATGGCAAAGAAAGAAGTCTACAACAGAATTAGTCAACAGTAATCGAGAGTGGATGTTATGAAGTGGCATAATCACCTTCGCCAGACGGGCATGGCACGTGAAGAAGAAGAGAAAGGGATAATGCCAGAATAATGAAAGAGAAATAAAATAAGAAAGGCGGGAATAGTGTACATAAACCTTAAAGTAGAAACAAACGAGAGATGGCTAAATAAGGAACTAGGAAATCCTTCAAAGTGTAGGATTGTGGATTGCTATAGATGATATGTCCCTGCTACTGAAGATTTTCTGGGATTACGTTTGCTGTCAAATGTTAAGGCCAACCAACAGTTTGATACCCAAAGAAGTTACAGACATTCATAAATGCGCAGGACAGAAGAATTAAGTGGATATGAGAAGATTACCAAGTTGGAGCTAACAGGGGAAAAACAAGACAAAAACTAGTGGATCAACAGGCGAAGAACAAGACGTTGTTGCTGGGTAGGACGACATAATCAGGACAGCAGGTACTTCAGTCTTTCTTCGTGCACAATGTCCATTTTTGATTTATTAGCTGCCCATCGCAGTTAGGTCAACTATTCATCAGAAGCCGCATTTGTTTTTTCTACAAGTGATGTTACTGCTTGTTTATTTATGACCCACGATCCATATCCATACAACGGTATTGGTTCTATGTAACACTGTAAAACCCTCTTCCATGTAAACAGAACCCTGTGTCGTACAAGAATATCAGCTCCACGAGAGAAACAGATTGTCAGCATGACTTTTAACAACGCCGTTGAGGAGAAACAATGTGGCAATGAGATAAGCCAGAGACAGACATCCCATTTTGAGAGACAAATAAGAGTTGGTTATATAAGAACAAACAAAGACAATATTAGGCGACTTCCATTCATACGAGTACATACTAGTTTGTGGTGTTTGTTTGAAACTTTTCTGTTTCAATTATATGATTCAACGGAACCAAGTTTATCCAAATGTATCTTTGTCGCAATCGTCATTACTATGATTTTAATCTAGCAACAACCCGCCAAAATTGGCAGGTTTTTAATTATAGTGTGTTGTTTCTGTTATATGTATTACATTGCTGCTTCTTCTATAGTCTCGCTTGCTCGCTGTGAATGACGCGATCGTCTCTTCCTTTTAGCCATCTTATCATTTTGATCCATAATAGTAAGTCTGCAATACTTTAAATTACAATTTTGTCTTGAAGAAACAATAAAAAAACGTACATGTTTAAGAAAAATGATGAGTTAAATCCGTTTCCAGAATGAAACTGGGCAGAAGAGTATCTTGATTGTCTGTTGATTTAATCTGCATCTCCGCACCTTCCTGTCTCCAGTTCAAGTTGTTGGCTTCTTTCCATAATCAAACTGTTTGCTCGCTGTGAATGACGTGATCGTCTCTTCCTTTTAGCCGTCTTATCATTTTGATCCATAATAATAAGTCTGCAATACTTTAAATTAAAATTTTGTCTCGAAGAAACAATCAGAAAACTTATATTTTAAGGTTATTTTTAAGAAAAATGAGTTAAATCCGTTTCCCAAACGAAACTGGACAGAAGAGCATCTTGATTGTCTGTTGATTTTAATGCACACCGTCACACTTTGCTATTTTCGGGAGAGTACATATAAGGGGAACAATACAATTATTGTAACTTTCAACCACAGTTGCACCCCCTTAGCTGTGGTCGAAAGTTAATGCACTCTCTCGAAAATAGAAAAAAGTGCGCAAATGACGGTGTGCAAAGTGTGACAGACCGACCGACCGAAGTACCTTACGGCGGGAATTATGGTATTGGATAACACGATCTCTTATCATTCACATCAGAGAATGGCCTTATCGGTAATGTTAGTCCATTCCACCAAAGTTGCAATCTTTTCATTGCGCGTTCAGGCCGAGGAACTAAATCGCGCGCCTGTTGAAACAACGCGCAATCCTCCCAATATATATCAATCTGCGCGGGGTGTTTTTAATTTAATTTTTTTTAAACAATATCCTGCCGCTTTTGCTTTTCGGTGACAAAATTTCTGAATTTTTCCAAATTTATATTAAGCAGTTCGGTACGTATCAATAAAAGTCTCCATCATATATTTATCCGGTGAAGCCTCATTCCTTATCACAGATGAAGCTTATATGCTTTCGTGCCACTGTTTCCACGTGTCCGTACGTCTGAAGCAAAATGGAAATCAATGAAGTGACCACAGGAGAATTTAGTGCCGTCATCATGGAAGCAACAGAAATCGCACGACATAATTATTTCCCCGCCATATTGTGGCGGGTCACTTACTCGTACAAGCAGACTCTCATCATCTACGGTGATTTCTCGCAGAGACAGGGAGCTAGTGCAAACCATTTCTCACCTTTTAAACTCTACACTCCCACAAATGTCGGTATTTTGCGTGCAGTATTCTCATAATGGCTCATCTATCTACGTCATCGATCACACTCAATCACTCAAACGTGTACCGAGGACTCACTCACACACATGTATAATTATGTGCTTACTCAAGTCTACTGGAGTAAGGAGAGGCGTACAGCGACGCACTGGCGGGAGCCCTTGTCTTCCTAATATCTTCTGGAGCCACATTCATCTTGAAATTCTCCATCACTTTCCAGGACAAAAATATATATTATATTCAACAGTGCTCCGTGCAAGGGCGTGTCTGGAGACACTTGACAAATGGGGACACGAGAAGTTTGGGAAGGAAATAAACAGTAATAATACACTGACCACCGTGTAGTTCCCGGGGTCTCAGAAGGGATACAGAAATAACAGGACTACTGCACCCTCAGGCATGTCGTAGGAGGCGACAAATATGAGGTTGTGCATGGGACTGGCAACCTCATCACGTGATTCAAGGTGTCACAGAAACCACCCTTGCAACAACATCAGCATATACATGCTTGGTGCAGGTTTCCTGCAAGGGGACCAGCTTTAATGGTGGCTCTATGCTCCGTTAGCAGCGCAAAAAAAAAATGAATGAACGAATTAATAAAATGCTGGAGAAAATGAGACGATATGTGTGTCGATAATCACAAGTACAAAGCAAACGGCACACAGAGTTTACCAGTTAGCCAAAATCAAACACTTCCTGAATGAGGAGACAAGGACAAGATTGTACATATCTTATATACAAACACATCTAGACTATTGTTCCACAATCTGGGATGGTTGTCATGTATCCATCAGAAAAAGGCTCCATTCACTTAAAAAACGATAGTGCACCTAGTTGCTGATAAATACCAAACATATTGTATAGATTTATATAATTATCTTCAAATATTACCCCTCAGAAAGTACTTCATATAAAGCAAAATTTGTTCACAAAATCCTGTCACAGAATGCTCCAACGTATCTGTGGCCGCTTTTAAAATACAATGAATGACCTAGTTAGCTCTTAAACACATTACAGGTACCCAAGCCTAGGCTAGACCTATTAAAAGTTTGGCTTACTCAGCAGCTCATCTTTGGAACAATCTTCCCAATGACCTGAAAAACACGCACAGTCCCTACTCATACAATCGTAGACTGTTCAAATACTTTATGAGTGCGGATTATATGCCGCCCTAACTGATTATTTTTCGAATTATTATCTAATATACTGTATGGAGGCTCTGATGATCTCGTTTTTCATTACAATATACTTATTCTTTTTGTGATCAAATATTGTTAATGTATGTTATTATACAACTTGATAATGTTGCATTGCCCTTAAATTAATACTTTAAGTACGGCACGCTGGAGAATGTCTAGATAACAGTAATCATAGACGAGCGAGTGGAGGGACATAATGCAAGAAGGGAGTGTGCGCACGATTCTCAACCCTTGGAAAATTAATTTCCTTCGTATTTGTCCGTCTACCTAGTCTATCTATCTACCTAGTCTATCTATCTACCTAGTCTATCTATCTATCTACCTAGTCTATCTATCTACCTAGTCTATCTATCTACCTAGTCTATCTATCTACCTAGTCTATCTAGTCTACCTAGTCTATCTATCTACCTAGTCTATCTACCTAGTCTACCTAGTCTATCTATCTACTTAGTCTATCTAGTCTATCTATCTACCTAGTCTATCTATCTACCTAGTCTATCTATCTACCTAGTCTACCTAGTCTATCTATCTACCTAGTCTATCTAGTCTATCTATCTACCTAGTCTATCTATCTACCTAGTCTATCTATCTACCTAGTCTATCTAGTCTATCTATCTACCTAGTCTATCTAGTCTATCTATCTACCTAGTCTATCTATCTACCTAGTCTATCTATCTACCTAGTCTATCTAGTCTATCTATCTACCTAGTCTATCTAGTCTATCTACCTAGTCTATCTATCTACCTAGTCTATCTATCTACCTAGTCTACCTAGTCTATCTATCTACCTAGTCTATCTATCTACCTAGTCTATCTAGTCTATCTATCTACCTAGTCTATCTATCTACCTAGTCTATCTACCTAGTCTATCTAGTCTATCTATCTACCTAGTCTATCTATCTACCTAGTCTATCTACCTAGTCTATCTATCTACCTAGTCTATCTAGTCTATCTATCTACCTAGTCTATCTATCTACCTAGTCTATCTATCTACCTAGTCTATCTAGTCTATCTATCTACTTAGTCTACCTATCTACTTAGTCTATCTATCTACCTAGTCTATCTATCTACCTAGTCTATCTGTCTACCTAGTCTATCTATCTACCTAGTCTACCTATCTACCTAGTCTATCTAGTCTATCTATCTACCTAGTCTATCTATCTACCTAGTCTATCTATCTACCTAGTCTATCTAGTCTACCTAGTCTACCTAGTCTATCTATCTACCTAGTCTACCTAGTCTATCTATCTACCTAGTCTACCTAGTCTATCTATCTACCCAGTCTATCTATCTACCTAGTCTATCTATCTATTTAGTCTACCTAGTCTATCTATCTACCTAGTCTATCTATCTACCTAGTCTATCTATCTACCTAGTCTATCTAGTCTACCTAGTCTACCTAGTCTATCTATCTACCTAGTCTACCTAGTCTATCTATCTACCTAGTCTACCTAGTCTATCTATCTACCTAGTCTACCTAGTCTATCTATCTACCTAGTCTACCTAGTCTATCTATCTACCTAGTCTCTCTGATTCTGCTCTTGAGTTAGGGAAGGCAAAGACAGCAAGGAAGAGAACTGATTACCCCACCTCATAAAGCTGGACCTAGCGGGTCGTGAAGGCTTTAACAATTCACTCTCTACGGCAGTATCTGCTATGAGACTCAAAGCCACTGACCTCAGTCATTCAATAGCAGACTTCGAATATTTCACGAGTTCTTATAACACGCCATCCTAATCTGATTGTCTCAAATCATTGACTAACTTACTCTATGAAGGGTTGAATTTTGTCTGTTTGTTAGTTAGTTTTGTTTTTCATTACTTTCTGAGTTTTTTTTTAAACAATTTATTTTAAAAACATGCCATTAAATTTGATTACGTTTGGATATTGCAAAGGTATGGCGTTATATTACTTTTATAATATCATCATCATCAGTTGCCATCTCCACAACGAAGGTTGGCTGTAATGGATCTCCAACGTCTTCTGTCTCTTGTCTTGGTGGTGCACTCTGAAAGACCCTTTCCTGTCCATCTCTTGATGTTATCTTCCCACTTATAGCGCTGTCTTCTCCTTGCACGTTTGCCTTCAACTCTCCCTTCTGTTATGGTCTTCTGCAGGGTGTTATGCCTTTTTATGTGGCCAAAATATTTTGACTGCCGAACTTTGATCTCCCTCATTAGTTCATACCTAGATTTTCTAGGACCTCCTTATTTGTTTTCATCTCTTTCCATGAGATACGCCCCATTCTTCTATATATCCACATTTCAAGAGCCTCAATTCTTTCTTCCAAATGCTTATTCATCGTCCATGTTTCCGCACCATACAGAAATGCAGAATATATATAACACTTTATGATTCTCAGTTTTAATTTGTGAGATAACTGTTTAGATGTCAGTATATGTTTCATGTTGTTGAATGTAGCTTTGGCCATTCCTATTCTCTTCTTGATTTCTGTTTTATAATAATACATACTTTAATAATGCTTAAAGTAAATGTGAGGATGAAAGGGTACATTATGCACGATGAGAGAGAGAGAGAGAGAGAGAGAGAGAGAGGGGGGGGGGGGGGGGGGGAGAATGTCAGACGGGCCTGCATGCTCAATTCTTAACCCTTTGAAAATAAAGTTCGTTCGTTAATTCGTTCTGTTTCTCTCTCTCTCTCTCTCTCTCTCTCCCTCTCTCTCATATATGTGTAGGAATATTATGATCGTCCGACTGGCTAAGGCGTAAGTGAGCTTTCCTCACGCAACGAATGTACCGGGTTCCTGCATTGAAACTTGTAGCGTCACGCTCCAATGGGTGCCCAACTCTGCTCTTGAGTTAGGCAAGACAAAAGGTAGCGAAGCAGGGTACTGGTCACCCTACATCAGTGTTTCTTACGGGGGCGGTACCGCCCCTGGGGGGCGTTTTCAAGATGTCTTGGGGCGTTCTGATGGGTCGCAACGATTGGGGGTCGCTACTTCCATTCAGGAGGGCGATATGTACATTTTTACAAGAATCAATATGAAACTATTACAAAAGATATTCCCCTTAGCATAGCTTGTAACACGATAGTTTTTATTTGCCCTGCGTCCCATGGAGTGTTTCAGGGATTCCAAACACAAAATTTTAGTACCTGAGATGTTACCATTGTCAAGAGACAGTAGGAGGAGATTTACTTCCCTTCAACACTCGAAACATTCGTTAGCCTCTCGACAAACCCAAGCTAACCTTCTCTCTCCACTCTCGACACATATTTTCTTCTGGAAACACATCCCCGTCAAACATTGATTAGCCCGTGAACACATCACAGCCTCTTTCCTACTCTTTCCACTTCCACAGCACGACTCCCTCCCAAAACATTCCCCGCACCATCACGTGTCCCACGTGTGCCTGTAAAAAAAACGAACTTGTGGTGTATATAATTCCGTACTTAAACACATATTTAATATAAATATGCTTTTATAAATGTTTTTTCTCTCTTTCTTTATATTATAAGAAAAGATAACTCATTAACTGCATTGCTTTTTTAAAAGTATGGTGGAATATATGTTCATGTGTGTGTGTTTGTGTATACAGGATAAAGAGCAAGGGGGTGTTAAAGGGGGTGGGGGGGGGGGCTTTTAAAAATATTAGTTGTCAAAAGGGGGCGTTGTTACTATCAGGGTTGAGAAACACTGCCCTACATCATCAAAATGCTGGACTTAGTTTGGTGAAGTCTCTAACATTTCATGCACTGTGGCAGTATCTGCTATGGGAATACCTTTTTTGCCTTATCAGTGACCTCTCTCGACCTCTCTCTCTCTCTCTCTTTGTCTGTATACGTGTGTATGAACAGAACAGTCCGTCTGTGAAACACGGATAGTAATCGTACACTTTAAGTTGACCTCTTCTCATTCAACTCTTGTTTCGGCTTCCCCGGCTACTTCCAACCTTTCACAATGGACAAAGATCAAACACGAGACACATTAAATTCACGTCAAAGAATTCCTCAACATCTGTCTTTCGGTTTTCCCCATTTTCTACCCTCTCCTCACTTTCTCTTCCTTATTCCAACTGTGCCTTCCCATCCTCTTCCTTCCCTCTGCGTGATGAGGTGTTGTATTCCTGGTCTAAGAACTGACTCCAGACTCCACATTAAGCCGGTCTGGACAACAGTGTCGCTCGTGACGCCAGCAACGCGGGGCATAACTACATTCTAATTCAAATAGATGGTAGATGATAAATCAAGGTAATGGACAATTGATCCCGGGCAGTCAGACAAGAATGAATATTAGATAGTTTGATGGATAGCTCGTCCCCAGACCTGTCAGACGTGAGGTTAAGTCTTTGAGAATTACCATAAAACGGTACCGCAAAGCTGACCTCTATGGATGTGGCTCTCCTCGCGGTCGCCATGGAAATGACGCGACACAAATTTTCAGGAGAATACATCAAAGTGATTTATAGTCTTGAAGGAAACACGCCAAAGGTACTGCCTGGTTGGTTACTACTGGCAATAGACGAGAAAGTGTTTCCAAAACACAGGGAACGAAAACACGCCTGGGAGATACTGGGTGGAAGAGGTAGTGAAAGACGACGGGCCGCGGGTCCCTGCGGCACGATCTCCATTATTGGTGGCCCTATACAAGTTAAAGAGTTACTTCTTTATCTCTTAAGACAGATCGAGTAATAATTTTTTTACGAAACGAGCAAATACCGCGCAAAATAAAGACGGGAATGAATTATGTGTGCGCTTTCTGCTGTATGTTTTGATGACGGCATTTTTTTTCCTCCTTTGGTCATTTCAATTATTTCTGTTCCATGTCAACTTCACTGGATCTTTGTAGCCAAATTTATCCTGACTTATGGTCTACGCACCAAAACAAAACTGTAAGATATGCGTCTTATTTCAATGGGTGTTCAATTTAATTTTCACAGTGCAATGCGCACGGCTTCAGTACTTTCCTGAAGGTACACACTGAAAAGAATGCAAAACATGTGTGTTATTTCAATAGTTGTTCAATTTAATCTTCCCGATGTAATGTGCGCCGTTTCCGTATTTTCCCGAAAAGTTAATGGGATTGTGGTTTTGATGGTATTGTATGATGATGATGGTACTACATGTAAATTGTATGAGGCCAGCTGTGAAGGCTCCTGAGATAAAATGTAATTGAGAATTGTCAGAAGGCCTTTCTTGCTACCACTACGACCTCACACTTAATTAATTTTTTTTTTTTATGAATGTAGCTGCGTAAAGTGTCTAGGGTTATGATGTGTACTGTGGTGTGATAGTTATAAATATACCCATAGATATTTAACAAGACTAATAAGATTAACAAGTGTTACAATACACTGAACTAACTCACGTGTGTAAAGTTTTTGATATAATTATATTACATTTATTTGTTCTGGATCAAGTTTTATTTTGACCAGAACTTGTTTTAAAAGAAGGATTTAAAATTTATAAAAATTATGCATGGAATGTTACATAATAAATGCAAAAGTGAACATATTTAAGTACTAGAATAGTTAGTTTTATTAAAATGTTCTGGTAGTCAGCTACTAGGGAGGATATTTATTGTCTGTGCTGTTGGGGTGGTCTCATCACACCTGTCTATATTGACTACACAGTGTCCAGAAAATGGTGGGAATTTTTATGGGGTATCTGCAACTAAATGGGGTTGGTGAATATCCAGCAGACCAGAGGCTCACTCATCTGGTATTTGTAGCTCTGGTGCTGAAATCAGGCGGTCCCACCTCTCCGTGCTGGCGGGCACTAATGGTGGTCTCTGTCACAAGGACTGCACAGATACACTTGTGTAAATCACCACCCGAATAGATACTTCTTCGTGGACGACAGAAACTCGCAGCTCTGCAATCAAAGTATGGGCCATGTGTCAAAATCTATTCTCTACCCACGTCTGGACACCACACTGACACAACAACCACATTATACAGACAGGTCAGATCTCTCTGACCAAACAGCACAGTTACCATGGTGGGTTTACATCCGATAGATCCTCCCAGACTATAGATTCTGAAAAATAATTATTAGTTTTCTACCCTAAAGGAGGATAGGTAATATGTTTCCTTATTCTCAACTCTTGCTCTGTCTTGCATAATCCTTGCTGGTGTTTAGGTACATTGTTAGTCCCTAGACCCTGACTTGGGCGGGGGGTCTAGAGCAAAATCCCTACTTGTTTGTAAGGCTAGATTATGATATGGCAGTATCAAATCACTCGAACATGAAACAATATTCAAAATATATAAAGAAATAATTTCAATCTTACCAGATTATGAATAATTAACACAGAAGTGCTAGCAAAACTCAGCTGAGCTGCTGGCTATAGGATGGCGTCCCTAAATTTAACTCACTGTCTTTCATATGGGAAAACACCACACTTTAAAATCTGTGTCTAACACTGAACAATTATTGAAGAATGACCCCAAATGCGCTCTGAGCGCTAATGATATGATTGTCTGTGGCCAATCACTGCCGAGGTTTATTTTTAATTTCAAATTTCCTCACTAAAGTCATTTCAGTCAAGCTTCAGTCACGTATGGATGGTTATCTGTTAGTCTGTCCGTCTCTACTTGTGTTTCTACAAAATTGTGCTCGATTTTTGACCCAACCGTTCTCTCCCCTTCAAATTTTTTTGTTGTAAAAAGTTATATTTAGACACAGCTACCACCAATGTCCCTTCACTTCTATGCCAAGTAAATTTGAACATCTGTGTCCAAGGTCGTGTTTTTGTGTGCAAATAACGATATGTTAGATTCAATGCAGTCTGTGGCTGATGTAAACTACACTGTCTTTTGTCATTATTTTCAATATTATCTATCCGTCTGTAAAATTAAGACCATATTCGTTCACTGCTCAGAATAGGCCATCTGGCCAGCTAATTTTTATATTCCTAACATTAATATTAAGAAAAATTTACTTTTTAATTTTTTGTAATTTTTTTCAGACATCTGCGTTCTTCCGCTCAAATTCAAATCAAGCGCTTGGTATCGCAAAACGTCCAATTCCGTACCTCGTGTCAATTTGGGGGACTTGAATTTTTTTTCTTTCATCCATTTCCCCCCCCCCCCCCCCCACCCCAATTGCGTCTCTTTAGCCTTTCCAGTCATATTTTGTCCTTTTTGATCCGCCGTTCCCCTCCTGTCTAGCAAGTCAATGTTATGGAGGGTGATGACCCGCGGTCTAGGCGATCATGTACATCAGCAGCCTACGCATTATGTTTTTATCCTTAAATGTTATCCTTGGAGGAATTTTACCGTTGTATCTCTGTCAATTTCACTACACATCTCCCCACCTGAAAACATGCCTATGGCAAGTTCCAAAACCAGCGATACACATAGGTAAAATTACTCCTCACGTCTGCCATTACTCTAATTTTGATCACAGGGGTGCCGACTGAGGAAATCTGCACCGACATTCAATTTGCCTGGGATATATTGGATACTAAACTGATAAGGTTGAAGCAATAAAGACCACCTCAGCAATCTTGCGTTTTCATGCTTAGCCTGAGACAAGAACACGAGAGGCTGATGATCCGTCTCCACCACAAATGTCCTACCATACAGATAGATTTGAAACTTCTTTATTGCCCAGATTAATGCTAAAATTCGTTTTCGCTTGTGGAGTATCCTTGTTCCGCCTTATTCAATTTGCGGCTTGCATAAGCGACTGGTTTCAGTTCCCCATCAGGTGAAGATGATCTTTGCAACAAAGCCCCTCCAAGTCCTACATTACTTGCATCGGTTCTTAAGACAAAGTCCTGTGTCAAATCAGGCAGTTTGAGAATAGGCTTGCTAGTGAGTTTTTCCTTTAACTCTTGGAACGCTAATTCACATTGTGCAGTCCAAATAATTTTATCTGGAAGTCCCTTGCGAGTCAGATCAGTCAGAGGAGCACAAATGGCGTTAAAATTTTTGATGTATTTCTGATAAAATCCGCATAACGACACGAATGATCGCACGTCCTTTTTGGTTTGCGGCCTAGGTGCTCTCTGCAGTTTTTCCAAGTTCTTAGGATCAGGGGTCATATTACCCTGATATACAGTGTGTGTCCCAAGAATTCCAACTCTTTGCATCCAATACAACATTTTGTTGGCCTAGCAGTTAAGTTCGCCTCCCGAAGTCTATCAAACAACATCTCCAGAGCTTCAATGTGTTCTTCAAATGTCTCGGTGGCGACGAGAATATCATCCATGAAATTTGTGATACATGGGTTATTCAGGGGGTCCAACAATTTTCGCATCATCCTTGAAAATACACTCGGAGCATTTTTCAGTCCGAATGGTAGCATATTGAATTCATAATGTCCATCCGAAGTGCTAAAAGCCAAATAAGGTCTCACTTCAGGCTTCACTGGGATCTGGTAATAGCCTTTACTAAGATCCACTTTTGAAAAGTATTTTGCCTTGTTCAGTCTGGCAAATAGCTGTTTTGTGTCTGGTAATGGATCCACTTGTCCTTCTGTGACAGCATTCAGTTTCCTGTAATCTATGCACAGTCTGTGTTCCCCAGACGGTTTCCTCAACAAAACGACACTAGAACTAAAAGATGATTCACTGTGCGAAATAATCCCCTCCTTCAATAAATAATCTATTTCTTCCTTTAATGCCTTCTCCTTCGCGAACGGAATAGAATAGGCTCTCATACAGATTGGGTTTGAGTCTACCAGTTTCATGTCATACTGTAGCAAATTTGTATGGCCTGGTTTATCTGTTAATACATCATCTGTATGTTCCTCCAGAACTTGTTGAACTCTCTCCCTCTGGTTTTTAGTCAGGTGCTTACTGACTTTTACCTGTGCTGCTGTTTCACAAGGATGTAATGGGTATTCATGTGAGGTGAGTGGTTCTTTTTGCATCTGGGTTGCAATAGCCAAGGTCAATAAGGGGGTGCTTTCCTGGAGTGGTCTGTCCAGATACTTCTTTAACAGGTTTACATGATAAACTTTTTCCTTCCCCTTTTTGTCAATTTTATAGTTTGTTCTAGACACCTTCTCTAGAACCGTATATGGACCTTGCCAACCAATTTGTAATTTATTCTGGCTTCCCGGTAGTAGAAGCAGCACCTTCTCTCCGACTGCCAGTTCCCTGTCCTTTGCCTTCCTATTGAAATATGCTGCATGTTTCTTCCTGGCTTGTTTCAAATTATCATTTGCCAGTTTCCATCCAGCTTTCAAACGAGTGGTCAGTTCGTTCACATATTGATAAGATGAGGTAACAGTCTCTTCCGCCTTCTCATCTGTCCAGGTCCTTAATAGGGCCTCTAATGGACCTTTTATTGGCCTCCCAAATAGCAGAGTTGCGGGAGCCATCCCGGTTGAACTATGTGGTACCTCCCGGTACGCAAACAATGCGGCGGGCAGGAATTGATCCCACAGATCCGGTTTTTCGTGTGCCAGCTTTCTCAGGATAGAAATGAGAGTCCCATTGAACCTCTCTACCTGGCCGTTCCCTTGTGGATGGTACGGACTACAATGAAAGTGCCTGGCTTGAAATAGCTTAAAAACTTCTTCCGTTAGTTTCCCCTTGAACTGAGAACCATTATCCGTCAAGATTTGATGCGGGAATCCTAATCGGGTAAATATTGTAAGTAGTGCCTCTGCTACATGTTTTGAATCAATTGATGGCAGGGCTACCGCCTCTCCCCACATAGAACAAGTGTCCACCAGAGTAAGGATGTAACTGTTCCTCCTCTTGGTCCGAGTGAGAGGTCCTACAATATCCACTGCAACCCTCTCAAAAGGTGTTCCCACTATGGGCATTTCCCCTAGAGTTGCAGGGGCAGTCCAGTGCTTTGGAGCTACCCTTTGACATTCTGGGCAGGATTTGACATATCTTTTTTATATCCTCCGTTATCCCTGGCCAGAAGTAATGACAAGCTATACGCTGTCCTGTGGCGCTGATCCCCATGTGACCACTGAAGGGGATTGCATGTCCGAGTTCCATCACTTTCTCTCTATATGCAATGGGAAGAACCAGCTGGTTGTGACCATTTGTTCCAGTTCCGGCCTTCCTGTATAAGAGTTTGTTCTTCATGAAATATTCCCCCTTGCTCGGAGGTGTGTGGCATTTGGGCAATTTTTTAAAACAGGGCTGGAGTGTCCTATCCTCAGCCTGCGCCTTCCTCATCTCCTCTGGATGAGCGTTTATAGGTTCACCTTCTTCCTCCTTCTTCTGTGACCTGGTCTGCACTGTCGCCATGATCACAGGTTTCTCGGGATTCCCCAAGAAGACGTATCTACACCCCAATATCAGAGGGTAGATTGGTTCATCTATCACTGCTGCTCTGATTTCTCCTTCCACATAGCGAGTTTTCACCGTTATCCTTGCGATGGGAAGTGTCATGAGTGGTATGTCCTTAGTCGCCCCTTGTATTTCCACTGTTTCTGTGGTATACTGACTTGGGTCCACTAGGCTAGACTTCACAACTGAATCATAATCCAAACCTGTATCATAAAGGCACCTTATGGTGACCCCATTACAAATAACATCCTCACAAACTGGGGGGTGATAAGGTTCCTGTTGTCCCTTAGGATTAACCTTTAATCTTTGCGTCCCCGACTTCATTGCAGCAATGTTTGAAGGTTTCCTTCTACAAAATTCGGTGTTATGGTTATCCTTCTTGCACCATTTACACCATCTTTTTCCTTGGTTCAACGGTTTTCTTTCATTGAACTTTTGGTCATTGAACTGTGAGTTTCTGTCGCGATAGTCATTTCTTGGCCGCTCAAAGTTTGTCCTACCTTTATTTCCCTGCTCTCTATTATCAAATTTATTAAATTGCTGTGGAGCTTTAAAATTGTCTATGTGCTTCTTCTTAGCACCACTTACCTCTGCCTGGGCTGCCTGATACCTCTCAGCAGCATTTAAAATTTCCCCCAACTTCTCTGCACCTTGTTCCATGAGAAATTTTCTCATGTCTGGAGCCATGGACTCTCTCAATTGCTCAATCATGATCATTTCTTTAAGATCTTGGGTCTTCCCCAGAGCCGTCCATTTCTCCAAATAGGTTTCTAGTCTGGCAGAGAATTGGTGGTATGTCTCCCCAGACAACAGTTTGGCATTTCTAAATCTCTTACGATAAAATTCACCATTCTTCTCGTACCTTAATAACAAAGCCTGCTTTAACATGTCATAATTGTCTTGGTCTTCCCTGTTCATTTTGGCAAATACTTCATAAGAAGCACCCCTCAATCCCTGTGATAGCTTTAAACTCCACCTCTCTCTCTCTCTAACCCATATGTAGTAGCTAATAACTCAAAACGTCCTAGGTACCCCTCTATGTCATCGTCTTTTTCAACAAAATGGTCTAAATGAAACCCCATAGCTGAGTTTGAGGCTCCCATACTGGGCGTAGCATCTGAGGCAAAAGGGCTGGCACCATTTTCAGGGGCCGGGCCTTGTAATTCCAGCTCCCTTAGTCGTAATTCGTGCTCCCTCTGCAACCTTCTATCTTCAGCCTCCCTTTCGGCAGTCAACCTTTTTTCCTCTGCCTCCCTTTCGGCCTTTTTATCTTCTGCCTCCCTTTCGGCCTTTTTATCTTCTGCCTCCCTTTGCTGTCGTTTTTCTTCTGCCTCCCTTTGCTGTCGTTTTTCTTCTGCCTCAATCTGCAGCCTCTTAATTTCTCTATCAGCCTCAATTTGTAACCTCTTCTCTTCAGCTACTTTTCTATCTTCCCTTTCAATATATTTATCACATTCAGTCGTTACGTATTGAATTAAAATTTGACCATCCATCCCCATCTCCTTCGCAGTGAGCACAGCAGCTGATCTAAACTTTGCTAGCTCAGCCATACTTTTTAGACAATATAATAATATATAAGCTAAATCTCTAACCAGTAAATACACTAAGTACTTCTAATTACTATAGTCTAACTAATTCTAACTAACCAGTTAACTAATTAATTATTACTGGCTGTGAAGATTCACCAACTTTTATCTGCAGGGACACTTTTAATTTTAAAGGAAATTTTACAATTTATTTCCCTACTTTTATTTCTCCCACCAGGAGATCTTAATATTACTGTTGGGCTAATTATCCCTGGACAAGACCCCAATATATGTAGTGGTATTGATGGTATTGTATGATGATGATGGTACTACATGTAATTGTATGAGGCCAGCTGTGAAGGCTCCTGAGATAAAATGTAATTGAGAATTGTCAGAAGGCCTTTCTTGCTACCACTACGACCTCACACTTAATTTTTTTTTTTTTTTATGAATGTAGCTGCGTAAAGTGTCTAGGGTTATGATGTGTACTGTGGTGTGATAGTTATAAATATACCCATAGATATTTAACAAGACTAATAAGATTAACAAGTGTTACAATACACTGAACTAACTCACGTGTGTAAAGTTTTTGATATAATTATATTACATTTATTTGTTCTGGATCAAGTTTTATTTTGACCAGAACTTGTTTTAAAAGAAGGATTTAAAATTTATAAAAATTATGCATGGAATGTTACATAATAAATGCAAAAGTGAACATATTTAAGTACTAGAATAGTTAGTTTTATTAAAATGTTCTGGTAGTCAGCTACTAGGGAGGATATTTATTGTCTGTGCTGTTGGGGTGGTCTCATCACACCTGTCTATATTGACTACACAGTGTCCAGAAAATGGTGGGAATTTTTATGGGGTATCTGCAACTAAATGGGGTTGGTGAATATCCAGCAGACCAGAGGCTCACTCATCTGGTATTTGTAGCTCTGGTGCTGAAATCAGGCGGTCCCACCTCTCCGTGCTGGCGGGCACTAATGGTGGTCTCTGTCACAAGGACTGCACAGATACACTTGTGTAAATCACCACCCGAATAGATACTTCTTCGTGGACGACAGAAACTCGCAGCTCTGCAATCAAAGTATGGGCCATGTGTCAAAATCTATTCTCTACCCACGTCTGGACACCACACTGACACAACAACCACATTATACAGACAGGTCAGATCTCTCTGACCAAACAGCACAGTTACCATGGTGGGTTTACATCCGATAGATCCTCCCAGACTATAGATTCTGAAAAATAATTATTAGTTTTCTACCCTAAAAGAGGATAGGTAATATGTTTCCTTATTCTCAACTCTTGCTCTGTCTTGCATAATCCTTGCTGGTGTTTAAGTACATTGTTAGTCCCTAGACCCTGACTTGGGCGGGGGGTCTAGAGCAAAATCCCTACTTAAGGCTAGATTATGATATGGCAGTATCAAATCACTCGAACATGAAACAATATTCAAAATATATAAAGAAATAATTTCAATCTTACCAGATTATGAATAATTAACACAGAAGTGCTAGCAAAACTCAGCTGAGCTGCTGGCTATAGGATGGCGTCCCTAAATTTAACTCACTGTCTTTCATATGGGAAAACACCACACTTTAAAATCTGTGTCTAACACTGAACAATTATTGAAGAATGACCCCAAATGCGCTCTGAGCGCTAATGATATGATTGTCTGTGGCCAATCACTGCCGAGGTTTTATTTTTAATTTCAAATTTCCTCACTAAAGTCATTTCAGTCAAGCTTCAGTCACGTATGGATGGTTATCTGTTAGTCTGTCCGTCTCTACTTGTGTTTCTACAAAATTGTGCTCGATTTTTGACCCAACCATTCTCTCCCCTTCAAATTTTTGTTGTAAAAAGTTATATTTAGACACAGCTACCACCAATGTCCCTTCACTTCTATGCCAAGTAAATTTGAACATCTGTGTCCAAGGTCGTGTTTTTGTGTGCAAATAACGATATGTTAGATTCAATGCAGTCTGTGGCTGATGTAAACTACACTGTCTTTTGTCATTATTTTCAATACTATCTATCCGTCTGTAAAATTAAAACCACATTCGTTCACTGCTCAGAATAGGCCATCTGGCCAGCTAATTTTTATATTCCTAACATTAATATTAAGAAAAATTTACTTTTTAATTTTTGTAATTTTTTTCAGACATCTGCGTTCTTCCGCTCAAATTCAAATCAAGCGCTTGGTATCGCAAAACGTCCAATTCCGTACCTCGTGTCAATTTGGGGGACTTGAATTTTTTTTTACTTTCATCCACTCCCCTCCCCCCCCCCCCCCCCAATTGCGTCTCTTTAGCCTTTCCAGTCATATTTTTTTCCTTTTTGATCCTCCGTTCCCCTCCGGTCTAGCAAGTCAAATTTATGGAGGGTGATGACCCGCGGTCTAGGCGATCATGTACATCAGCAGCCTACGCATTATGTTTTTATCCTTAAATGTTATCCTTGGAGGAATTTTACCGTTGTATCTCTGTCAATTTCACTACACTTGGGCATAGCAACCTTATTATGTAGAACAAATTTCTGCTACATAAAGCACAGCTACACGAGTATATGCATGCTTTAATGCAGGCTTCCTGCAAGGGTATCACATACAGTGGTGGTTCCATGCTCCTAAGGAAAGACAAGGGAAATGATGATGATGATGAAACTCTTGGATGGGGGCGAGCAGCGGGATTGTCTCTACGCCACAGAATGGAGGTTTCGTGTGGTGGTGTTGACTGGAAGGCTGCGCAAGGCTGGATTTTCTGGGACAGATACAATAATTTTACTTCTTCAACATAACAGTCAACGAAATAACAAGAACATTAACATTCAACCAAAATAATAACAAAATTTCTATAAAAATAACAATAATATAAATATTAAACTAAATAACATTCAGCGAAAATAAAAATAACGTAGTCAACAAAAATAACAACAACATAAACTATACAATGAAAATAACATTGGTTAACATTCATTAAAAATAACAGTAACATAAACGTTAAACGAAAATAAAAATAATATATTTAACGAAAATACAATTAACATAACTCATTCAACGAAAATAACAATAACATAAATTATTCAATGAAATCAACAATAACATAAACTTTCAACAAACATTTTAAAAACATTAACGAAAAATTACAATAACATACAAATTCATTGAAGAAATAAGAATAACATCAACATTCAATGAAAAAAATATCATATACCATTCAACAAAAACAATATTAATGCATTCAACGAAAAAAACAATAACACAAACCAGTCAAGGAAGATAACAAAAACTTAAACCACTGAACGAAAATAACAGTACAAGTATGGTAATGAAAGTACTTAACGAGACTGCCCGTGACATAAAGCGAGACAGTAATGACGTCTGGCTAACTGTCGAGACGGGGTTACTATTACTACCAGAACACAAGTAGCATACCAATCCTCATCACCACAACAACAACATTAACTCAATTCTTAAGATAGGTAATGAAATCTACTTCTGATCAGGTCACAAACGGAATCAAATCAACATAACAGAATAAAAGTCAGTATGAACTGTGGCAAACTAACTGTGACGTATAATGGAAATATAGCCTACAGTATCTGACAGTCTTTCGTGATCTCGTAGCTCTATGATTCGCCATGCAATTTACAGCCTGCGTTTACTCATTTTTAATCCACGCCTCTTTTCACTGAAACGTAAACAAACGGAAATATTACCAACTTCTTCGACCTGCCAGTCATAACAGGGAGCGAACATGGTTTGTGTACCTGAGTTTCTCACGCGAGCTGATCTGTCAATCATCAAGATATCAGACAGATGTATGTGGAAAAACACCGGCTCTTTGAAGTAGTCGCACGAGCAAAATTATTTTTCCCGTGTACTCTTTGATGTTCGTACACACAGGGGGAGACCACTCTGTAATCTCCAGAAGCAGGCAAATCTACTGGTACCCGTTACACGGTTTCAAGTCTTTTGTTGTTGATTAGCAGCGCCGACAAAAGCGACCGTGAAAACCTTTTATCTTGGGAACTCTGTTCTGATTTTCTCTACTGTGAACGGTGGTGTGAAAATTAACACCGTCTAGAGAGCACCGTCCTTTTTGAGGATGGCCTGGATCCTATTTGGTTCCCCCACTCCAGTTCAGCTCATGTATGGCTCCTCGAGTCTGCTTGTGTACGGCAGCGCCACCCCCCGGGCAACGGCTTTGACTGGCCGGCAGAACCACATGAGTAAATTGAAAAAGGGAGGTTCCCCCTTAAACAGTACACACAACTGCTGGCCGAACGGGCGGATGATCAATAATATTTTGACAACGGCTTCTAGGGCAGGAGTTGGAAAGGCCTGGTATCGGGCTGAGGGCGCACCATGGACTGTAATGGTAAGCGGCCAGAACCATCCAGAAAGCAATGGCAAACTACTGGATGTACAATGCCAAGAAATCCATAATGGCTAATCTGAATACTACACAAAGATCTGGTGGTGAGGCCCCCAGGCCAGGCAGATCATATTTAACTGGGGAAGAGATCGTTGGCAGCGTAAGTACAGGTAATCGTGATGACGGCCAAAAGCCTGACTGTGTTACCACGGAAAACCATGCCATCGGTCTTAGAAAAATAATCAAAATAGGAACATGGAACGTCAGAAGCTTATACCAAGGAAAACGGTACATAGTGAAGAACGAGATGGAAAGACTAAACATCGATATCCTGGGCATCTCAGAGCACAGATGGTCGGGCCAGGGACACTTTTCGATTCCATCAGGAGGAACATTCATATACTCAGGCAAAGAGAGAGGAGGTCAGAGTGGCGTCGGCTTCTACCTGTCTAAAAGGACAGCTGCCTCCCTATTAGGATATAATCCCATAAATGACCGCATTGTCACAATCAGACTGAAAGGAAAAAGAAAGAACATCACAATTATACAAACATATGCGCCAACAGCAGCTGCTGAAGAACAGGAAATTGAAGATTTTTACAATGAACTGCAACACGCATTAGAGAAAGCAAATAAGCAAGATATTAGGATAATAATGGGAGATTTTAATGCTAAAGTTGGAAACGAAAGATTAGAACATGAAAAAAGAGTGAAAGGAAGTTATGGATTGGGTCAGAGAAATGAGAGAGGAGAACGCTTGACAACATTCTGCCTAGAAAACAACCTAGTCATCACAAATACTCTTTTCATGCAACACCCTAGAAGAGTATATACATGGACGTCACCGGACGGAAAAAGCAAGAACCAAATAGATTACATCTTAATACAACAAAGATGGCGATCTTGTATCTCATCCATCAAGACGCTCCCAGGAGCAGACTGTGACTCCGACCATGAACTTCTTGCTGCAAACTTCAAGATCAAATTGAAAAAAGTCGTTACAAGCGACAAAGTAATACGTTATGACACAAGCGCCATACCAGAAGAGTACAGTGTCGATATTCAGAACAAATTTGACATTCTTATGGCAGTACAGGAGGAAATGACACCAGATGAACTTGCCAATAACATCAGAGATGTTTATATTACAAATGCACAGAGGTTAATTCCTAAAAGAAGTATAAAGAGACGAGAATACATCTCAGACGAAACACTGAAGTTGGTGGTAGAGAGAAGAAAAATGAAGTCCAAAAAAGATACAGAAAATCAGGAGTTGTACAAGGAATACACAAAGCAGATTAAAAAACGAGTCAGACAAGACAAACAACAATACATAAACGACACCTGCAGGAAAATAGAGGAAATGCGCGAACAGGGATTGAGTAAGAATATGTTTTCTGAAGTAAGAACATTGAAGAACAGCAACTTTAAATCATCACCTCGAGCAATAAACGACAAGAAAGGCGACACTCTAACAGAACGTAAAGATATTCTGAACAGATGGAAGGAGTACTGTCAAGAAATGTATACGGAAATAAACAAAGCGGCAGATGACAACGTCATGAATGAAGCGGAACGTGAACCAGAACCTACCATAGAGGAAGTCCGGAACGCAATCAAACACTTAAAAAGTGGAAAATCTCCTGGTTGTGATGAAATAACAGCTGAAATGATACAGGCAGGAGGAGAAGGCAGCGCTCGTATATACCATGCATTATGCTGCAAGATCTGGCAAAGCGGAATTTGGCCCAAGGAATGGAAAAGATCAATTTACATACCCTTGCCAAAAAAGGGCAACCTGAAACTGTGCACAAACTACAGAACTATAGCTCTTATAAGCCATGCCAGCAAAATACTATTACAAATCATAATGAAAAGGATGCAACAAAAGCTAGAAACAGAAATAAACGAAGTACAGGCGGGTTTTCGACCAGGTAGAGGCACTAGAGATCATATATTCAACATGAGGATCATCATAGAAAAGTGTAGAGAATTCAACGTTGACCTACATACTTGTTTCATTGATTACACCAAAGCTTTCGATTGTGTACAACATCAGCAGTTATGGGCTATTATGAAAAATATGGGATTTCCAAACCACCTTATACAACTCATCGCACTCCTGTACCAAGAACAACAGGCAGCCGTAAGAATAGAGGGTGAAACATCAGAATGGTTTGAAGTACAGAAAGGAGTAAGACAAGGCTGTACCCTTTCCCCTTACCTGTTTAACATTTATGCCGAGAATATCATGAGAAATGTAAGAGATGACCAAGAACACACAGAGTTTGACTCATTTAACATCGGCGGGTACCAGATCCCGGAAATCAGATATGCTGACGACACAGTCCTCCTATCGACCAACCCAGAAGGACTTGAACAATTACTTCTGTCCACCAAAAAACACAGCGAGGCCCAGAATCTATACATAAACACCAAGAAGACTAAAGTATTGACAACAGACAAAGTAAAGACCAAACCAGAAATTGAAATTTATAACGAAGAACTGGAAAGTGTTAATGAATTCGAATACTTAGGATCAATCATCAACAGCTCTGGCGACTGTGCAGTAGAAATTAAAAGAAGACTTGCAATTGCTTCACATAAACTAATACAGATGAAAAACCTATGGCAAGGCACAAGCAAAGAAACAAAGTTACAACTGATCAGAGCATGTATATTCCCAGTGGCAACATACGGCTGCGAGACTTGGACACTCAATAAAACAGTTGCAAAAAAGATTACATCATTTGAAATGAAATGCTACAGAAGGATGTTGAGAATACCCTGGACAGAAAAAAAGACCAACAGAGAAGTACTGCACTCACTAAACGTACAGGAACATTGGCTCCTAAATACCATCGCAATAAGGAAGCTGAAATTTTTCGGTCATATAAAAAGACATAATAGCCTGGAAAAAACAGTGATGGAAGGCATGGTCCCTGGAAAAAGGGGAAGGGGTCGACCTAGACGACGGTGGACCCAGGACATCACAGAGAGTCTGAACTTGTCTTTGGCTGATGCAGGTCGACTTGCCCAGAATCGTGATGCGTTCAGAGCAGCTGTAATGGAGACAACGTTCTGGAAAGAATACGTCACATGATGATGAGAGAGCAGATAACAATAATATATATAAACTGTGGCTCCTCAAACCAGTTATCAGATGTTGCTCAGAATTGTTGTCGGATAGTCTAAACACGTATTCTAGAACCATTGTGGAAAATGTGTTAACAGTTTCGTGGGGATTGTTATTCTGATTTGTGGTAACAGAAATTAGCATTTACGTGATTTAATGTGTTACGTTTTACCATTATAATTCACTGTGATTTCCTAGCGTTAAAACTAGTGAAAAAAAATAACGAGTAGATATTTCTTGCCAGTTGTTCAGTTTAATGTAATTTCCATCACCCGCTTTCTTACATAAGAAGATACGGTTTAGCTGACTTAATTAATACACTAGGCGCGACTGATAGTGGACCATAGAATTCACGTTATATTTCATTTGCGTAATTATATAAGTGACTAGTGTTAAATATCATACGACTTAACAAACAGACGCCGACAATCAAATAGCTATTAATGACAGGCGATATTTGCTAAGTGCGCGTAGGGATAATTAAATAATAATTGACACTGTGCGCTGATCGTGGACCGGACAGGAGGGGGAAGGCTGCATGCCTCAACCAAACTTGCACCCGCTAAGCGACGCGCGATAGGATAGGCTAGAGACACCGTGTACCTTTTAACTTAATCAGGACTGAAGGAGAAGGAGAGGATAAGAGATCGTCGCGTCCCCTTCCGTGTGTGTATATATATATATATATATATATATATATATATATATATATATATATATATATATATATATATATATATGTGTGTGTGTGTGTGTGTGTAGAGATATAATAGTAGCATTTTTTTCATAATGTTTCTCTATTCTTAAGCAGACCTGATAAAACGGCGACCAGCGGTCTATTTTGGTCCTTTATCTTCCTTTACTGAGTGATTAATGTGGTCTTATTCTTGGCTTACACGTCCAAAGTTCATTTGTGAACAGGATTGGCCAATGGACACATAAACATTTTAAATAGTAAATTTAACTGGAATTACAAATACCCAGATATTTTATTTGCAATTTATCAGCCCACTGGGGTGTGAAAGATATAACAGTTCTCCCGACTTTTGACAGTCGTATCAGCGGATTTATCCAGCAAGTTCCGCTGTTTCAAAATCAGCATTCACCACAGAGACAGCCGATAGGATTTGCCACCATCATCAATTAACAATAATTAACAGTTTTAGCAACCAGATGTTTCCTTAGTAGGGTGAACAGCAGATCTCGGGTTTCTCTACATTAACTATTCAAGGTGACATTTGTATATCCAGGAATCAACCAGCAAATTGGGCGTCCCCTTTATAAAATTTAATTATTAGTGGAGGGACTGGGGCCCAATTCGGAAGATAAAAACACTGGAAATTATATACATATTCCGGGATTATACGTCCAAGAGATTGTTTCACCAAGAGTAGGTAAGGAGCGAGTGAGTGGCCACGTATGTCAGAGAGAGAGAGAGAGAGAATATTTTCTTTGTTACAGGAAAATTGTACCATCTGTATTCTGTTTAACTATTGTTTAATTTTACTGGATAGCATTTAGTAGGAACTTTGTTCTTTTCTTTACTGTCTATGCTGTAACAGAGTGCTAACCTTTAACCTTTGGGGTTATTAACTTGTTTGGTTCTTTTCTTCTCAATGAGGGGAGGGCACATGTATTCTGTTATTTTTCTATGTATGAATTCTGATTTTTATTTGATCTTTCTTTAGATATTCGATGCTGCAAAGTTTAATGATAATAAACAGCAAAAAGAACTTAACTTTGTGTGTTGGTCAGACCCAAACCCAATTTACCATAGTTTTTCACGTTTGTGTGTCTTGTTGTCACATAATTGTGTGTGTGTGTGTGTGTTTAGTTAAACTTATATTTCTAGACATAGGGAGGTGCAAGATTGTCTTGTACTAAATTATAGTCGTATAGATAAGCTGGACTAGAGAATCTACTCATTCCAGAGACAGATCTTCTCCTTAAACTATTCCCGCGTGAAATCTATTCTCACACCTTTACTTCTCACGTACTATCACCATCCACTCTACTCAGGCGGGACCATAAATAACTTTCAAACCTATCTAAATTCGCGACACTAACAAACATCTGAAAGTGTTAGCAATTATGTCTTCTTCAGGGAACAGAACACACCGACAAAAGCGATACCGCAGTAACTATTAGAACTGGGATAATTGTGAGTTTGCCAGCGTCTGGGAACACACGATAAATTTAAGGATGCCGACGATCGAACTGGTGGAATCAACAACACCGAATGACATCATGGTAACAAGAAATGGCGGGATAATAATAAACAAAAATGTGTAATCTGTCTTACTAGGACGAAGAAAAGCGCCCACGTTACGGCAAAAAGCCTTCTTCAGGGACAAACTAAGAAATACAGGAGAACACACACACATACACGAGCGCGCGCACACACACACACGCGAGAACTAAATTTAAAAAAAAAAACATAGATGAAAAATATACGACTAGTAAAGTGGAAATAGTTGGCGTCTCTGTCATGCGCTCAAGAGGAAAACACATTAAAAAAAAAAAAAAGAAACGGTGTGGATTAGACCAGAGGAATTAAGTATGTATTCTTTGTAAAGGGTAAAAGGTTGTGGGGGTTAGGAGAGGAAATCGCAGTAGCGACAAAATTATTTGTATGTAGTTGTATTACAATGTCCGATTGGCATAGTGGTTACAGCGCTGGTCTGTCGCGGCACAGGTGCCGGGTTTGATTCATGGTATAGACACGCTTCAGTCTACCCAGCTGTAAATGGGTACCTGACTCTGTTCTTGAGTTAGGAAAGGAAATGGCAGCCAGGAAGGGAACTGGTCACCCCATCTCTCGATGCTGGACCTAGTATAGTGAAATCTCTAACACTTCACTCCCTTACGGCATTGTCAGCTATGGGGGCTACCTTTAACTTTTTGTCTTATCACAACACGCCCCCGTGTAGTTCCTGGGGGGGGGGGGGGGGTCTCTGAATAGACCTACTGCTTCTTCAGGCATGACGTAAAAGGCGATTATTATGAGGTTGTACGCGGGGGATGGCAACCTCATCATCAATATATATAATGTAACGGTCTGCATTCACCGTGTTTCCCTGTTCCAAGAAGTCGAGAAGAATCACACCCTTCTCATCCCAAAACACGGAGGCCATAACTTTCCCTACAGATGGTGAACTTTTGAACTTCTTTCTTGTCGGCGATGTTGTATGTCTGTCAACATTCTGGGTACCCACCGTGCACAAACTTTTGAATAACCCAGGTCTTTAATGATGTTCTGGACACTGCCTTTACTAATGGACAACATGGAAGAAAGTTCATTCAGTTACCCGACGGTCACCACGAATGATGCCATCAACTCGATGAATGTTGTGTGGAGTCAATGCGGTAGACGGACGGCCAGTCCACTTTGCGTCAGCCATTGAGGATTGACCTACTTCAGCTTCGTCACAACGATGTACCCAACGTCGGACAGTGCTAACATCCACTGTTGAATCTCCATAAACATTCTTCAAACGTTCGTGGATGCGAGTTGGGGTCTCGCCTTCAGCATTGAAGAATTCTATGACATAACGTTGTTTTAACCAAACGTCTTTGGCAGCCATTTTTAAACTGATACAGTGGTGCCACCTGTTACTGAAACAGGTTGGTAATGCTATACAGTGCAGAAGAGTGTTTGAGGAATCCTCCTAAATTTACAAATTGCACACCGATGCAGTATTTACATACATAAAAAATAGGAGGCATTACTTTTTGACCTTCCCTCGTATATATATATATATATATATATATATATATATATATATATATATATATATATATATATATATATATATATATATATATATATATATATATATATATATATATATATATAATCCCAGCTGTTTCTGTCAGTACGTAACGCTAAGGGATGCAACTTTGGTTGAAAGTTAGACATTAATTGTATTGTTTCCCTTATATATATACTCTCCCGGAAATAGTAACACTTACCAAAGAAGAATGCGCAAATGACGGTGTGCACAAAAATATTTATAGAATGTGTGATCCCGTATACACACATTGGGATCCTCGCTGCTGCTACGTAGTTCGTGTACTGTGGTGATGCACAGTGGTTTTTAAAAATACTTTTGAATAGGTAAAATTGCCGTTAGGTATTGGTGCTTTTGAATTTAATTCCCGTCGGGTTATGACGGGCTTTGACACTAGTTACTTGTATAAATATCTACAGAAACCGACACTGCAAGAATTTGTGCTTTTGGCGCAGGCTTCCTCACGTCTGCCATCTTCAATGGTGGCGCAACGGGTAGACAATATGGAGATGATGATGATGTATCACACTACGCCCCGAATGGTTGCCATGGGTCTGTGAAAACAGAATAGGACAACTACACTCTCAAGCATGTCGTACAAGGCGACTAATGTGAGCTGGTGCAAGGGGTTGTCAACCTCATTTTGTAGACAGATTGCTACAGACACCACCACTCCAAGAGAGTATGTGAATGTTTAGTACATGTTTCCTTCAAGAGCACCAGCTACAGTGCTAGCTCCCTGCTCCATAGGGAACGCTAACAAAAATGATGATGATGATTCTACGATACGAAATGATTAAGAGTAAAACTGCTGATAGGTGACGATGACGCCGACGATGTAAAAGACGGTTACTGATGTTAGCGATAATCGCACAGACAACAGTTAACGAGAACCGAGGGCTAGGTCAGGACATCTGATGAATGGTGCCACAGAAACAAAAGCTCAACTAAACCCCAGGGACTGCTGGTAGGCGGGGTCTCCCCTAGTATGGCCGACGATGAAGACTGATGGCCGACAGTGCCCTGTCGTGAGGTGGCGCCACCAAGACTGGCGTGCAAAATGTATGATTACAGAATCTGATCTGGTGCCAGAACGCTCCAGCTCTTATTCCCGTTGTGATAATATTAGCAATATTGTGTTTTTGAGTTTCTGGGGGGGGGGGGGGGGGTCACTCCTAGACAAGGGGTACCAGTACTCACAGCAACTATCAATTGACACATGTCTCCTGGGACACAAATAATCCATCACAACGTCATTAGCATTATTTTTGTCATAAACATCACGTGACTATCGTTGTCATTGTTATCATCAGAGTTACCAGTGTTACGATCATCACAAAACGATCCCATCTTGTCAACTCCTTGAATTACGGCTCTCATCAGTTCAATCATTGGTCAAGTGGTTAGCTCGCTTTCCTCTCGCGACAAAGTTATCTGGTCCGAAACCTGGTATGGTCACGTTCCCGTCTACCCAGCTGTAAATGGGTACGTGACCCCGCTCTTGAGTTAGGGAAGAAAAAAGGTAGCGAGGCAGGGAGCTGGTCATCTCACCTCATAAAAAAAGCTGGACCTAGTATGGTGAATGAAGTCTCTAACACTTCACTCCACTACGATAGTATATGCTATAGGATTACCTTGACCTTTTAAATGGAATAACGTGCATCATAAAGAAGATGACATCTGTGACAAGGCGAGTTATCAAAATAATAATCATACCCATCATCATAACCTTTCAGCTCCCCAAGGAACATAAGCCTTCAACAAACCTATACCAAGTCTTCTAGTCACGTGACATCAGGTCTTTTCATGTCTTTCTCAACATTGTGTCTTCAATTCCAATTCCCTTCTCCGTATGTTTTCCTGTCTCCTTATATCTCTCTTGCCCTGTGGCATCCAGAACAAGGACTGCCTTGTAATACTACCATCAAGTTTCTTCAATGTGTGTCCTATGAGTCGCCAGCGTTTTCTTGTCACCTAACAATAATAGCATAGCCTATATATATATATATATATATATATATATATATATATATATATATATATATATATATATATATATATATATATATATATATATATATATATATATATATATATATATATATATATATATATATATATATATATATATATATATCTAGCGCCTTCGTTGACTCCTTAAGCAGCATCCGCCTGCTGCTGTAGTTGGCTTGTCTACAGGAAGTCAAACCAAATAACATTTTATGTCTTCTAGCAGTTGTTGTTACTGTAGCCATCAGTTTTAAATAAGGCTGGAATGTCTGCTCAGTGGTCTTTGACGACATGCTTCTTAAAATGTGATGGACCTATTCACTCATGTCCAGTAGCAGGCACCCAGGATCGATACACGCATCCAAAAAAAAAAAAAAATTAAATAAAAATAACTATCGAGCTTTAAATATTTAAAGAAAAAAAGTTGAGTTTACTTAGAAAGCCTTCTTAAACCAAATATAATAATGAGATGCCCCGGATGAAGGTGGCAGGGATCTCTGAACAGTCACGGAGAGAATATAACTACAGCACCTTCATGCATGTCGTACTTACAAGGTCACCAAAATGAGGTTGTGCGTGGGGCTAGCCACGGAGGCCACTGATGCAGGAGGTGCAGAATTCCTGCGGGATCATCTACAGTGGTTGCTCCATGCTCCGTAAGGAGGTCAAAGGAAAATGATGATGAAAAAACTGGATAAGATTAGGGATGATGGTAGTAAGTTTATTTAGAAAAGTCGCTGTCATCCCCGTATCTGGACAAGATTATATATGTTGGTAGTAAGTTTATTTATAAAGTCGTTTCAATCCACATATAACAGACATAATTACAAATGTTGGAATTACGCTTATTTAGAAAGTCGTTTCAGTCCACGTATAATAGACAAGATTATATCTGCTGGATGTACGCTTAATTAGAAAGTAGTTTCAATCCACATATAACAGACACGATTACAAAAGTTGGAATTCACGTTTATATGTCGAGAGTCGTTTCAGTCCACGTGTACCAGACATACAACAGACACAGTTATATATGTTGGAATTACTCGAAGTAAAACACACACGACTCTAAATTTGTTGGAACTAGCTTATTTTCAGAGTGTTTTTAATCGAAGTATAACACATACGTCAAGATATGATAGAAGTAGCTTACTTACAAATTGTTATAATCCAAATTTAATAGACAAGATTAGATATATTGGAAGTAGTTCGTAAATCGTAATATTTAGTGTCAAAGAATTAGAGGCGGCGTCATACCTCTTAGTCACTTCGACCCCATTTCTATTTCATGATAATGATGAAGTCAACAATAATAATTATCATCATAACGTTTTGTACTTGTATTTCATCTATGATTAAATAATGTCCATTAACAAACAAACAAACAAAATAGTGCGAAATATACTGTGTAATTAAGAGATCAAACATAAATCGTGACCTTATTTCCTTTTCTCAAGAAAATAAGGCAAGTAACTCCTGCAACTTTTATGTGAAGTTGGAATTAATGACATCATTTGTTAGAAAACATCTGGCCAAGCTAGCCATAGATGATAAGAGCAAGTAAACATAAATAACTGTTTATAAGATTTTCTGAAGGCAAGAAACTGAGCCTTTCATTTATATCTCGATGTTTCAAAGTAAAACAGGTAAAATATTTTGGCCAAGCTAGCCATAGATGATAAGAGCAAGTAAACATAAATAACTGTTTATAAGATTTTCTGAAGGCAAGAAACTGAGCCTTTCATTTATATCTCGATGTTTCAAAGTAAAACAGGTAAAATAGTTTGGCCAAGCTAGCCATAGATGATAAGAGCAAGTAAACATAAATAACTGTTTATAAGATTTTCTGAAGGCAAGAAACTGAGCCTTTCATTTATATCTCGATGTTTCAAAGTAAAACAGGTAAAATATTTTGGCCAAGCTAGCCATAGATGATAAGAGCAAGTAAACATAAATAACTGTTTATAAGATTTTCTGAAGGCAAGAAACTGAGCCTTTCATTTATATCTCGATGTTTCAAAGTAAAACAGGTAAAATATTTTGGCCAAGCTAGCCATAGATGATAAGAGCAAGTAAACATAAATAACTTTATAAGATTTTCTGAAGGCAAGAAATTCAGCCTTTCATTTATATCTCGATGTTTCAAAGTAAAACAGGTAAAATATTTTGGCCAAGCATTACTTGGCTGTCCTATTTCTGGAATCCCCGGCGTAAGACGTGGAGAAGATAACTGGAGACAGAACTGAAAATGATGAGGAATGACGTTCGGCTGATGCACGTGACAGGATGACGTGTAATGACGTTGAGCTGATGCACGTGACAGGAGGAGTTGATTGTGTTTGTTGAAGGCCTATGTTCCATGGGGATTTCAAGGGTATTGATTGATTTGTTGATTGATAAAAAAAGACATTACATCTTGCTGAAAACAATAACGGAAGTGAAAGTTAAAGGCAAGCGTGTAAAAGGAAGACCGCGCTGTCAGTGGGAAGATAACATCAAGTGATGGACAGGAAAGAGTGTATCAGAGTGTACCATCAAGACATGAGATGGACAGGAAAGAGTCTATCAGAGTGTACCATCAAGACAAGAGATGGACAGGAAAGAGTCTATCAGAGTGTACCATCAAGACAAGAGATGGACAGGAAAGAGTCTATCAGAGTGTACCATCAAGACAAGAGATGGACAGGAAAGAGTCTATCAGAGTGTACCATCAAGACAAGAGATGGACAGGAAAGAGTCTATCAGAGTGTACCATCAAGACAAGAGACAGAAGACGTTGGAGATCCACTAAAACGACTTTTGATGTGGAGATGGCAACTGCCGACGTAAAAACAGAGGCGGATATAATATGAAGCTAATAAATTTTGAGCTTCAGTGCTCCCAAATCCAGTTTTTTTTCTATAATACGTTTCTTTCCCATCCCCCAACACTTTTTTTTTAATAAAAGGGGCCTCTCTAAGAGTTCAACCAGGGCCCCCAAAACGCATACCCGCCACTGCCTAAAAATGTGATACTCTGAACTAGGGCAGATCCGTTTTGTCTTAGACTGTCAGACACAACGGACTATCAGTCGATAGAGCTTGGTAATAAATATCAGTCAGCGGCGAAAATAAGTTAGTTTGTGTGTTACTGCATGCAAATGGCGGCCGGGGAAAGTCGTGCCGCAGACACATTCTTATTCCGATAGTGACACGTGATCTATGTCTGTCTGGCGCTGCCGTTTGCCAAACTTCTCCAATCAAAAAGTTCCCGTCCAACAGAATCTCCGCGGTACACTGTGCCGGTCGTTAATGCAACGAAATAAAACAAAATTCAACAGTATAAATGGGCAACCGACAGGAAAACGGTGAAAGAATATTGAGGACATATGAATTAAATATAAATATATTTACATAAAAAAAAGCGAAACGACAATATCATTTCGACAAATTATATAGGGGGGAAAAAGAAAATAAATAATTGTATGTTGCGGATCAGCAACAGTCGTGGTTCTCAACCGGTGGTACGTGCACCCCCCATGGGAGTACATCGAAAGACACCATGGGGTACCTCTTTCGTTGCATCGAAAACGGCGGATTTTCATGTGCTTACAAACAATTACTACCACCTCACTCAGCAGTCCATCTTGTTTTTTAAGAACACTTTCCTGTCAATACAGACTTTGACAATACGTCTAATGTCTCTACTGATGTTCCCTTTGATGCCCCTGCTACGACTGACAAGGCCTGATTCTGGACTGAAGCTAGTTTCTTTTTACTACTGGGACAGTTGATTCATAAACCATACTGGCATAGTCCAGTTTATCTGTGATAAATTATTCAGAAAAAGGTTATCCCTGACGTGTTGCTGGCTCTCCATCCGCTACCTTTTATATATTTATTAGTACTCTACTGCTTTCTACTTGTGAAAGTAACGATTTTGCTGTACATAACTTACAGTTCTGAATTCCACTGTGTCTGTTCTACAGACATCACCGACGTATTTTCCACACTTTCGCCAAGTCTTTTAAGTGCCATAGTAATATTATTAGTTCTGCGAATTATTATTGTTATTATTGTTAATATTATTGGTTTAATATCCCGTAAAAGTCGAACCGTCAAAAGTATGGTAATTTACGTCTCCAGAGTATTCTAAGATTTCTGACTAGTGATCGATGTATATCCCCGGATGTGAACTAGTCCCCGTGAGCCGGATTCCGGTTCCTTCTCCCAATATTCCACCATCTATTTCTACTGTGACACGCCTGCTAACATGGCAGCCAGAGTAGCTTTCCAGGGGACTTGGCGGGAAATTCTGCAGATGACAATGGGGTTTCAAACAACAATGGCGGTACGTCACGGACATCGGCTGACATGAAAACTTCTGATGAATTAATTGTCTGGTTCTATTCACAAAACAGATACTAATGTTGATGAGGGGTACGGAGACACCAGACAGTAATGTTGATGAGGGGTGACAACAGATAAACAAAATGGGGAAGGAGAAAGAGATAGTTTCGGTTCGATCATGAACGAAACTAAGCATTGGCGTAACTTTGCTGCATGGGGCAAGGAATGTATGATGCCGCCCCTGGGCTGTACTCGCTGCTTTTTGCTATTACCAAATAAATAAAAGTTTCAGAAAAAACTCAATTTTTTTGTTCTTGTTGGTAACTCCATTCCTTCATTAACCTTCAGTTCCATGTGCGCCAAAGGCTTTCAACATTTCACACCAGGTATTCGATATTTTCAGGGTTTTCTCCGACCAATTTTGGCCGTTAAATAAAGTAAATAATAAAGAAAATATGAGACCTGTGATTAGATAATAAATATAGGTCATTAACAGGCACTCGCTGGACAGAAAGAAGGACACCAAACAATAGAAAAGAAATATAAGTGTGTTGCGGTTGTCTCCCATGGTATGCAGCAGTGGTCCATGAATGTGGCAGAGAGTTAACGTAAAGGATGAGTAGAAACCTTCGTTCAAGAATTACTCTTGCCAGTGAGCTAAGTAGGAGGACTGGGCTCCTATTTAAGGGAGTCCCGACAGTTTTTTTTAGGATGGTAACTACAAAGTCTTCTCGGTTTTGTAAAGTTTATATCCCCACTGCTCTTCTGCGAGATAGATATTTGTCTCTATGTGACAATATATTCTTGTTCAACGAGCCCCCAACTGAAGATAATTCAGCAAAATATTGATATTTTGAGCTCTGTATAAGAATTTAAAATGAGTCATACGGGTGCAAACATTAACTTTCAATCAACCAAGTTATCAACTCCAACTAAGGATTTATATTTTCACACACACATATACACATATGGGTGTGTGTGTGTGTGTGTGTACATACAAGTATATCTATTCATGAAATACATTAGAAACAAGGTTAAAATTAAAATAGTTGACTTTACAAACAAAAAACAAACAAAACCAGTTCGGTGGGATGGTACCTTATTGTAGAAATTGTAATTTCATGATAAGGTGATATGAATTTTGGGTGGAGAGTAAAAGTCCATGCACTGGGCTAGGTAAGCTCATTTGTAAAACTGGCTCCAACACACCTGCTATTTTCTCATAGGCTTTCTATATTTGTTCCTTGTTATGTAACGGGGGTTAACGAAAGGCTTTCCCGAAACATCACGTGTTTCTAGTTTATTGTCTATTTGCTAAACCTACTTCAATCAATCAATCAATACCATTTAGCTCACCGAAGAGCATAGGCCTTCAACAAACACATGCCAAGTCTTCCTGTCCCGTGTAATCCGCTCAAGTTCTTTCCATGTTTTCCTCATCATTTTCACCTCTGTTTCCAGTTCTCTTCTCCGTGTGTTTTTTGGTCTACCTCTGCCTCTCTTTCCCTGTGGATTCCAGAACAAGGACTGCCTTGTAATGCTATCAGCAGGTTTCCTCAATGTGTGTCCTATCCACTACTTCAATACCAGTTTGTTATTTTTTTTTTACCTTTTTTTTCTACGTTTGCCATCTTTTGTTTTCTGCTTTGACTATGCCTGATGAAGGATTATACGTCCTATGTTTCTTGTGTATTGCCTTTTTGTAAAACTTACATCAGTATATTTTTAACTATTTAACCCTTCAGGCGAATAAATTCTGGCGTTTTCTAGCTCAGATTTCTTCTAGTACACCTAGTAGATAACGACCTGCTAATCGACAGTCAGTCGGGGTTTAGACCAAAGCATTCATGCCACACAGCCTTAACAAAGATGATAGACAATTGGCACCTAAACATCAATAACGATAATATATGTGGAGCAATATTTGTAGACTTCAAAAAAGCATTTGATATGATAGATCACTTTATTTTAATCAGAAAATTAGAAACAATGAAAGTAAATATTAAGCTGGTAAAGTTAATTAAATCGTTCCTGTCAGACAGACAACAAATAGTCTCTTACAATAATTCCTTGTCGAACCCAACCGTTGTCCATACAGGTGTTCCTCAGGGCTCTATTCTCGGCCCTCTTCTATTTACCGTATACATTAATGATCTTCCTCTATATTTCAAACACTCATCATGTGACCTTTTTGCCGATGACTGTACTGTCTATACTAGTGATAAATGTTGCACCACACTAGAACAATCTTTACAAAACGATACACATAATCTTATTACGTGGAGCAACGAGAATCGCATGCAAATAAATATTAGTAAAACAAAATGTATGTTAATATCAACCAGACAAAAACTACAAAACTTGCAGAAAACAACACTTCAGCTCTTCATTGGAACATCACTAATTGAAAACGTAAATGAACACAGAACTCTAGGTATCACTGTTGACCAACACCTAAGCTGGAACTCACATGTACATGCACTCACAAAGCAAACAGCACAAAAAGTTTACCAATTAGCCAAAATTAAACATTTCCTGGATGAAGAGGCAAGGAAAATGTTCTACATATCTCATATACAAACGCATCTAGACTATTGTTCCACAATCTGGGATGGTTGTTCTGTCTCCAACACAAGAAGGCTCCACTCGCTTCAAAAACGCGCAATGCGCCTTTTGCTGATAAACACCAATCACATTGTATAGATTTATATAATTATCTTCAAATATTACCCCTCAGGAAGCGCTTCCTCTTTAACAAAGGGAAATTTATTCACAAAATCCTGTCACAGAATGCTCCAAAGTATCTTTGGCCGCTTTTAAAATACAATGACAGACGTAGTCAGCGCTTAAATAAATTACAGGTACCCAAGCCCAGGCTTGACCTATTTAAAACTAGTTTGGCTTACTCAGCTGCTCATCTTTGGAACAATCTTCCCAATGACCTGAAAAACACGCACAGTCCTTACTCATACAATCGTATACTATTCAAATACTTTATGTGTGCTGATTATATGCCACCCTAACTGATTGTGTTGTACTTTTATCTAATATACTGTATGGAGGCTCTGATGATCTAGTTTTCATTACAATATACTTATTCTTAATATTATATTCTTAATAACTTATATTCTTAATTTTATGATCAGGTACTGTTAATGTGTGCTGTTATACTTCCTTGTAATGTTGCACTGTCCTTAAATTAATACTTTCAGTACGCTGGAGAATGTTGAGTAACAGTAATAAAAGATGAGCAAGAGGATGGAAGAATGCAAGAGGGGACTGTGTCCGATTTTCAACCCTTGGCAAATTAATTGCTTTCGTATATGTCTATCTAACTATCTACCTAGTCTGATTCTGGTCTTGAGTTTGGGACGCAAAGGAAATGGAAAGGAAAATGGAAAGTAACTGTCTACCCACCTCATCTTGATGAACCTAAAAAAAAAAAAAGAAAAAAAAAAAAGTCCCTGAGTCATTCAGTTGAACACCGTATGAACATTTTACAAGTTCTCATAACATACCTCTGAATATGTCTCAAATCACTAATTTACAGTACGAAGAATTCGATTCTTTTTTTTTTTTTTTTTTTTAAATTTATTTATTTTTTATTTATTTATTTATTTTTCAAATTCATTATTACTATTAATTTTTTTTTTTTTTTTTAATTATTTTATTTTATTTTAAAAACACTTTAATTATGATGATTATTGCAAATGTAATATTACTTTTATAATGATAAATGCCTTAATAATGCTTAAAGTAAATGTGAGGATGAAAGGATATTAGTATACATGATGAGAGAGAGAGGAAGGGCAGAATGTCAGACGGGCCTGCGTGCCCAATTCTTAACCCTTTGAAAATAAAGTTCGTTCGTTCGTTCGTTCGTTCTGATCTGTCCTTTGCCATATAAATTATGAATCATTCATGGGTCCTATCTTATATAGTTGTATGTAGTGTCGTGAAAAATAGCTGCGGCATATAAGGCACTTTTTTGTTGCTAATTTGGCTGTGTGTCCTTTCACGACTCAATCACTTGTATTTCTTTTCTGTTGTCTGGAGTTTCCTCCTTTTTGTCTCTCAAATGCCTGTTATTTACCTATATTTGTTTATTTAATTGTTTACTCATTTACGGCTCAGGTTTTATTCATTATTTAATAGAAAACACGCTTGGTGACTGTTGCATACATATTTTTGAATGCACGGATTACAAAAATGCGATATGTCTATTTAATAATTTATTTGTGTACGAAAATGCTTCCCTTGGGAAAGCGAGATAATCCATGATTGATTTATACGTTTGATTCGGCGTATGAATTTTGAAGTCATGTTAGTTCTCGTTTGTTAGGGCCAGAAAATAGATTGATCTTGTTCAATATGTTTATGGCCTGAATTTATATGTATTACTTGTCTAGTACAAGAAGATTCAGTTTTATATTGTATATCTTCGTATGCTAAGGTCGGACTATAGCGAACTCTGGCGGAGGTATCCGTTGTCCTAGAGAGTTGTAGTGAGTTCCGAAGAAGACGGTCGTAATGGCCGGTTGTGTATTTTGTAGGGGCTGGTCCTGTTAAAGGTTTAAAGTGATTTATGGACGATTTTTCCATAAGGAAGGAATGTCTCTGCAAGAGTGTGATGTCAGAGACTCTTCTCATGTATTTCATTATGTTTAAATTCGGACTCCAGGTAAAGCCAGACCCGTTTTTCCTTTGATGATCTCCTTATGGTTAGACCTAGATGAAACATCGTATTTTCGAGCATCGTTGGTCGCTTTAATATAGATTGATGAAGATGACAGGTTCCATCAGCGCTTATGTCTTTATGAAGCAACTTTCTGACTAAGGGACTGTATGGAAACTATAGGAAATCCTATATATTCAAGTTATGAATTAACTCTGGCTGATGATTATCCTTCTGCTGGGCGAGTGAGCGAAAACTCAGGGAAGGAGGCCATTTTGTATTCCTGTCATCATTATGGATCACTGTCCAAAGAACGGATCATGAATCTTACTATTCAGACAGTGGCACGGAGATCTCATTTAGATGAAAACCCCTACTGTGGTTTAACTTTGTTATTTAAATATTTGACATATACAGCTGGAGAACTTAGCCAAGGAAAAGGTTCCACCAGTGAACCCCTTTGTATGTTCACACACACATACCCACTGATGCGTTCAGTCAGTTAGGGGATACGGCAATAGTACGCCAGAACATTGAATGACTTTATTATATTGAATGCTGCATGAAATGTACTACTATACTACTACCTAATGATTTGCTATGTCAACATACTCATGACTGTATTCCGTGCTGTCCAAGTGTGTGCGTCATTATTAAAAGCATAAAAACGTCAACAGCGGTTCCTAACATCTTTGACTTGCCTAAGAGTGTGAGTGAAATAGTACCAAGTGTCAACTACATCGAACAGCACACCATTCGCGTAGCTTCCACTCTCACTCCATACATACACAATCCTGCGTCGGTTGAGTTGACCTTTGTTGTACTTGCCTGTCTCATGTGTAACGAGCAGGAAGAATACTCTACCCTTTACAGTGATGATTACCAGTACCACCTGGGGAACGATTACTTGACGGTAATCCCATAGCAGACACTGCCTCGCTGTCTTTGCCTTCCCTAACTCAGGATTAGAGTGAGTTACCCATTTACAGCTGGGTAGACTGGAGCATGCCTGGTATCATCAACTCAGTACACTACAGTGGACTTTACAGTAGTGGCCAGTCAAACAACGACATTCTACAGTGGTAGGTCAGTTTCCTGGGTCCAGCCTTCGCAGTCTTGATGACTGAAGTCACCAAGTATTACAGGAACGTTTATTTTGGCAAAATGTGACACACATCAACACCAGTAGGAACTATACAGTCGATGTCAGCTTGACCTGTTCTGACAAGTGAAATGAATCTGGGTCAATGCTTGTTGACATTTTTTGCAGTACAGAGCTGAAAACTTTGAAGAACATAAACTGTTCGGTTGTTACAGTGTGTGATTACCTTGCTAAAGAAGAACATAAGTGTTGTTATTTCATCGGTGGATCTTTTCTGCTCAAAAAAAAAATTGAACAATGTAATAAGATAATTTAAGATTGATTAAAAGTGCCAGTTTATTGTGATTAAAAGCTGTGCCATTAAAGTGAAATCTGCGCATACTTTGCAACACATTCCAACCACAACACATGTAATTAATTAAGGATATATGCATTTATGCTTTATATATATTTATGTTTACATGTTATTTGTTATGTATTAAGTAGTTTATGTTCTGTGTGACTAGTACGAGGTATGCCGAGTGACATTGGTCTGGTACTAGTATTCTATAGGTACAAATTTTCTTAATTGGAAATTTGTTAGCAACAATTTGCTGCTATTTCTGTTAGTTGTGATGAGGTGTTCTTTTCTTCGTTGTTTTTGTTAATAATTTTGTGTTCCTTAGTTTTGTTTGATTTGTTTGCATTTGTTGGTCTACCCTTTTCTATTTTTGATTTCTATACACAATTTATATTTATACACTGTGGCGTTATTTGTCTTGTTATCTTATTGCAGTTATCATCACAGATTCTGTGATCATTTTCTTTGATTTTTTCTATTTGATTTAATTTGATTTCTGCAATTGTTTTCATATTGTCTTTTCTTGTTTGTCCTTTGTAATGTCTTTAGTTGACAGATGATATATGAGGTATAGTTGAATACACTTACATTATAGTACAGACCAGTACTTTATGATCATTGATTACACTAAGAAAGTATACAAGACCTTTGTAAGGCTTGTCTCCCACAGTGATTGGGATAGAAAATATTATTTTCCACAGGTACTCAAGTGATCATTGATTACATTAAGGAAGTATACAAGACCTTTGTAAGGCTTGTCTCCCATAGTGTTTGGGATATACAGATATTGTTTTCCACAGGCACTCAAGTTATCATTGGTTATATTATAAACAAGATAACCATACAAGGTTTTCACTAGGACTAAGTCTATAGTATAGACTTGTCTCCCATTAAAGTGGGATAAGGTAATTTATTTACTTTTTCAGGGTACTGATTTAATAAGACAGGATGTCTACATTAGATTACTTTATTACACAAGGAAAATCCTTTGATAAGACTGGTAAAGACTTAGAAGAATGGGCAATTGCTCAATATGACAAAGCATTAGCTGCTGAAGAGAGGAAAATTGCAGCTGAATAGAGAAAAATTGCAGCTGAAGAGAACAGATTGGAAAGAGAAGCTGAACAAAAGAAATTGCAGATGCAGGTGGAGCAACAGAGATTCCAGATGGAAATGGAAAAAGAAAATAGAAAAGCTGAAGCTGCTGCTCAAGCTGCTGCTGAAGAAAAAAAAGCTGCTGCTGAGGGGAAAAAAGCTGCTGCTGCTGCTGAGGAAAGAAAATTTCAAGCTGAGGCTGAACAAAAAAGATTAGACAGAGAATCTGAACAGAAAAGATTAGACAGAGAATCTGAACAGAAAAGACTCGACAGAGAAGCTGCTGCTGCTGCTGCTGTAGAGCAAAAAAGATTAGACAGAGAAGCTGAAGAAAGAAAAGCAATAAGAGAACATGAGTTTGAATTAGAGAAATTGAAATTGACAAGTATGAGTAATGTTAATCAGGCATCTAGTGGTAGTGGTAAACCCTTTGTTTACAAGGTCAAGGTACCAGCGTTCAACTCTGCCAGTGACGATATAACATTCTGGCTTGAGAGATTTGAACGTGCTTGTCGAGCTCATAATGTGGATAAATCACAGTATGTGAATCAGTTGTCTGAAAATCTAAAAGGTGATTCTCTGAATAAGTTATGGTTGGTCGAAGAGGCCGACAAGGATAACTATGATGTTATCAGGTCAGCCTTGATAAGGAAGTATCAGTTGTCAGAGGAAGGTTACCGTCTTTTGTTTAAAACAATGAGACCTGAGACAGGTGTAGAATTCTCAGAATTCATTGCAAATGCACGTCTTACATTTTCACGTTGGATTGAATTATCCAAAACACAGAAAACATTTGAGGCTCTTACGGATTTATTACTGAGAGACAAGATCATGTCTTCGGTGAATAAACCATTTCTAGAATTTTTACATGAGCGTAAACCAAGTACATTAAAACAAATGGAAGAATATTGTGACCAATATGCCACGGCACATCCTGACATGATTCTAAGCAACACTAACATTAAAGAGGGTATGCCAGTTGCGTCAGCAACTCAATACAATAATAATTACTCACACAATTCCCCAAGGAACTCAAGATAAATCTCAAAAAAAGGTTAATTGGAATGGTTATCAAAGCCAAGGTAACCACTCAAATCAAGGTTCTTCTTCGAAGAACTGGAATCGGGCTGACAGTCCTCGATACAGGGGTGCCCATAATTATAGAAATTTCCGAAAAGGGAGTAACTATAGGAACTACCCAAGTTCTTCATGGAAACAACAAAACCAACATTACAGGGATACGCATTATAATGAGTATGATGATTACGATCATGAACATTATGATTCAAACCCAAATAGGGGTTATAACAGGGGAAATAATAATTACAGAGGCAATTATAACCGAGGTAGATCACAACACAAAAGACATGGTAAATCTCATTACCAGGCTAACTCTGCACAACAAGAGTTCTATGAGGCCGGTAGTCAGAATAATGATAAAAAAGACTCTAATAATGTAGGATGTTCTGCTTTTGATTTTGGTAGAGCATCTCAGTGCTCCCAATGCAAAACATTATTCGATCCAACCACAGTCTCTACTTTAAGCTGTGGTCACCCTCTTCCTGCATCAGTCACGCATGATGGAAGAGGTGCTCTGGTCTTCAATAGAGGTCTAGTAGATGGTACTCCGGTATCAATTCTTTTCGATTCGAGGTGCACAACCATTGGAGTGAGGCAGTCACTCATAGATCCTTCTCGAGCCACTGGCAAAGTAATCAAATGCGTAACATTTGGTGGCACATTGGAGAAGTACTCTACTGCCATTGTCAGCATTGCTACTCCCTTCTTTACAGGAGATGTGCACGCATGTCTTCTGCCGAAACCGATCGCTGATCTTATCATCGGTCGCATTCATGGAGTGAGAGAATGCATTCCACAACAAATTTCTGATTGGGAAAATAACAATATGCAAACTGCTAATGCAGTAGTTACTAGGGCTCAAGCTCTTAATATTCTGCAATCTTCGCCTTCTGAAGATAATGATGCGCAGATCCAAGATGATACATTGGAAATTTCTCGTGATTCATTTATGAAACAGCAGGAAGATGATCCTACTCTTAAAAAATTCTTCACGTTAGCAACAAAAGGTGATCCAAATAAAGATACAAATCGTAAATCTTGGATTACGAGGAAGAATGGCGTACTTGTACGTATGGTACAAGACTCCGCTAAGTCCATTCATTCTCAAATTCTTGTGCCCAAAAATATGAGAGTTAAAATCCTACAGCACGCTCGTGATTCTCGGTGTGCTGGGCATATGGGTTTTCCCGTACTAAATCGAGAGTTCTGGCTTCTTTCTTTTGGCCTTTTGTGAACAAGGACATACGGATCTATTGTCGATCTTGTAAGGTATGTCAAGAGGTTAAATCCAAAGGTCCACGCCATGCTGCACCTATTCAGGCTGCAGATATTCCAATTCGACCATTTCAAAAAATGGCGATAGATATCATTGGTCCATTTAAAATAAAGTCTGCTAGAGGACACCAATTTATCTTGACGTGTGTTGACATGTGCACACGTTGGCCAGAGGCTGTTCCTCTAAAGAGCATAACTACTGCTGATATTGCAGATGCTCTTTGGCTAATATTTTCTCGTCTGGGGTTTCCAGCAGAAATATTATCAGACCATGGTACCCAACTCATATCGGATACCATGTCTCAAGTGATGTCGACTCTTAAGATAGAGAGATCACTGAGTAGTATTTATCATCCTATGTCTAACGGGATGGTAGAACGTCTTAATAGGACTCTCAAAAACCTATTAGGTAAGATAACTGAAGATCATCCTCAGGATTGGGATAGGGTTTTACCCGCGGCTCTCTTTGCATACAGAGAGGTCGCCAACGAACATACATGATTTTCTCCCTTTGAACTTGTCTTTGGCGCAAAACCGCGAGGTCCTATGTCCTTACTTCATGATCTTATAACTGCTGATAATATTGTCGATGACACAAAATCCTCTTATGAATATGTCATCGCACTTAGACACAAGATTATTGAAGCATGCAAATTGGCAACTGCTTCTTCTGAATTTGCGAAACAGAAGGCAAGACAATTTGCCAATAAAAAGAGATGCTTGCGACAACTTTGTCCAGGTGACAAAGCATTTGTCTTGCTACCTTGTAGGGAAAACAGACTTCTTATTTCTTGGAAAGGTCCGTACGATGTAATATCAAAAGTTTCCGATGTTGACTATATCGTCGATATTGACGGGAAGCATAAAACCTTCCATATCAACATGCTTACGGAATTCCATGAACGTCCGGATTATTTACAACCTGTTTTCCAGGCAACGGACGATTCTCCATTACAGTTTTCTCCCGACTTATCTCTAGGAGAGCAGAAACAGGTTTCTACTATGTTACAACAATTTCAGGATGTCCTTACTGGCATTCCTGGTCAAACTGATGTCATTGAACATGACATTATTCTTACTGACCATAATCCTATAAGAGTCAGACCGTATCCTATCCCGATACATTTTCAAGAACAGGTTGAGAAAGAGTTGGATGAGATGATAGATTTAAAAATAATTGAACCATCCACATCAGCATATTCTTCGCCGATGATTATTGTACGGAAAAAAGACAATAACATACGTATTTGCGTTGATTATCGCAAATTGAACCAAGTGACGAAATTTGATGCTGAACCTATGCCTTTACTAGAAGAGCTACTTACAAGACTATCGAAATCTCATTTCTTCACTAAACTTGATTTGTCTAAGGGATATTGGCAAGTTCCACTAGCCGAACACGCCAAGCCGTTTACTGCTTTTTCGACACCTAGGGGTCTATTCCAATGGAATTTCATGCCTTTCGGCCTTATGAACGCCCCTGCGACATTCGTACGCATGATGCGTCGAATCCTATCTCATCGCTCAGATGTCATTGCATATCTTGATGACATCTGTCTTTTCAGTGATACTTGGAACGATCACTATAATGGGATAAATGAACTATTGTCTATCTTACGCGAGCATAACCTGACAGCGAAACCACCGAAAGCGTGTATTGGTTTTAGCGAAATATCTTTCTTAGGTCACCGTGTTGGTCATGGTTTCCTAAAAACAGAAGACCATAATACAAGTAAGATACTTAACATTTCTATTCCTAAGACTAAAAAGCAAGTGCGAAGTCTCTTAGGTCTAATACAATTTTATGGACGATTCATTCCGAATCTGTCCTCCATTATGTCACCTCTTTCTTCCTTGCTAAAGAAAGGGTCTCCTAATATAGTCCATTGGACTCAAGAATGTCAATCCTCTTTGGATAAGGTTAAAACTGTGTTTTCTACTTCACCTATCTTGGTATTACCTACTAAGGATAAGACATTTGTTCTTCGTAGTGACGCTTCATCCACAGGGATTGGAGCAGCACTAATGCAAGAGTACTCTGGAACTCTGCATCCTGTGATGTATATTTCTCGAAAATTAAATGCCGCAGAGAAGAATTACTCGGTCCTAGACCGTGAATTATTGGCTATGGTTTGGTCAATCCTTAAACTTCAAAGATTTCTTCTTGGCGCGCATTTCATTGTGGAAACTGACCAGAAAGCTCTTACTGCTATTCAGAGTAAAAACCTGAAGAGAGCGAGATCAACGCGATACGCGATTGCTCTTCAGCCTTTTCATTTTTCGGTGCGAGCTATCCGTGGATCAGAAAATGTGATGGCAGATATCTTATCTAGATGCCCACATGATTCCACTTAACCGTTAGATCCTGATATTTTTACAGGTCTAACTCTACTACATTGTTTCTATACTAAAATGTGTATACATACGTAATGTATCATATATATTGATGGTATCACTACTAAGCGGTTCATTGATGTATATTCACCGCTGATCTTTGGATGTTTTTCGTCTTTGATAATCATGATGTTAAAATACCTAAGATGAAATTTTTGGATAAACTAGTGTAGAAATTGTGGCATTGCCAGTATTGTAGTATGCGTTGGTGACACCTCTCTGGAAATATTTATACTCAGAGAAAAAACTTTCTCTGGTTCCTGAGATATATTCTCACTTGTCGTACCATAGCACGACTTAGCCTTATATTAGGCGTTACATTTGTTTGGAATGCTTATCATCTGCGCATTGTTATTCGTGCGTTGTGAGCCTATTGTATGTTGCTCCTGGATGTATTTCAAAAAAAAAGTACCATTTTTTTTCCCGGGGCGTGTGGTAATCTGTTGCATACATATTTTTGAATGCACGGATTACAAAAATGCGATATGTCTATTTAATAATTTATTTGTGTACGAAAATGCTTCCCTTGGGAAAGCGAGATAATCCATGATTGATTTATACGTTTGATTCGGCGTATGAATTTTGAAGTCATGTTAGTTCTCGTTTGTTAGGGCCAGAAAATAGATTGATCTTGTTCAATATGTTTATGGCCTGAATTTATATGTATTACTTGTCTAGTACAAGAAGATTCAGTTTTATATTGTATATCTTCGTATGTGTTAAGGTATTTTATTGGCATGGTCTGCTAGAGGTTAACAGCATAAGATTAATAGGTGACTACGTTTAATATAATGTAAATAATTGTTAGTTAGTGTACGCGATACACACGATTGATTATGACGTGTATGCGTTGGTATGTCACGCACCGTGACTAGGTTACCACACCCCTTTTCTTAGATGACCGTCAAACGGATAAGACGTGTCCTATAATCCTTCCAGTGGTAGGCATGATATTGCCGCACATATGTTATTGCAGTACGGACATGGGTCAGTCCGATATTCTTATGAAGAGAGGAATGTATCGAGGTTAGTAATTTTAACTAAAGTCAAGGAAGGATGAAATTATGGTCCACATTCGTTTTATATCGCCAGACGTCTAATCTCATTGTCGGCCGTTGGATGTCCCAACCGCGCGTACATACAGTTACGACGTTCTGACTATAGTGTTGCATATTATTGGACCAGGACTATAATGCATGGATAGCATTTATGATGTATGATTCAATTCTAATATATAATGTTTTCATAATCAACCTCCATGGACTGTCTACTGTTTGAAATGTATATTAAAAATTGTGTGGACTCGAGAAGAGACTTATCACGTTCATTGAAGTTACAAATTCAACAATTATGATACTGAGTTCAAACCTTGTGACAGACAGAAAGTATTAACTCACATTCGCGTAACTATTCCAACAATAGCACGATCAAGAATTAATGAATCAAATGACCAGAACTAAGAAGCTTATTGAATCAATGAGAACGGTGGCTTTCCACAACGACCACTGAAATAGAAGACGGGGCCGCAACAACAATAAAAGAAGTGAATCGTATAAAGCCCCGCAACAGAGTGGTTGCCATTGCTGGGGAACGAAGGAAGAAAGAAATTTTTCTTGTTTACATACTTTCACGGACTGTTTACGATTACAAGAAAACGTTCAAGTCACATGATTCCGAACATGACGTGGCTTGTGTAACTATGCAAAATTCAGTGACGTCACAATATTCCGTGTACAAGCCAACGATCGAAGGACGATGCCAGCTCACCTAATGTTTCATTCAAGAATACAACTTCTCAGTAGATCATAGGATTGAAAAGACATTATTTACCAACAAGGAGCAAACAGTCCTATCCTCTAGTCTAGGCCGTTGGTGAAGATCGCATCGGACGACGGGTTAAAAGATAAGTCTCAGTTCGTGACTGTTGTCATTCATAAGAAACATCACTGAGTCTAATTCACATTTTGCAGGCATGTCCGTTCTATATATTTTATATGCACGTTATATTTGTTTTCATTGTTTGTGCTGTGCCTAATTTGTGGGAGGTTGGAGTGGAGATTCAGAATGAATAAATTATGGCTCTACGGATTGCCGATATTCATTCTGAACGGTCTTTAGGGTAGTGAATTAAATCGCATTTCGCGGAGAACGCGTCGATGACATTTCCGGGGCTTGTTTCGTTCGGGACTGCATTTAATTCACAGTATATGTTAGATGTCTAGTTTGGTGAAATAATCGGTGTATTTTATCGTATTCAGTTTAAATTCTATTTAGTTTGGTAACAATGTTAGTAATCTGTCTTGTTCTTTCTGATCTTGCTATTATTCAGTTCATTTTTTTTTTGTATAACCGTCAATGAGTCCATGTTTGCGTCATTAATTTGTGTGTACGCAGATTTAACTCTATATTCAGTTAACCTTCACCCTACTCTATATTTCGGTTTGCAGATTTGGTTTCATAATATCAATTTTTATTGTAGAAACGTCTTGTTTCGTGATAATATGGTTTGTTTATCCTTGGTTTACCCATCGTATCGTATGTCCTCATTTCATCTGTTCATGATTTAACACTAATAATATAATTTCTTGCATAATAAGAGTGTATATGAATATAATTAAAATTTAATGACTTTTAAGGAGAATTAGGGACTTTGCACCAATTTGCAGTGGTAGTCCAAGAAATGGGCGATGCACTTTATAGCTCATGATTAAGGCATAATATAATAATAAATATATATTTATAAAATAATTTGACTTTTTAGTCTGTCCTGCATATAAAGGACATAGTGTATATTATTTGGTACATTTTTTTCCATTACTAAATGATTTACTTAGCACATATCACTGACTGAATGATATAATACTTGAGGAATAATACTATTTATTATTAGGTGCATGATAGTAATTCAGCACCCGAAATAGATAAATATCATAACTATTTATGATATATTAACGAGTATATATGTAATATTTTCCCAACATAGTATGTCTATGTATGGAATCTACAAATAATAGTTAGATAATATTTACAAATTAATTAAATTGAACATTCCCAGATTAGGTGCAATAATATTATGATGATTTATATCGACTATTCATAAATTGAATAAGTATAATAATTACTTAAAATTTATTGGTGATTATTACATAACCATTACGTACAATATTAACGTCAAGATGCTTAACTTAGACTATTTTATTAAAAATGGTAAAGATTTTGGGAAAAAAGGAGAACTTCTCGAGGCTTATGCATTGGCTGAATTTGCAAAATATAAGGCAGAAGAGGAGGAAAAGAAGGCAGAATTAAGACAAGAAGAAGAAAGAAAGATAGCAAGAGATGAAATCCTACGGATTGAAGAAGAGAATAAATTGAAACGACAAGAAATCATACTGCAGCAAGAAATGGAATTGCAACGACTTAAATTAGAAACAGCAAAACTTAATTCACAGGGCGCTGCAGCAACCCAAAATGATACTGCTCAATCTGGATCTTCATCCACACAACTTAAAGGTAATTATTACTTTAAGCTGCCTCCATTCAAGTTACACGTAGATGACCTTTCATCGTGGCTCGCGCGCTTTGAGGACATATGTAAGGTGAATAACCTTGACAAAGCGGCATGGGCACTGAAACTTAAGGAATTTCTAGATGGCGAACCTGCAAGTGCAGCACAAAATATAGATCCAACACTATCAACAGACTATGAGGCCATTAAGACGTTGTTACTACGTCGTTTCCACTTGAACGAAGAGGCATGTAGATTGCGTTTTTAAAAGTTTGTTGCCAGATAACAATAGAGATTTCACAGGTTTTATTGCTAACATACGCAATACTTTTAACAGATGGGTTGAACTGGCAGGTGTCAACAAATCCTACGACAAGTTAGTCGATTTGTTATTGAGGGATAAAGTATTATCGTCTGTCAGCCCACCATTCTTTGCTTATCTGCAAGAAAGAAAACCAGAATCTATTGATGAGTTAGAAAAAATTTCTTTAAATTACTGCACAGCTCATCCGAATGCTAATATTTCTGGCACATTGATAAGAGAACCACTTCCTGTAGCCTCCAATATGGCATATCATAATCATAACAAACCTAGAACACACAGTGTAGACAGGGGTAGGTTCAAAGGAAACTATGACATTAATTTTCATAAGGGACAGAATAACTTTAACAATAACTTTAATAGAGGACGACAACAAACCAGAAACTATTCACCTCAGTCAAGAAATAACAGTAATCCACGTAACTCAAGTTATAATCGATCATATAACTATAATAATGATTACAAGTGGAACAATAGCGATAATTATAACTCGAGACATCGAGATAACAGTTACAATAGAGGACAACGGGATAATTCATCTAATTATTCTCGTCATCGTTCTCATTCTCGTAGATCGACAACTTATAACCATAATACAGGGGCAGCTGTTACTACTGCTACAACCCCTAGGGTTCAGAGTCAACTACTGATAACAAAATACAGTCATCGTCTACTTGTTTTGCAATGAATTATAACGTGGCAAATAGTTGCCCAACATGTAATCTTATATTTCAGAAAGCAAAAGAGACAGTTCTGAACTGCGGTCATATTCTACCAGAAGTCAGTCTAGCAGTCAATGACGGAACAGGATCACTGATCTTCAACAGAGGAAAAGTTAATGGATCCATCGTCTCAGTCTTAAGAGATTCGGGATCGACCACGATCGGAATCCGTCAGACACTTGTTCATCCAAATTGTGCAACTGGAGAACATGTCAGGTGCATGACTTTTGGGGGAACCATAGAATATTATCCAACAGCTATTATTTACATTGACACACCTTTCTTCACAGGCAATGTTAAAGCATGCATGTTAAGAAACCCAATTGCCGACCTTATGGTGGGATGCATACACGGGAGTAAAGATTGCACACCAGATGAGATTATTCAATGGGAAAAAAATAATCTATACATCGGAAATGCAGCAATAACCAGAGCACATACAAAACAATTAGAGACTATAGACACGGAAAACAAGGAAACAAATGATCATGAAAATATCGAGATTCATTCTGCTATTGACCGAGTATCATTTGCTGCAAAACAGAGGGAAGACAGGTCACTAACAAAATTTTTTACGCTGGTCAACAAAGATGACAATCTTTCTAGGAACAAAAATGATAGTCAGTGGTTTAGTATTAAAAATGACATTTTATTAAGATGTTTTATGGATAAAACTCAGATAAGACAACAAGTCATGGTACCTTTTGCTTTTAGGCGGTACATACTTCAACATGCACATGATTCTAAGTGTGCAGGTCACATGGGTTATACTCGTACACGTTCACGAGTATTATCTTCTTTTTTTTGGCCGGGAGTATCACGAGATATTTCACAGTACGTACGCTCCTGTACGATATGCCAAGAAGTGAAAGCACGGGGAGCCTTTCACACGGCGCCTATTCAGGCTTGTGATATATCGGTGAGACCTTTCGACAAAATGGCCATTGATATCATTGGCCCACTTTTACCATCAGCCAGAGGACATAGGTTTATTCTCACTTGCATCGATTTATGCACACGATGGCCAGAAGCCATCCCATTAAAAAACAACCACCACCACAGATGTAGCTGATGCACTACACTTGATCTTTTCTAGAGTAGGTTTTCCTAGAAAACTTTTGTCAGATCATGGTTCTCAATTTATATCTGAGACTATGACGGAGGTAATGAAGACTTGGCAAATAGATAGAAACCTCAGCAGCATTTATCACCCAATGAGTAATGGTGCTGTAGAAAGACTTAACCGTACACTCAAACAAATGCTACATAAAGTTACAGTTAACCATCCACAGGACTGGGACAGAGTGCTACCAGCGGTGTTATTCGCTTATCGAGAGGTGCCAAATGAACAAACTGGCTTCTCTCCGTTTCATTTAGTCTTTGGCGCTCCTCCAAGAGGTCCTATGGGACTGATAAAAGATTTATTAATCGATTCTGAGATGACTCAGGACACTCAGTCATCCTATGAATATGTAATTAATCTCCGGAATAACATTATTGATGCCTGTCAAATGGCAACAGCTTCATCTGAGGCTGCGAAAGAGAAAGCTAGAACTTTCCAAAACAGTAATAGACGATTACGTCAATTATTTCCAGGAGATCAAGCTTATGTGTTATTGCCACATAACAATAATAGACTACTAATCTCGTGGAATGGTCCTTACCAGGTTATCAATAAGATTTCTGATGTTGATTATGTCCTGGACATTAAGGGACATCACAAAATATTTCACATAAATATGCTCAAGCAATTTCATACTCGACCTGAACATCTACAAGCTATTTTTCATGAATTAGATGACACTTTCAGACCTACATGTCACTATTCTAATTTATCCGTTATCCAGGAAGAAGAATCTTCTTTTCCTGAGGTACAGTTAGCTTTACCTGTACCTGTAGTACAATCTAGCGAATCTTGGCGGGACGTAACCATCTCTTCGTCGGTTACACCGCAACAGCATCAAAAGATTGCTGATCTGCTACAATCTTATCCAGATGTGTTGACCGATGTTCCAGGTCGCACATCAGTCATTAATCATGACATCACTCTTAACGAGGATACTCCAATTCGGGTACATCCTTATTCTGTTCCTATACACTTTCTTACTAAAACTACTAAGGAACTTGAACAGATGTTATCTTTAGGAATTATCGAAACTAGTAATTCCCCATTTTCTTCTCCATTAGTTATTGTCCGAAAGAAGGACAATAACATTAGACTATGCGTCGACTATAGAAAATTAAATGCACAAACGATAGTTGATAGCGAACCACATCCACTTCTCGATGACTTACTGCCACGTCTATCGACAGCAACTATATTTACTAAGATAGACTTAACTAAAGGTTATTGGCAGATACCACTAACCGAAAAAGCAAAATACTACACAGCGTTTTCAACTCCGCTAGGTCTATACCAGTGGAACGTGATGCCTTTTGGGCTGGTTAACGCTCCAGCTACCTTTGTTCGCATGATGCGACACATTTTTTCAGGTAGACCAGACATTATTACATATATAGATGACATATGCTTGTTTAGTTCATCTTTTGAGGAACATTTTTTGGGTCTTGGATACGTTTTTGATACCTTGAGAAGGTACAAGTTAACTGCTAAACCTACAAAATTACAGGTAGCATTTCATGAGATCACTTTTTTGGGTCACATTATTGGAGCTGGATATATCCGAACATTACCCAGTACAGTTTCAAAAATTTTAAACATTTCCGTTCCTCAAACGAAGAAACAAGTGAGAAGCTTGTTAGGTCTAGTCCAATATTACAGTAGATTCGTACCTAACTTGTCATCCATCACTGCTGTATTGTCCTCATTACTAAAGAAGAACATGCCAGTGAAAGTGACATGGACTGACGAATGTGACAGAATTTTTCGGCAAATAATTTCTATATTTTCAAATCCACCTATTTTGAGATTAATTGATGCTTCTAAAAAGTTCATTCTTCGTACAGATGCGAGTAACTACGGAATTGGCGCATGTTTGCTCCAATACCATGACGACATCCTCCATCCAAACTTGTACGTGTCACGAAAACTGAAACCACCAGAAGTGAAGTACTCTACGGTTGATCGCGAACTCTTAGCCGTCGTGTGGGCGATAACCAAACTAGAAAAATTCCTACTGGGAGCCCCTTTTGTAGTACAAACCGATCAAAGGGCCGTAGCGTCACTACAACGAGCAAATCACAAGAGTCCAAAATTGACCAGATTTGCTATACTCCTCCAACCCTTCGAGTTTTCAATCGAGTACATCACAGGATCCGACAACATCTTGGCAGATACATTATCTCGAAATCCTAATGATGTCGATTCCTAATTTACGTTGTTTGTCGCAAAGACAATACCATGTACAGAGAAACTTAATCAAAGAACATAGCACCATCGTTGCTTTTGACACATGAATGAACCATTTACTCAGCTGCTTTCTATAGGCAAATTATACGCAAAGTGACTGCAATCAATTGACACTATATTCGTCTTTACACCGGGACTTTCCTGGTTTACATTTGTCACAACATTGTTTCAAAACACTTCGGAGAAAATAAATGACATTCCAGTCGAACTAATTCGTTATATAACGTGATTCAGAATACTTGAACATTTTGTCTAATGGAAATTCAAGGATCAAGACTACGAATGGATCTTCATATCCAATGTTAATTACTTTAATTTATTCTTTAAAACTAATCCACATTAAAATGACAAGTGAGTTGAATTTTAAAAAAATGAATGAAACTTAAAAAAATGAAAGAAAGAAAAGAAAACTCACATAATTCTTTGATTATATTCTTAGAATTACATGATTATATTGCATACTATTGTTTAAATTAGTTAGAAAGGTATTAATAACTTAATACTACACTTACTTGATGTTCAACACACATAACTTAGTTAAATTTATACATCATTTTTTTTCTTTCTCTAATTTATTCTTTATTCGTTATTATGTCTTTCTTTAACAGATCCTCTCATTTTTCTTACATTAGATTTTCAACAACTTATTCTTATTCCATACCTAGTATAGTTATTTAGTTTAATTTTAACACTTTAAATTAGTCTGACATGACATTTTATCACGACATATTTTAAGTTAATTAATTATTTAATTAGAGATCGACATTACCATTCTCTTTTAGTTCTTATTACCATTTATATTTATTTATGATATAAATAATGAATATATTACATGACTATTGGTTAGTCGACATGACCACGACATTGGTTCTAGACAGAACGTCGTAGGCCATATGCCGCAATCTCGTTAAATTTTTTTTTTTATATTGTTAACATATTGGTATTTTTTTCAGATGGGTTTTTGTTAAAAAAAATCTATCTAATAGATTTTTTTTTCCCCCAGTGGACAGGGAATTGTTAAGGTATTTTATTGGCATGGTCTGCTAGAGGTTAACAGCATAAGATTAATAGGTGACTACGTTTAATATAATGTAAATAATTGTTAGTTAGTGTACGCGATACACACGATTGATTATGACGTGTATGCGTTGGTATGTCACGCACCGTGACTAGGTTACCACACCCTTTTCTTAGATGACCGTCAAACGGATAAGACGTGTCCTATAATCCTTCCAGTGGTAGGCATGATATTGCCGCACATATGTTATTGCAGTACGGACATGGGTCAGTCCGATATTCTTATGAAGAGAGGAATGTATCGAGGTTAGTAATTTTAACTAAAGTCAAGGAAGGATGAAATTATGGTCCACATTCGTTTTATATCGCCAGACGTCTAATCTCATTGTCGGCCGTTGGATGTCCCAACCGCGCGTACATACAGTTACGACGTTCTGACTATAGTGTTGCATATTATTGGACCAGGACTATAATGCATGGATAGCATTTATGATGTATGATTCAATTCTAATATATAATGTTTTCATAATCAACCTCCATGGACTGTCTACTGTTTGAAATGTATATTAAAAATTGTGTGGACTCGAGAAGAGACTTATCACGTTCATTGAAGTTACAAATTCAACAATTATGATACTGAGTTCAAACCTTGTGACAGACAGAAAGTATTAACTCACATTCGCGTAATATTCCAACAATAGCACGATCAAGAATTAATGAATCAAATGACCAGAACTAAGAAGCTTATTGAATCAATGAGAACGGTGGCTTTCCACAACGACCACTGAAATAGAAGACGGGGCCGCAACAACAATAAAAGAAGTGAATCGTATAAAGCCCCGCAACAGTATGCTAAGGTCGGACTATGTGGTAAAGTGGGATATTATAAATATTTATAGGGGACTTAGTGTACTGACTGAGATCAGCTGTGAAGGTATCTGTATCTAATAAGGGTAGTGTATTACAGATGACCTTACTTGCTACCACATATTTATACCTCAGTCAGAATTATTCTGGAATATTGTGATGACTACGTTAAATGTCTAGGGTATGTATATGATGAAGTGTAAGTCACAACAACAACAGACAGATAAACAATTTAATTTATTCCACCACACTTGACAACACTGTGACACTCACACACATTTAACAATCTATAAGACTATCTTAAATGAGGCACTGGTAAATTTTCAAATATAAATATGTATTAATTACTGTCACTAATATATATGTGTCCTGATTCAAATACAAAGTGAACCAGGAATCACAATCAATTTTAATTACAAGTTATATGTACAGAATTTATCAATAGGAATCTTGTAGTGACATATTTTATTAATATTATCCTATGTGTGTCAGTGGTGTAGTAGTAATATGAGGTAATACTGGTTTTGTTTTTTCAAGCTATGTTGTTATTTGTCATCATGACTTCAAGTGTTTGTTTCTGTGGGAACTAGTATTGGAGATGTTCTCAGTTCCGTTCATTAAAACAATTAATTTCCCCTCTTATTTTTATACAATGTCAGTTTAAGATGGGGTTACATAATGTTGAGCTCCGCTGGCCACATAGGCTTATCTTTCGTGATGGCGGCAGGAAAAGACTCCTCTGCTCGATTGCTCCCCTGTGTTCTGGAGACCCCTCACTGTTTGCTATATGGACCAAGGAGTATGCTGTCCGCCTCTGGATTCAGCAAAGCTCTGACCAGGTGCTGCTCAATAACTTTAGGACCACAGTCCCTGAAACAAGAAGGTTGTACCTCCTACTTCAGAACTAATTTATACTCTATTTCTACACTGAGCACAATACATAACAAACACTGAGTTCAGAGCGGTAGGCCAACTGCTATCTTCATCTGAAACAATTTTCACCAGTATATTCCTCCCTAATGGTTACTACGCCTCTGCAATTCCAGCATTATTTCTTTCTAGTCAATAAAATAGGTGGCAGTGTACTGTTTGGCAATTCCATGTAGTTTTACTTTCCTCCGACACCTTCTGTTCAGGTTGGAGCACTATATAGGCTTCACCTCATGTTCGCTACTGAACCACACATATATACAGACATAAATTATCAATTTACATTCAATTTTCATTAAAAGATATCAAATATTTCAAGCTTACCACAATTCATGGAAATAATACAGAATTACGTTGATTGGCACTGAATATAGCACAATTTCGATCTGCCGATGTCCCAGGCTTTTATTTAGAAAAATATGCACTGGCGCTCAACGCACTGGTTCTGTAGTAAGTTTATTTGCAAATGTGGTGCTGACCTGACGCCTCTAATTGACTATATTGGCAGGTCTAACCAATCGTGCCATGTTTACACAGCTTTTCAAAAAAGTACTCCTACTCACGTTTCCCCTAACAACAAAGAAGTAGTATTTATAGTCTGACTAATCGTGTTTAGCCGTACATTTACTTTCCGCCAATCAAATAGGAGGTAACATGTCAGCCTATTTCCCGTATAATGGTGTGTTGAAAATCTGCCACTGAGCGATTCTGATTTGGGTGTTGTCTGACATCCCTCACTATTTCTTTTGGCTATAATTTGTTATTTCCTAGACTATTTGCGTAACGTTTAACATATTATTTGTCAGCAAGTCCTAAGGAACCCAAATATATAAATTTAATGGGGCTAAGGGGCTGCGTTCAAAATATGCATTTTCTACTACCTCCTGTTCACTTCGAATACGATGTGGTGTCTGGGTACTGTAATGTTTTCAAACGTAAACCAGTATAATGTCATATTTCCTAATAAGAATTTTCAGGTTTTTAAAAACTAACTCTCGTATGAGTAGTGTTGTTTATCACTGTCGATTTGAAAAAAGCTAGTGCATGTGGCCTTACACGCGTGATGGTAGTAATTGTGTATCGCGCGACTGTGGTAGTATTGCCTGCGTTCCGGCTTTCAGCCCCTCCCTTTCTTTCTATCTTTAGTCCATCTGTCTTTCGTTTATGGTAACGTAGTGTATAAAATGACATGAATGGAATTTTAAATCTAGGTCAGCTGCGTATCTCAAGGTTTTTCTTAGAAAGGCAGTACACGTTTTATCGTAGAAAGCGGGTATTGAAGCAGTAGGCTTTTACTATCAACGTGAAACGTTACAATTTGCAGACGAAGTCGAAAACAAGGGGGATTTCGAGTACAGTCATTGTGACAGCACTGTTCTTTACCATTCTTCTTTCCTTTTATTGAAGTTATTTGTTAGGCTTTACATTTACGTTTTAATTTATATATGTGGATTAGAATTTCTCACGACAGACTATAGCGAACTCTGGCGGAGGTATCCGTTGTCCTAGAGAGTTGTAGTGAGTTCCGAAGAAGACGGTCGTAATGGCCGGTTGTGTATTTTGTAGGGGCTGGTCCTGTTAAAGGTTTAAAGTGATTTATGGACGATTTTTCCATAAGGAAGGAATGTCTCTGCAAGAGTGTGATGTCAGAGACTCTTCTCATGTATTTCATTATGTTTAAATTCGGACTCCAGGTAAAGCCAGACCCGTTTTTCCTTTGATGATCTCCTTATGGTTAGACCTAGATGAAACATCGTATTTTCGAGCATCGTTGGTCGCTTTAATATAGATTGATGAAGATGACAGGTTCCATCAGCGCTTATGTCTTTATGAAGCAACTTTCTGACTAAGGGACTGTATGGAAACTATAGGAAATCCTATATATTCAAGTTATGAATTAACTCTGGCTGATGATTATCCTTCTGCTGGGCGAGTGAGCGAAAACTCAGGGAAGGAGGCCATTTTGTATTCCTGTCATCATTATGGATCACTGTCCAAAGAACGGATCATGAATCTTACTATTCAGACAGTGGCACGGAGATCTCATTTAGATGAAAACCCCTACTGTGGTTTAACTTTGTTATTTAAATATTTGACATATACAGCTGGAGAACTTAGCCAAGGAAAAGGTTCCACCAGTGAACCCCTTTGTATGTTTACACACACATACCCACTGATGCGTTCAGTCAGTTAGGGGATACGGCAATAGTACGCCAGAACATTGAATGACTTTATTATATTGAATGCTGCATGAAATGTACTACTATACTAGTACCTAATGATTTGCTATGTCAACATACTCATGACTGTATTCCGTGCTGTCCAAGTGTGTGCGTCATTATTAAAAGCATAAAAACGTCAACAGCGGTTCCTAACATCTTTGACTTGCCTAAGAGTGTGAGTGAAATAGTACCAAGTGTCAACTACATCGAACAGCACACCATTCGCGTAGCTTCCACTCTCACTCCATACATACACAATCCTGCGTCGGTTGAGTTGACCTTTGTTGTACTTGCCTGTCTCATGTGTAACGAGCAGGAAGAATACTCTACCCTTTACAGTGATGATTACCAGTACCACCTGGGGAACGATTACTTGACGGTAATCCCATAGCAGACACTGCCTCGCTGTCTTTGCCTTCCCTAACTCAGGATTAGAGTGAGTTACCCATTTACAGCTGGGTAGACTGGAGCATGCCTGGTATCATCAACTCAGTACACTACAGTGGACTTTACAGTAGTGGCCAGTCAAACAACGACATTCTACAGTGACCTTAGTTCACAGGTAAAGGTAGTCTCATGGTTTTAGAGAGTATATTAGGTCCAGCATCGAGATGTTGCGTGACCATTTCCGTTCCTCGCTACCTTTTCCTTCCCTAACTCAAGAGCCCACTCATGTACATATATACAGCTGGGTAGACTGAAGAGTCAAGCCATTGAGTTATCGATCCCGGTACCTTTGCCGCGAGAGGCCAGCGCTCTAACCGTAGAAGGTTTGAAATAACGTGACATCTGAAACGATATCCGCCCTTTGTCGTACACGTCATGTGATCTGTCTGGAACTCTGGTTTTTTTTTAAGACTGACAGAATAAAGAAGACGACAGTTGGGAGCTGCAGAGTCCAAGAACGTGGCTCATACAAGCCCAGTCCAAGAACGTGGCTCACACAAGCCCAGTCAAAGAACGTGGCTCACACAAGCCCAGTCCAAGAACGTGGCTCAGACAAGCCCAGTCCAAGAACGTGGCTCATACAAGCCCAGTCCAAGAACGTGGCTCATACAAGCCCAGTCCAAGAACGTGGCTCATACAAGCCCAGCCAGGGCATGACTATCTTAATTTTCTTCTTCTTCAAGTACCATGCCAAGTGGCGTAGGAGATCATGTCTCTCCACAGCTTCCTGTCTCCAGTACTATTTATCAATTCTGTTGTTGACGTCTGTCCATGCCATGACGTCACATATGACCAGTATTTGCTCTCTTTGTCTTCCTGTTTTCTTCAATCGTTCCCTCTTGATACGATATTTTCCATCTTTCTTCTTCAATCGTTTCTTGATACGATATTTTCCATCTTATTTCTTCCCATAACATGCCCAAAGAAAGTGGATTCCTTTTTTCTAACATGAGAAATAATAAACACTTACCACTTCTCCAAGCAGATTCTGTGATCCGAGAAGTATTCGGTGAGGTCATCTGTGGTTGCTTATAGACGTGACAAGTTTGCTTATAGACGTGACAAGGTTGCTTATAGACGTGACAAGGTTGCTTATAGACGTGACAAGGTTGTTTATAGACGTGACAATGTTACTTATAGACACGTGACAAGAACCTGACATTCCTTTGTCTGAGGTGACCCTTTCTACTCCTATTCTTCCCCCCCCCCCCCCCCCTATTTTTCAGTTTAAAAACGTTGACTATTTTCTTTGTCTTTTGTCCTCGTAAGACGCATCACCATTTTTCGATTTTTTTTTTTTTTCATACCCATACATCGGAATAATATATACGTACTATCTTAATAACGGAGACCAATGTCTGGTGTTCCCCTGACAAACAAAACACGACATCTATAGGTAACACTGTTATCTCCCTTTGGCTCCACGAAGACGCTCTTCTGTTGTTGTTGCTGCTGCTGTGACTTCTTCAATTATCATTCTCGCGTCTATCCCTCCCTCTCTCTCCATTCTTTTTTTCTTCTTCTTAAACCTCCTGTTGATATCTTGTATACCTCACAACCATGTGAATGTTGTTACTGGACGGAAACAAATCGTTGTGACCAATATTAAAAAATGCCCTTGAAAAATGTTTATCTAGCTCTAGGGGAGAATTCCGCGAGACAAAGCGCTGACACACATACATTGTTGTTTTCCCTCTTAACATTAATTAGTATTAAACTACGTGTTTCTCAAAGTGCAGATCTCCTAGCCCCGAGGGTACCCAAAGCAGTTGAACGGGTATAAAGGATAATTTTTTTTTATTATACGCTATCACACTTTTTCTTCAGCTTCATAAAATAATTCATTAACATCTAATAGTTGAGAACGGTGTACTGGAGCAACATATACGTTCATTTCTATGCGTGCATTATGTTCTAGGATTCAATCAATACCCTTTAGTTCCACAAGGAGCTAAGGTCTACAACTAACACATGCCAAGTCCTCCTGTCACGTGCCATCAGCTCAATACCTTTGGATTACGGGCGATAAAAAGACTTGTAGGTTACCAGGCATGTGGCGTACAAGACTATGGCAATGATTAAAATGTACCTTCTTCACTAGTTAACATGTAAAGGTCCATTTCCATTACAGACTGCTTCGAATGCACCAGATAAATCCGCTGTCCTGTCAGAATGTTTCTAGATGTTTATTATTACTTTCATATATTGCTCTTCTTCTTGTTGTTGTTGTTGTCGTTAGTAGGGATGCTTAACTTGTCACTCATTCACAGCCAATGCCAAGTTGACAAATCCTGTAAATCTAGGCTTTTCCTCTGGCTTTTTCTGCCATTGTCAAACTTGTTGAGTTGGAGCTTTGAGCTCCAGTTTCTTTCCTGGATATCCTATCCTGGCTTATCATGCATGTACAGCAGGGTGTCTTAACCTATAACCCCTGACCTCTTGGTGGTCCATGAATGTATTCTAGGGTGTCCGTGTACATACCAAACATTTTAAATGTAATCGTTAATTGTTAATCAGAATCGACTTCACTGCACTCTGGGCAAACCCATAGGTGCTCAGTCTCCCTCTGCAAATGTCGAAGAGTATGAATGCTAATTGTACCTATAGCACGCTGGTTGTACATACGACGGATGCAACCTCTCTCACGCAGTGCCGTCTTAAGGCATGGGCACACTGGGCAGTGCCCAGGGGCCCCACGATTCTAGGGGCCCCATGCTGGGATGCTGCCATTTTGTTCATAAGACATCTCTTGGCAGAGTGGATAATTACTCGATCTCTCGCTGGAAAGGCCTGGGATTCAAATCAAACATGACGTGGGTAAGTTGACGACATTTTTGTTGAAAGTACCATTAAATTATAAATCTATTGGTTTAATTTTATTGACCGTTTACATTTTTATTCCCGTGGGTGGGTAGGGCTGGTAGGGACCCAGTGCACGCTTTGCCCAGGGCCTACAATGCTGTTGACGGCTCTACTCTCACGTCCATTTTTGCTAGTCCCATGTTTGATGCCGAACTCCAACAGTCTCAGCCTTGTTGATTCATCCATTGCAGTGTCATTATCCAGCATGCGATCACTAACTGCCCTTACTATCTGTCCCTTATCCATGTCCAGTGTCCCCACTATGGGTGCTCTCGAGGCCAGTCTGTCAGCTCTCGCATTGTCACGTACCCCTGCATGACCAGGACAGTAGATCCCCACCAGTTCTTCAAGACTTGAGGATTTGTGACGTATAATGGAAAGAGAGCCTACAGTAATCTGACACGCTTGTAACCTCGTAGCGTTCTATGATTTGCTAGCAAAACCACGCATTTTTTCTACCTGTGTTTTACTTACACAAGCGTACTTTTCGTCCCACCTCTTTTTCTGTGAACACGAGCTAACGCAATATTTACAAACTGCATGACCTGTCAGTCATAACAGGTAGCGAATCAGGTTTGTTTACCTAGTTTTCTCACGCGAGCTTATCTGTCAATCATAAGATATCTGACAGACTGCACGTGAAAAACACAGAGTCTTTGAAGTCCACGAGGGGAGATCCAGGATTTTCCCGAGTGCGCTTTGATGTCGAGAACCCCGTTACACGGATATAGGTCTTTTGATGGCGGTCGAACGCCCGAGAAAGGCCGACCGTAAACCTTTATCTGGGGAACTCTGTTCTGATTCTCCGTTACTCACACAATAGTGCGAAAAGTAACATCATCTATAGATCAGAGAAACATAATGATATATAAACTGTGTTTTCTTAAACCTGCTATCAGTTGTCACTCAGAATTGTTGGATAGTCTAAGCACGTAGTTCTAGAACCATTGTGGAAAATGTGTTAATAGCATTCGTGGGGATTTTCATTCTAATTTTCTGGTAATAGAAATTAATGCTTACGTGTTTAAAAGGGGTAAGCGTTTACCATTATAATTCACTTAGATTTTCTAGCGTTAAAACTAGTGAAATAAAATAACGCGTAGCTATTTCATACAAGATGTTCAGTTATAATGTTAATTTTCATCACACGCTTTCTCACACAAGAAGAAACGGTTTTAGCTGACTGAGTTAAATGCCAGGCGCGACTGATAGTGACAGAAAAGAATTCACGTTTTATTTCATTGTGCGTATTTATTATAAGTGCCTTTTATTTAATACCATACGATGACTAACATACGCCGAGAATTTAATAGCTATTAACGAAAGGCGATATTTATGTAAAGGCGCGTATGGATAATTGAATAATAATTAACATTGTACGCTGATCATTGACCGGGAGCAGAATGGGAAGAGCTGCATAACTCAACCAAACCTGCACTCGCTAAGCAACGCGTGATAGGCTAGGCTAAAGACACCGTGTGCCTTTTAAACTTAATCAGGACTGGCGGAGTGGATTAGAGATCGTCTTGTCCCATCTGTGTGCATATATGTAGCTATATAGAATAGTAGCATTTTTTCCATAAATGTTTCTTATATTTTCCTAGCAGACCTGATCAAGAGGGTCCAGCGGTCTTTTGGTCTTTTCTTTTTACTGATTGGTTAATGTTGTCTTTTTTTGGATTGTGCTCCACCAATTTCATTGGTGAGAAAATATTTGCCAACGATACATGAGAAACATTTTAACGGGTAAAAATTAACTGGACTTTCCAAACCCAGCAATAGTTTTTCAATTTTTATCAGCCCACTGGGGTGGTGAAAAAAAAATAACATTCATTCCCGACTTCTGACAGTCGTATTCAAGTTTAGCATCCAGAATTTACGCTGTTTCTGAATCGGCACTCTACCATAGAGCAAGCCAATAGGGTTATCATCATTTATCAGTTGTAACATTTTAGCATTTTAGTCCCTGGTTTATGGACTTTCAGAAATGTAAAGTTTTTGTATTGTGGTTTTATGCACATTATTTCCCCAAGAAGGGGTCCAATGCCTTCATCGGACAATCAAATGGGTCCATTACACACTTTAAAGGTGACAAGATAGGTCTAGTTGTTGTTGCATTTTTAAAAATACTGGTGAGCTGAAATAACAAATTTAAAAAAAACGCACACACAGCCACACATTCAATTTAGCCAAGTCACTACGAAACCTGAAAAAGTAGTTTTTGTTTTTAAATCACAGACAAGGAAGACCGCCTTCAAACGAATTTCTTTCCCTACAGCGGCCCGCTTTCAATCATCCCCAACATCTCTCTCTCTCTTTCTCTCTCTCAATCACTATCTATGTCCCTAGGGAGGAAACCAAAAAAAAAAAAAAACCGATATAATAAAAAGGACGACAAAGAAGTAAACGACAACATATTTGAGTCAAACGTGTGGTGGCCACGAACAAGACAGACAACTCTTTATTTGTTCCGGAAACACTGACATCTTTAACATATTGCTTCCATTAAATCCACTGCCATCCATCTCCAGTAAAAGAATGCACATCCATCACCATCGTCCCGCACTTTAAAATACTCTCTTCTCTACAAGTCAAGGGGGAGGGAGTCACGTACTGTCAGACGCAAGGGAGAGAAAGAATGAGGAACAGATAGTGTTTATGACTCTGGGGGGAAACTGGAATATGTAGATTGTAGGACTGGAAATTATTTTCCAGCAATATGTGATGTCCCTAATACACAGCGAGGACACTGGCTACAATTCTTTATAATACACTAGTGGCCTTACCCGTCCTTTGAACGGGGAATCTGTAATTAACTTCTTGTTTTCAAACATAAAATTAAATAAAGGAAAAACGTAACCAAAGCTGAAATTCTTGTTTAAATATTAATCTGATATTTATTTAAACTGTGTGACATACCTTTATGTAACAGAACTTCATATCTACAGTACTATTGATCAAAACTGTGTGACATACCTTTATATAACAGAACTTCATATCTACAATACTATCGATCAAAACTGTGTGACATACCTTTATATAACAGAATTTTCTACCTACAGTACTATTGGCCAAATCTGTTGTTAACTTCTTTCCATGCCATGATTTCAAACTGTCCAGAATCTTCTCTCTTTGTCGTCCCCTATCTCTTTTTCTTTCTATATTTCCTTTTGTCCAGGTGTGACAGGGAATGCGTCATTTTAGGAACTATCATTTCTACCAAACAGACTATAGCTTGGGTGATAGAAATTAGTTAAAATTTAATCGTAAAATTATAATAGGAACGGACCATAAAAAAAGAATAGCGTAGATTACTTTTTATCCAATCGTGAGATGAATAAAGATGAAGCAACGCTGACCTAGATTTGAGCTGAACCCAAGCGAGCTAGCCCCGGCCGAAGTTAGTTGTAGACAAAAGGTCGAAAGTGTCAGACGCACTTTTTATGCTGCAGATTTTTGAGGATTTTTCAAATTCTAACCAATGAAGTTTTCATTTGGCACTACACTGTACCTGTGTTATTTATGTGTATTATTTCTAACAAGGAAAGCAGTAAGTAGAATGCTTGAATAACCTATAACACTTTCATGTCGAAGAGAGATAGTTTTTGCCCCCGTAGTACACAGTAAATGGCTGCAAGTTGTACCTTGATGCAGAATGTAGACTTTAAATAGCCATGTAGAAACACTAACAGTTTGGTAGAACATGAAGCTCTTCAAGAAATGAGAAAATAGATTAATTCTCTGAGGAACTGCTAGTATGCATTTACCGCTAGCTAATATTGGAAAGAAATTACTAGGAGTTGAATCAGAGTAGCTCATCTGAAGACAGAAGCCTCTGCTGTATTATTAAGAGAACAGAAATGCATTGATGGATACATGAAGCATGCATGCTATTACTCTATACGTTTACCTGTAAAAAGATGCTGTAAATAAAAGTTTACGTTGATACCAAAGGCAGGTCGTCTCTCATTTACTTTGCCACATATTTATGAGAGGATGAAGGAGAATGTTTTGCTGGTAAATAATATTAATGAACCAATACTGCTCTAACCAAATACACCGTAGAGGATCATCCCAGAACCTGGAAAACTCCTGTAAGACTGTAGGAGAGTAATTCCAAGCTCTAGCGGACAAGCTAGTTTTAGAAATCTAACACTCTCTGTACAAACAGCAACCCCCAAGTCCCTGCCCCGGCCACACAGGTATACTCCTGCTTCCTTCTTCTCGTAAGATGATCAAAATTAAATAGATTGCTTCTTTCTAACCTAAGGAATAAACTTCCTTTGCACATTGTCATCTTTCAAGACATTCCTATTGTAGCTGTCCATGTTAACATTCTTCTGTAAAACCACATCTCTGTTGCATTTAGTGCTTTTCCTACTTGTTTACTAATTGTCCATAACTCACTTCCATATATCAGGATTGGTCCTATATAACTTTGAAGAGCTCTCTTTTTTACTGACACTGAACAAAAAATTGTTGCATAAAATGTTTTTCATTTTAAACAGAATGTTGCTTTTACTTGGTATATCCTACACATCACTTCTGAGATACAACTTCCATCCAATTGTATTAGTGTGCCCAGGTATTTCAATCTATTGACCATTTTTAAAACTGTTCAATTTACTTTGAAAAAGTATCCCCGAGAAGTCATTTTTCTTCGTGATGACTAAAGCTTCTGTCTTTTTTGCTATTAAGGCTAAGGACTTTACTTTAACTTTCTGTCACTTCTATACTGAAGCACATTAAAAACACACCACTAGTATATATACTGATGCCGAGAAGCTGGAAAACAAAGTGTGGGAATGGATTTTCCCCATGTTTGTCATGAGGTAGAGAGCGAATGGCTGCTGGAATTGAAAGTGCATGATTCAACCCACGGGTTTGTGTACAGACTACATGAAAACAATGAAAGTTACACGTGCAACACGATTCCCAACAGCTATGACCATGAAAATGTGTACGCGTTGTGGCAGTATACTCGGTATAAAAAGGCCGTTGAGATAAAACACCCAGTACATGTGCTTGAAATTTCACGACTATCTGAAGACGACCGCCAACGAGCCATTGGTATGTTGCAGACCGAAATGAGCTCGCGGGCCATTGCCAGAAGGATGAATTGCCACCACAGCACTATTGTACGTCTCAATGAACGTTACGGAACCACTGGCAGTGCCCGGGCTAGACTTCGGAGTGCCAACCACGAGTTACTACCCCTGCGCAAGATCGTCATATTGTGCTGAGTCACCTAAGGAATCGTTCTTTCCCGGCAAGTCAAACAGCAAGAGCAATAGTGGGTAGACGTGGGCAAGTCTCTCGAATGACAGTCATACGACGACTCAGAGATACAGGCCTTACTGCAAGACGACCTTATGTTGGGCCAAACTTGACTCACAGACATCGTCAGCAGCGCCTGCAATGGGCAGAGCAACATGTCAGATGGACTAGACTGCAGTGGAATGCTGTCCTATTCACAGACGAGAGCAGATTCAACATATCCTTTGCTGATAGACGTATGCGGATTTGGCGACGGTGTGGAGAGCGCTATGCAGATTGCTGTGTTCGTAAGCACAACCGATTCAGTATTCACATTTGGGGAGGATTCAGTTTTCACCATCGCTTGCCTCTTCACGTCTTCCGTGGAAATGTTAATGCTGTGACATATCGAGATGAGGTTCTGGATGCATTGGTTGCTCCTGCGTTCACAAATTATCCCGACTTGCAGCTTCTCCAACAGGATAACGCACGTGCGCACACCGCATGCATTACGCAGCAATATCTACAGCAGCAGAACATTGTGACGATTGATTGGGCCCTGCCCTATCACCAGACATGTCCCCTATAAAACATCTGTGGGACGAGCTTGGACGCAGAGTCTACAGGCAAGGTTCTCCAGCTAATCTGCAACAGCTCGAAGCTGCTCTTACACGTGAATGGGACTTGATTCCCCGGAATTTCCTTCAGAGACTAGAGCGTTTCATGCGGAGCCGCTGCCAAGCTTGGTTTGCAAGCACACACGGTGGACATACCAGATACTGAGGATAGTGTGAATGAATTTTTTTTATTGGTTGCATTTTTGGTTTTCTCCCTTGCCTGCACAGAATGCAATGAATTTCATAACAATCAAATGTGTAAATTAATGACCAGCATGGATTCATAGGAAAATTAATAAAGATTCCAAATATGTAAACTTGTAAACACTTATATTTACATTTCACACTCTGTTCCTGGATTATACAGGTGGTGCGTTTTTAATGTGCTTCAGTATATATCAATCATTTCCTACGTACTCATTTTCACTATTTGCCATTAAGACTCTCTCATCCGCGTACCTCAAGTTATTTATATTATGTCAACACACTGATATTTCTGGCATGTCTTCTGTGGTTTCATTTGTTTCGACTATACAAATTAAAAAGATCTAGTGACAGCACACGTCCCTGTCTAACACTTTTTTTATCCGTTGAAATATTTATATAGACTACTGATTCTTACAGCTGCTGTTTGTTGCCAACACATGTTCTTTGTTATTCTCAGGTTCTTACCATACATGTGCATGTTTTATAACATTTGGATAATTTAACTGTGATTCACTTTGTCTAATGCATTAATGTGGTCTATAAAACTCAAAATGTAGATCTGTTTTCACTCCTGTGGTCCTCTCTATTCATTTTCTCATAATGCTAGCAATAATCCATCAATAACGACGGAAGTAAATCAAAAACTGTAATATATTTTAAAAATACTTTTTAATTCAATATAAAAGTTATTTGATGACAACATTTTTTGTGAAAGTGCGTGGATTTGTTTCAAAGAATGTTCCCTGATAAAACTTTCAAGTTTTTATGATTTGTTCTTCGGGTGAGGGCGATATAGAGTGGCCGTGTCCGAAAACAGGTTCAGGAAGGAAAACTCCTACGTGATCAAAAGATTGTTCTTGCGACTTATTGATCGTCATTGCAAATGCTAAAATCACTGGGAATTGACGACGTCGCATCCTAAATGGCAAACTGCGCTCGCTCGGTTCTAAGTCAATGTGAGGAATTATTACTCGTTCTCCCTTATTACTGCCAGTGATAATTTTTGCATCAATGGAATTTCGATGCAAGACTTTTATGACCAAACACGTGCCAATCAATAGTCTGTTGTTTTGCGTTCAGATTTCGCAATAGCATGATACATGCAGCAACCTTTAATTTCAGCAAATGCGGTGGCATTCTTGATGGGCACTGCTCGTTAACGAACTCGGTTGGGAAATCAACTGCGTCGTTGGGATCATCGGAAATCATGGTATCTATGCTCCAATAAACCGTTTCATTTCCAGCGAGTAGCTCCAACAATAAGTCTGCAATACTTTAAATTAAAATTTTGTCTTGAAGAAACAACCAAAAACTTACATTTTAAGGTTATATTTAAAAAAAAATTATGTTAAATCCGTTTCCGGAATGAAACTGGGTTCTACAATCAAAAACTTACATTTTATTCATATATCACTGTTACTCACTTTGTGTTGCACAATTCACCGACTTTTCTTCGTTGAGCGTTACTATTTTCGGAAGAGTACATATAAGGGAAACAATACAATTAATGTCTAACTTTCAACCACAGTTGCATCCTTTATTTGTGACCGACGGACAAACGGTGAGAATTATGAAGTTTGCTATTTGCAGCTGTTTGTACGAGAATCACACTGTTCATCACTAATTGGTTTTGTGTCTTTTCTGTGTGGGACGGCGGAGAGAGCTAGAGAGAGAGTACTATAAAGATAGTAATGTGATTTGAAACTCAGAAATCAAGTGGGTCTCACCTTATGTAATGCGTTCAGCAACTTTAATCAGTATACGGCAAATGTGTATACAAATAGAAATACAACTACTTACATCATCATCATCACCATCATTTTCAGCTTCCCAAAGAGAATATGCCTTCAACTATGTGCCAGACGCTCTTGGCCTATGCCATCCACTCAAAATCTTTCAATGTCTTCTTTACCCCTTACGTTTCTGTCTCAAGACACTGAGACACGCTTTTCCGTGACATTTGGCACAGGAACAAAGAACATTAAAAGGGTTTATATAATGGCGAGGGTCCCTTCTGACCACCACTTTCTGGGGCCCACACGGTGCTCGGTCCGATCCAATACGAATTTACCCCTTCCCAATCTTACTGATGATACAAAGAATGGGACTGTGTCGGTATTGCCTCCCCTGCTTTGCAGTAGTGGTCCAACAGTGGCCAAAACTCAAGAGTATCTAATATTGGCTTCAAAGGTATCTACCTTCGCACAAGATCACTCTTGGCAGAGATATAGACAGAAGGGTGATGACTGTTACGGTAGTTTTATTGATGGCGTCTGCTAGAAATTGGCAGTGCGCATGATTAGGGTCAATGGAATTAATATAAATTGATCTTTATACTTTACGTAGTTATGAACGCGAAATGCACGGTCAAGTCATGACGTGTTAGCGTCGATATGGTCACGCTTGGTGACTAGGTTACCGTACCCTTTTTGTATTGACCGTCATGCAGTGAAGACGGATTTTGTTACCCTTCCAAGGTTGTGCATGATGCTACTGCACATATATATATTTTAGTCAAGTACGGACACGGGTCAGTCCATTGTAATTGATGAAGAGGTAAATGATTAAGTAGTTGATTCAGTCTCGTCAAGACACATGCGCTCACTACCGGTTGTCTGAAACCCAGCAGCGCGAGTATATAGCCATGATGTTCGTTTGACAGTTTTTCAAGTACGACATGGACCCATAATAGGATGTTTGCAAGTATTCAATTTGTCATATATGCTTACCATGAACTACATTAAATGCTGTCGTCAAATATGTTTGTTTTACGTAATAAAACTGTTTTCCTCGTGGACTCAAATAAGATGGACTTATCAAGTTGATCATTGAGATATTCACTTGTTGGTTATACTTACCACGCAGTCGCACATCAGATAATTAAAGCACGATTATTACTAATGAATGAGAACCAGAACACTCAAGTCATGGACAGAGATTATGAACATTCTTTATTAACTCAATATTCAACTGCCTAAGCAACTTCCATGATACTTTGATCACAGACCTGCTATGCTAACCGGATCGTCTGTATCAGAGAACTGGTAGGCCAGTTCGGGGATACGAAAATCTTCTCCTTCATCAGGTTAGATCTAGCGACCAATTTCTTCGCAACACGATTGTTTACGTTTACAATACGTTCACATGACTTTATAAGACATTGCACGTGACTAGAGGTCAAATATACGTCATCATCCTTTTCGATCGAGTCAATGACAACCGTTGGCAGCCTTACGAAAGTCAAACCTAATGTCCTGCTACAAGCAGCGATGCAAGAAGAATATCAAGCGGAAACCCCATCAAAACGATGAAGTTCAGCTCACTGTACCTAGTTGGCCGTTGATGCATACTGGCATTAACTGAAGAAGATCGCTGGGCGCAAAAAGATAAGTGAACGTTGAAACCTTTGTCGGTTCATCAAAACTAGGTGTAGTCACTTCATTTTATTCGGGCATGTTATTTGCAATTAATTGTTTTATGTTTCGTTTGTCATTGATTGTCTGTTTGTTATTTATATAAGCGGGCGGTTGGATTTGGGAGTTTTTAGGTCGACTGATACCTCTTTTCAGATGGTCGGTAGATCTAAAAACCGTTCTAATAGGGATTAGTTGAGTAATTGCATTTGCAAAGCATCTGCTGAGTTTGCCAGCAGCATACTGCGTTTGCTCCTGAAGTTATTCGACATTAGATGTTTTAGTTGTAAAGTAATGTTATATTTGTAGTAATTTTGCTGTATTGAGTTTCATTTTATTCATTTCGTAACTTGTTCGTAAACTATCCCGTTCATTCTAATCTGCCTATCATTTATTTTATAAATGTAAAATATTTGTCAGTTATGAGTCCTGTGACGTCATCATTTAACGTGTATGTGTAGTAACCTAGATTTAGTTTTTCTTCTTAGCATGTACTTCCGATTTTTGCTTGTTTCAATATAATCATTTTTTCGTTTGCATTTGTCAATTGTGATGTGCTAATGTCTTGTAACATTTTAGTTGATTAATTGTCTTGTATTTATTAACTTATAAATTGAGTATGTAATAATAATAGTGTAAATTAATTAGGTAATAATATAAAATAAATATTTTGATTAATTTTCAAAAAGAAAATGGACTTGATAAATTAATTGCAACAATTTGCAGTATTAGTCCAATTCATGATTGCTTATGCATTTTATGCATCATGACTAGGGCATGATAGCGTTATATATGGATAAATACTTATAAAGTGAGGGTTTGCCTTGAATATAATCGGCATAGTGGATAATACTTGGTACATTAATCTATTCATAATACTACGTTGGCCATTGGGCACACATAGGTAATTGATGGTAATATATATTGTTGATTAATACAGATAGTTGATTAAATAAATAGATTATTAAATTACAAAATGCTTACGTTAGACCATTTTGTTAAAATTGGTAAAGATTTTGGGAAAAGAGGAGAAGTTCTAGAAGCATATGCAGTGGCGGAACTTGCAAAATATAAAGCAGAATTAGAGGAACAGAAAGCCATAGCTAAACAGGAGGAACTGGAGAGAAAAGCTGAATTGAAGCGTCATGAAGAAGAACTTGAGGCAAAAGAAGCAAGAAGGATAGCAAAACAGGAAAGGGTAGAGATTGAAAAAGAAAACAGAATAAGAGAAATAGAGGAAAATAAAAGGAAGCAAGATGAAATTATAAGACAACAAGAAAAAGAGTTGGCACTTATCAGGTTGGAAACAGCGAAATTACAGGCACAAAATGCTACTGTTAGCCATAGTGATAATTCCCCAAAATGTCTGCACCTAACCAAACTAGAAGCAATTATCACTTCAAATTACCGACATTCAAATTGAATGTTGATGATTTATCGGCCTGGCTTTTACGTTTTGAGAAGATTTGTGAGGTTAATAAATTAGATAAAACTGCATGGGCACTAAAACTTAGTGAATTTTTAGATGGTGCACCTGCAAGCGCAGTTCAGAATGTTGACCCAACAATAGCTGGCGATTATGATGCCATTAAGGCTTTATTACTACGTCGATTTCATTTGGACGAGGAAGGATGTAGGATTAAATTTAAAACTCTCCTGCCAGAATCAAATAAAGACTTTACAGGGTTCGTTGCGAATATACGCAATACATTCAACAGATGGGTCGAACTTGCTGGTGTGGAAAAATCATATGACAAGTTGGTTGATTTAATCCTTAGGGATAAGGTCCTATCTTCTGTAAGTTCACCATTTTTTTCTTTCTTACAGGAACGTAAACCTCCGACTTTAGAGGAACTAGAAAAAATGGCAATAAATTACTGCACTGCTCATCCCAATATTATCATATCCAATACACAAGTAAGGGAACCACTTCCTGTTGCCTCCAACATGGCATATCATGGTTTTGAAAGATCAAGAGCTCAGAGCCTTGACAGAAATTTTTCAAATAGAAGAAATAATTACAATGATTATCAAGGACTAAATAATTCTTACAATAATGGGAATTTTAACCGGGGTAGACAACAGTTTAGAAACCAGTCACCTCAGTTTAGATATAACAATAGTTATCAAAACAAATCAAATTGGAATAAATCATTTAATGGTAATGTCAATAATAGTAATAACAAGTGGCATAATAATGGTAATAACAATTACAGACTAAGAAATAAGAGTTTTAATGGCAGAGGTAATAATAATAATAATGATCATTCAGGTAGTCATAACAGACAACATCCTACCTCCAGAAATCAAAATAAATTTGATCATACTGCAGGGGCAGCATTGACTAACAATGCAACCCCAATTGTTCATAATAGTGATATTCCAACGCATTCATCTTCATCATGTTGTGTTGTTGATAATAATGTGGCAAATGTTTGTCCACAATGCCATGCTATTTTTCAGAAGTCCAGCCAATTGCCTATGAGAATTACACAGACTATTCCTGCAATTAGTCTCACTGCAAATGATGGAACTGGGACACTGATTTTTAATAAAGGACTGTTCAATGAAAACATAATTTCAGTTTTAAGAGATTCCGGTTCAACTACGATCGGCATCCGGCAATCACTAGTACATCCTCGCTATGCTACTAATGAGTTTGTACGTTGCATAACGTTTGGTGGGACCATTGAATATTATCCCACGGCAATTATAGATATTAACACCCCATTTTTTTCAGGTGAAGTTAAAGTATGTTTACTTCAGAGTCCTATTGCTGATCTCACAATCTGACGTATCCACGGCAGCAAGGACTGCACACCTGAGGAAATCTCAGAATGGGAAAGAGTAAACTTGGCTACGGCCAATGCTGTAACAACACGAGCTCAGGCTCAGGAATTAATAAAAGAGAATACTCCAAGTATCAAAGTGGATGATTGTACTGACAATGAACCTAAATTGGTAATTGACAGAGACTCATTTGCTCTCAAACAAAGGGAAGATAATTCTTTAAAAAATTTTTTACATTGGTAAACAAGTATGATGACATTGCTGTCAACAATAAGATTAAGCATTGGTTCACTATTAAAAATGGTATCTTACTTAGAAATTGTATGGACCAGGATAAATTGAAACAACAGGTCATGGTACCATCTCCTTTACGAACATACATATTACGGCATGCACATGACTCCCAATGCGCGGGTCATATGGGCTATACTCGCACACGGTCTCGAGTGTTATCGTCTTTTTTCTGGCCGGGAATATCACGAGACGTATCATCGTATGTACGTTCCTGTGTAATTTGCCAGGAAGTCAAGTCTCGTGGAGCGTTCCATAATGCTCCCATTCAGGCATGTGATATATCGGTGCGGCCTTTTGATAAAATGGCAATGGACATTATTGGTCCACTTCTACCAACTGCAAGAGGTCACAGATATATATTAACGTGTATCGACTTATGTACACGATGACCAGAGGCCATACCTCTTAAAAATATAACCACATCGGACACAGCTGATGCTTTGTTCCTAATATTTTCTAGAATTGGGTTCCCGAGTAAATTACTTTCGGATCATGGGCCACAATTTGTGTCTGATGCAATGAAAGAGGTTATGAGAACTCTTAATATAGAGAGAAACTTCAGTAGTGTGTACCATCCCATGAGTAATGGCGCAGTTGAGAGACTCAACCGCACCATTAAACAGTTATTGCATAAAGTTACAGTTGATAACCCTCAAGACTGGGACAGGGCTATCCCAGCAGTTTTGTTTGCGTACAGAGAGGTTCCGAATGAACAGACCGGTTTCTCTCCATTCGAGTTAGTGTTTGGTGCTCCACCAAGAAGTCCTATGGGACTGATCAAAGACTTACTACTCGACTCTAAGATGACTCAGGAAACCCAGTCATCTTATGAATATGTTATTAATTTACGTAGACAAATCATAGATGCTTGTCAAAGAGCAACAGCTTCCTCAGAAGCAGCAAAAGATAAATCTAGACAGTTCCAAAATAAAAATAGACGATTACGCCAGTTATTTCCTGGTGACGAAGCTTTCGTGTTACTCCCAAAAAAGGACAATAGACTGTTAATCACTTGGAACGGTCCATATAAGGTTGTAGACAGAATTTCTGACGTCGACTACATACTGGACATTAAAGGTCAGAAAAAAAATTTACCACATAAACATGCTGAAAGAGTTCTTCACTCGTCCTCAACATCTACAATCTATTTTTCAGGATTTAGACAATCAAGCTACTGGTTCTTTCCAATATTCTAATCTTTCGGTGATTCAAGAAGAGGAATCATCATTTCCTGAAATCCAAATGTCATTTCCTATACCTGAATTACAATCTTCTGAATCATGGAGAGATGTCACTATTTCTTCTTCACTAACATCTCAAGAACATACTACAGTTTGTAAAATCTTAGAGACATATTCTGATGTCTTAACTGATATACCGGGTCGTACATCAGTCATTTCTCATGACATTATACTGAAGGACGACACACCTATAAAACTCCGTCCTTATTCAGTTCCTATTCACTATCAAGATAAAACTTCACAGGAACTTAATCAGATGTTAGCATTACGAATAATAGAAAACAGTAACTCACCATTTTCATCACCGTTAGTTATCGTTAGAAAAAAAGACAATAATATACGTCTTTGCATTGACTACAGAAAACTTAATGCACAGACTGTCGCAGACAGTGAACCTCACCCTCTTATTGACGATCTACTTACTCGTCTTTCTACAGCAACATATTTTACAAAAATCGATTTAACCAAGGGATATTGGCAGATTTCCTTAACAGAACAAGCCAAATTCTCGACTCCACAAGGTCTTTACCAGTGGAATGTGATGCCTTTTGAGCTAATGAATGCACCAGCCACGTTCATTCGCATGATGCGAAAAATTTTGGCGGATAGATCTGACATTATCACATATATTGATGATATTTGTCTATTTAGTCCTTCATTTGATGAACACATGTTAGGATTAACTTCAGTATTAGACATTTTAAGATCTAACAACTTAACAGCTAGACCAAGTAAAATGCAAATAGCTTTACACGAAATAACTTTTCTTGGACATATTATAGGGTCTGGATGTATCAAAACCATTCCCCACAATGTATCAAAAATTTTAAAGTTAACAGTCCCACAAAATAAAAAACAAGTTCGAAGTCTACTGGGTCTTGTCCAATATTATAGCAGATTTGTTCCCAATTTGTCTTCAATCACTGCTGTCTTGTCTTCACTATTGCAAAAAGACAAACCAAATAAAATTACGTGGACAACAGATTGTGACAGAACATTTAACAACATTTTGACAATCTTCTCTAGGCCACCAATTTTACGGTTGCCAGATGTTCACAAAAAGTTCTTTCTTCGAACAGATGCCAGTAATTACGGTATCTGAGCTTGCCTACTGCAATATCACAACGATATACTTCATCCGACTATGTATATTTCAAGAAAACTGAAATCGCCTGAAACGAAATACTCCACTGTTGACAAGGAGTTGCTTGCAGTTGTTTGGGCAATCACAAGGTTGGAAAAATTCTTGTTGGGAGCGCCTTTTACCATTCAAACCGACCAGAAGGCGGTTGCTTCATTACGACGCTCTAACCACAAAAGCCCCAAACTTGCCAGGTTTTCGATTCTTCTTCAGCCATATGACTTTGTCATCGAAGCTATACCCGGAAAAGAAAACATTCTAGCGGATGCTCTTTCAAGACACCCAACGGAAGTTGAATAAGTATTGTCTACAAGTTAAAAGATTAACGGTTAAACAAGAGCGACTTTGGAACTCTAACTGATTCCTGCGACAAAATTGATATGAACCACTTCTTTATGGGAAAACATTTCAAATAATTCGAATTCAATCATTCAAGATATTCAGTTTCCAAAAGAAAATTCGTGATAGCAAGAAACAAAGTTCGATGGTCGTTTCTAACGTTTGGACTTTGTTTAGTGTCCAATCGTTCTCTAACTCACTACGATATGGTCTTGAATACGATATGAATCCAAGCTGGACATATAACGTTAGGTTACAGAAACTGACTAACTCATAACGATCAAGTTTATATTCAATCAGGAACGAAGTTTAGTTGAACATAACGACGGATGGATCATCACATCCGACATTAAGTTTAATATTTATTAAATTAATGAAGAGTATAATAAAATTGAAGTGTGATTAAAAATAATGAGGAAAAAAAAAAGAAGAAAATATGTCAAAGAAAGAAATGATGAAAAAGAAAAAAATCACACAAGCAAATACTCTAAATATTTTATGTATAAATTAGATAGCTTTAGTTAAGATGTTCACATAAAATTTATTAATATGTTCTTTTCTCTCATTATATCATTAAGTTAATTATGTTGTAATTGCACGACACTAATAATTAATTGTCAACACACATAACTAAACTAATTTATATTTTATTTTTTTTTCTTTCTTTACTTTATTTGTCCTTACTTCTCATGTCTTTTATTATGACACTATCTATCAGGTTCTTTAATTAGATGTTAATTAATTAATACATTACATACTTACTATCACAAATTAGTTTAATTTTAATTAGAATAATTTTCTTTACATAACACTTCATTACTCACTCACAACAGTCTTCAATAGTTCAATAGCTAATTATTAGCGACAGTTGACACCCCTTTGTTTAATAATGTTATATGACTTATGTATTATCGACATGACCACGACACTGTTCCAGACAGAACATCGTAGGCCATATGTCGGGTTTTTATTAAATTTTTTATATAATTGAGTAAGGTAGTAAAAAAATCTATCTAATAGATTTTTTTCCCCACGGCGAACAGGGAATTGTTACGGTAGTTTTATTGATGGCGTCTGCTAGAAATTGGCAGTGCGCATGATTAGGGTCAATGGAATTAATATAAATTGATCTTTATACTTTACGTAGTTATGAACGCGAAATGCACGGTCAAGTCATGACGTGTTAGCGTCGATATGGTCACGCTTGGTGACTAGGTTACCGTACCCTTTTTGTATTGACCGTCATGCAGTGAAGACGGATTTTGTTACCCTTCCAAGGTTGTGCATGATGCTACTGCACATATATATATATATATATTTTAGTCAAGTACGGACACGGGTCAGTCCATTGTAATTGATGAAGAGATAAATGATTAAGTAGTTGATTCAGTCTCGTCAAGACACATGCGCTCACTACCGGTTGTCTGAAACCCAGCAGCGCGAGTATATAGCCATGATGTTCGTTTGACAGTTTTTCAAGTACGACATGGACCCATAATAGGATGTTTGCAAGTATTCAATTTGTCATATATGCTTACCATGAACTACATTAAATGCTGTCGTCAAATATGTTTGTTTTACGTAATAAAACTGTTTTCCTCGTGGACTCAAATAAGATGGACTTATCAAGTTGATCATTGAGATATTCACTTGTTGGTTATACTTACCACGCAGTCGCATATCAGATAATTAAAGCACGATGATTACTAATGAATGAGAACTAGAACACTCAAGTCATGAACAGAGATTATGAACATTCTTTATTAACTCAATATTCAACTGCCTAAGCAACTTCCATGATACTTTGATCACAGACCTGCTATGCTAACCGGGTCGTCTGTATCAATGACATTCCATTACAAAGGGAGTCTTCACAAGATATTCAGAATAAGCGAGAACAATACTGCTTTGGCGGAGTATGTTAACTCTGTAATTCTGCCGACGCTTTTGTGAAGGATTTAAGCACTTATTACTTTCAGCTCGTTTTAGCCCCCACTCATGATTTACTCAGTGGAATTCTATTACACTAGTGTCGTGGAACGACTCTCCCCGACTTCTTTTCTTCTGTCTATTATTTTTTTTTCCCTCTACAAATTTCTCCTATCATTTGACAAGAAACCTAAAGTCTCTCTCTCTCTCTCTCTCGCTAGTCTTAGATTTAACAGTATTTCACTAGCTGAATTCTCACGGCAAAAGGTAATAAATTATTCCCCCACCAGCGAAAGTCGAAGGTGGAACACGGTACAACGATTCGAACAGGAAGTCGACCGTCTTTGTTTCACGATGTTGAAATCGTTTTGAGTGACTTCATTATAACGAATTAACACTCCTGTAAGGTTGCAACAAAAACATGTTTGGGATTTATAAAATATTTTATAGGGGACTGGTTGTACTGACTGAGATCAGCTGTGAAGGTATCTATATCTAATAAGAGTAGTGTATTATAGATAACCTTACTTGCTGCCACATATGTATACTCTCAGTCAGAATTATTCTGGAATAGTGTGATGACTACGTTATATGTCTAGGGTACCAGAATGATGAAGTGTAAGTCATAACAACAACAGACAGATAAACAATTTAATTTATTCCACCACACTTGACAACACTGTGACACTCACATACATATAACACTCTAAGAGGATATCTTAAAGGAGTCACTGATAACTTTTCAAATAACAATATGTATTCAGTGCTGTCATGAATGTATATGTGTCCTGATTCAAATACAAAGGGAACCAGGAATCACAATCAATTTTAATTACAAGTTATATGTACAGAATTTTTTATCAATATGAATCTTGTAGTGTAGTATCCTATGTGTGTGTCAGTTTGTGTAGTAGTAATATGAGGTAATACTGGGTTTTGTTTTTGTTCAAGCTCTGTTGGTATTTGTCATCATGACTTCAATAGTTTGTCTTTATTGGAACTAGTATTGGAGATGTTCTCAGTTCCTGATATTAAAACAATTAAATTCCCCTCTTAATTTTTTTTTATACAATTTCACATTTTTAAGATGGGGGTACATAATGTTCAGATCCATGGCAACACTCTCTTATCTTTCATGATGCCTGCAGTAAAAGCCTCCTCCGCTCGATTACTCTAATGAGTTCTGGAGACACCCCACTGGTTGCTCTATGGACCAAGGAGTATGCTGTCCACTCTGGCTTCAGCAGCAAAGCTCTGACCAGGTGCTGCTCAATAACTTTAAGACCACGGTCCCTGAAACAAGAAGGTTGTACCTTCTACGTCAGAACTAATTTATACTCTATTTCTACACTGAGCACAATACATCACAAACATTGAGTTCAGAGCGTTAGGCCAACTGTCAGCTTCATCTGAAATACTTTATACCAGTATTTCCCTCCCTAATGGTTACTACGCCTCTGCAATTCCAGCATTATTTCTTTCTAGTCAATAAACTAGGTGTCAGTGTACTGTTTGGCCATTCCATGCAGTTTTACTTTCCTCCGACACCTTCTGTTCAGGCTGGAGCATTATAGGCTTTACATCATGTTTGCTACTGAACTACACATATATACAGGCATAAATTAACAATTTACATTCAGTTTTCATTAAAAGATATTGAATATTTCAAGCTTACCACAATTCATGGAAATAATAAAAAACAGTTTCGTTGACTGGCAATGAATATAGCACAACTCCGATCTGCCGATGTCCCAGGCTTTATTTTATAAAAAATATACACTGGTGCTCAACGCACTGCTTCTTAGTAGGTTTATTACAAGATGTGGCAATGAACAGACGCTCTGAATTGAGTATATTCGCAGCTCATAACCAATGAAACCATGTCTACACATCTTTTCAAAAAAGTACCCCTTTTTCGTTTCCCCATAACAACACAAGATAGTATTTATAGCCCGACCAATCGTGTTTAGTCTTATATTTGTTGCGCTCCAATCAATAGGAGTTAACATGGTAGGCTATTTCCGTAACGTAAGGTTTTTTCAAACACGTTATAAAAAAATTTTATGAGCAGAAATGATTTTATTTTGGTTATAATTTATTAATTCCTGGACTATTTGCGTAACGTTTTACATATTCTTTGTCAGCAAGCCCTAAGGAACCCTCAATCTAATGAGCCTAAGGTTGTTCCAAAATATGCAATTTTACTACCACCTCCCTGTTCACCTTTCCATCCCCTGTTTTGACTGTTGGGTACTGTCATTTTCAAACGTAAATCCCATCTAATGTTATCTTTTCCTAATAATGTTTTTTCCAGGTTTTTTTTAAAAACCTAACTCTGGGAAGGGTTAGTGTTTTTTTTTATCACTGTTCTGAAAAAAAAGTTAGTGCATGTGGGAACGCGTGAACGTGTTAAGTTGCATGCTTCCTGCCTTCATTCGCCCCTCTCTCTCTCTTCCCTTATTTATCTGTCTTTTAGTTATCCTGAATGAATTTACCAGCTTGCGTATCTCAAGGTTTTTCCAAGAAAATACAGTGAGTTTTCATTGAAGAAAGCGGTTAATAATGTAAGTCGTGAAAAACAATTTCGAAGCAGTAAAACAACTGGATATTTGAGTACACATTGTGACAGCACTGTTTTTCTTTTTACCATTCTCTTTCCTGTTTAATTTAAGTTTTTTATAGGCCTCTTATTTACCTTTTAATTTATTATGTGCGATTGAAATGAAGGTTTTATACCCATGGGACCAGAACAGAATTTGCACACAGGCCCACCCCTGCCCGGAACAGATCCTGGAATATTGGAGGAAATTTCTGCATTCTTCTTGTAACCATCATTCGGAGCAGACAGACTCTGGGCCCAAGTGGGCATTTCATGTTGCGAAATAGTTGTAGTGAATTCGTTGAGCGAAGTAAGTAGATCTAATACTGCTGATTTTATAACATGAATAATCATATGTTTATCAACAGCTTGCTATTGCAGTAACTTTTTAAACACAGTTTTAAATGCATTTCTAATTTCAGTGACCATAATTGTTATTTGCATATTTGCAGAGCACTCAAACTAATGTATGAGTTTGTTGGTCAATAGACCTAATTAACTCCTGATCTTTATCTCACAGCCTGGCAGAAATAAGACAGGGTTAAAATAATTGATGTATATTATTGTTGTTTCTTTGAGATTTGCATATTGACCCAAGCAAAATAGAAGTGTATTAGTGGTTCTTCTATTTTCTATTTATTATAAGACTTCTGTGTTCTCTGCCAAGACTACAAACTTGATAACAGTGTTCTCAATCACTTCTTCTCACTTTGTCACATAAGGGACATTAATGTGTTTTTCATTATGGAAGGTTCTTTACATGTATTTAATACAATCCTATGCATATACCATGTTGTATGATTGAAGAACTATTTTATTATCAGTTATATGAATGTTATTTTCTACAGGAACCAGGACTTTAAGAATGTTTACAATTATTTAGCTATTTGATGAATTTACCACTTGACTGACAAAATGTAAGTCAGCAGTTCTCAAGCCTTGAGACCATGACTACCCTCCATATGATTTACTGCTCCAGTATCAAGAATGTAAATCATTGGTTCTCAGACCTTGGCAGCAATGACCCCCCAACAGGTTAAAGCAGCATAGAAAACTATTACCCAGTGGTTCTCAAACCATTGTTGACAGTGACCCCAGAATTAAATACTGCTCTATGGGCACTAGGTGAACCAGTGGTTCTCAACCATTTGATGACCCCAGCACATACCTCACAGTTTGTGAAACTCATTGCCCACATGGTGACAACCACTGCTGTAAATAAGCAGACAGCCAGATAGAGACTGAGAACTCAAGATACGCTATAATGTCAGTTAAGAAGTGGTAGTTCATAGATCACATTGTTAATGAATGGTAGTTAACCTTGTGTTAATTTAATTTCTGATGGACGCTTACCAGCCATCAGACTTAGGAGATGACTGCTCTTGAAACCACTAATGGGATTTAAATTGTTTCCAGTCCACCCAGGTTGCGGTTACAAGGTAGAAACCCAGGTTGCGGTTACCACGTACAAATCCAGGTGGCGGTTACCAGATACCTAAAACAGGTCCAGGGTACAAACCAGGGTACGCGTCCATGGTACCAAAGATTACCCTTACCCACCATACCCTATCAAATAGGTTATCATACCCAACCATATCCTATCAACCAGTAACCCATTCCATACCACACATCCCATAAACAGAAGAGGTATTCAGCAGAGGTGACTTACCCCATCCTTATCTGTGATGTGCACTGAGTCCAGGGAAGCAAACTCTGACACCCTCTGAGCCCATTAACTGTTATGAGATCAACCTGCTGGGGCAGACCAAACCAAGAGAGTCCGAACACAAACCATCTCCGCAGCTACTACAGTCCTTGAGGAGATGAGTATAAATCCCTACCAGCAACACTACCATAGAAAAGATCTCTGGTCCAAGTGATGACCACACTAGTTGATTTTTTTTAAATAAACAGTAGAGCTAAACTATTTTTCATATTTATATGTATATAAAGAAATGAAAGATTCTATACCCTTTTATCCAATTTAACATAACAGAGTCTGTTGTTATTTTTCTTGTTAACTTTATTTGGGTTGTATTTTGTTTTAAATATAAATCTACACCCTGGGGGCTCAGCCATAATTCAATTAACTTCTATTGGGTCGGGATATTTTAATTGTGGCTGGACACCAAATCTCTTTCTCAACCTTGTGTGCTTTACACAGTCCTTTTGTAGGATTCCTGAGGAAGAATTTATCGTCCAGAAAATATCCTGTTTAGGTACCAGAATTCTCTTTTAAGTAAATTTCTAGTACACTATTTCCCGAGGAGAGGCAGTTCTATTATAAACTCGGAAGCTATCAATAAGACATTATTATCTGTATTCTTCCATTCCGTTCAAGCTGTCCTATCTCCTCAAAACGCCTCGCGAGAACTGGGACGCTCGTGTCCGGGATAAACTCTTATTTCATATTTAGACACTTGTCTGAGATATGAAAACTCTCTATCTTTCCTAGACCACTACTGCTGTAGGTACTTGTCACTTATTGGTGTCCAAATCTAGGATTAGATTAAAGAGGGGACATATAAATTACCCTAGACTAAAATACATATAATTTTTTGCAAGACAAACAGATTTTAAGTTTTGTTATGAGAACTCTTCTTGGTGGTACTGCTGGAAATTAGTTACCTATTGTTAACTAATTTTTAATTTGATGGTTATAAATGCTGGTTTGATTTAATATATGGTTTTGTAATACTTTAGTATAGTTAAGACTATAGAAAGTATTTTGCCTTAATTATTATTTGTGAGTTAGAGATCTCATACTCGCTCAACGAACCACTACGGATATAATGGAAGAATCTGTAGAGTTGAATGAGTGGAGAACATTCTGGACAGAGTTAGCCATTGAGTGTGAACTCTCTGGAGAAGAACTGGATACTTTTGTTTCACAAAAGATGGAAAAATGCAGGATGAGAGAAGCAGAAAGGAAGAAATGGAGAGCAAAATACACGGAAGAGAATGTGGAACATGAGAGACAAAGACAAGAAAAATCCCTCCAGTGTAAGGAAGAACTGGAAACTCAGTTTCAACCTACAAATATGGAATCCAGGGATAAACTTGAATCTAGGAATACTCATCATGCCACTCCTTTGCCAGTTGCATCACCATCTTCAGTGGTAAATATAACTGCACCACATGAAGCCAAGTCTATGTCTCAGAATTCAGGCTCAGACAGAGCAGAGGTACGGATATCTAAACGGAGACAACTAGACTATCCTGAAAACAAGATTAAGCACAGCTGTGCTAATAATCTGAAGAGACCTTCCTCATCCTCCGCAAAGACTCACAACAGGCATATCAACAACAACCGCACCAACAACCTGGTAAATAGGATCGCTCAACCAAATAGGATCACTCAACGGAAAAGGATTACGCAACCCTATGAGAGGGGAAGGGATGTTCTTGAACATCACCTGTCGGCCAACTTACATCAGTTAGACTGTATGCGCCGAGACCCAATCCCACAGACTTCTTACAAAGCTAAGGTCCCTACCATGGATGGGAACTTGACAAAGGCCCGGAGTGGATGCAGGGATTCTCAAAATGTGGAGACTGCCACAGTAAATGGAGAAGAAATCACCTGTTTGTATTATCAAGGTCTTGGTTGTGATGCCCTTGTCTCAGCCTCTGTTATCGACCTTGATCAAGTCACCGAAGAGGATGTTGAGGTAACAGCACCCATGATAATCAACAGAAGGATGATTTTGCCTTTAGCTTATGTAGAAGTTAGGTCGAACTTTGTAAACGGCAAAGTAAAGGCCGCAATATTAGATGAACGAATTTACCCGATACCTCAAGGAGGGAAATATATCATCTTAGGAGACTCAGCATGATCCAGAGATGGCGTGACTGAACAGGCTATGGAGACTCCAATGCCTATCTCATCTTCCAACATTTTCACTGAAAAGTTGGAAGAGTGCAAAGGGATTGACCACCCCAGTGCACTTAATTCTGAACAAGTTTTGATAGTCTCACCCACTATCTGCATGCAGAAAGTGAAGCCGGGCCAGAATTTCTTGGTACCTGGTGGGATGAAACATGTTTCAGAAATATCTTCCTTTAACATGGGAGAAGCGGCTGTAGAGGAACAGGACTCTCAGGCACTAAGACTTCACTCAATTCCGATAACCTCACCCACTCTCTGGGATCAGAAAGTGAAGCGGGTCCAAATTTCTTTGGTACCTGGTGGGATGGAACATGTTTCAGGAATATCTTCCTTTAACACGGGAGAAATGGCTAAAGAGGAACATGAGCCTCAAGCACTTAGTCTTCAGTCAATTCCGATAACCTCACCCACTCTCTGGGATCAGAAAGTGAAGAAGGTCCAAATTTCCTTGGTACCTGGTGGGCAGGAACAACTGGTAGACTTATCTTTCTCTGTCACTGGAGAAACAGGGATAGAAGATCATACACGCTCTCATACCTGGGTAGATAGGTATGTGTCCTTAGACAGGTCAAGCAATATGACTAAAATAAGGTTGTGTATGAGGCTGGCAACCTCATCACGCAAAACTATTTGCTATAGATCCAATTGTAAGCAGAGTGTAGGCTTTAGGGCAAGCTCTTTGCCAGGAGGCAAGCTTCAATGGAGGATCCAGAAGGAGGAAAGGAAGAGTGGGATTATCATGCGAGCAAGCTTGCTCAACCCACCTCAACTACTTGTTGAAGAGGAAACGGATAGCCATGTGTGGATTACAGGCATACCGTTCGACAGAGGAAAAGAGGAAATATTTGGATTGACGGAATGGAGGACACGACACATGAATGTAGTGTCTGACATAAGAGAAGAGTCGGCTCGAATTTAGTTGGCCGTTGGCCGAACTTTCAAAAGGGGGCTTATGTCGTGGAACGACTCTCCCCGACTTCTTTTCTTCTGTCTATTATTTTTTTTTCCCTCTACAAATTTCTCCTATCATTTGACAAGAAACCTAAAGTCTCTCTCTCTCTCTCGCTAGTCTTAGATTTAACAGTATTTCACTAGCTGAATTCTCACGGCAAAAGGTAATAAATTATTCCCCCACCAGCGAAAGTCGAAGGTGGAACACAGTACAACGATTCGAACAGGAAGTCGACCGTCTTTGTTGTTCACGAACTGGACGCATGTAAAACAGCCGGAAACGATGGACGCTAGTGCGAGTTGAAATGAAGGTAACTTTATACCCCTGGGACCAGAACAGAATTTGCACACAACCCACCCCTGCCCGGAACAGATCCTGGAATATTGGAGGGAATTTTCTGCATTCTTCTTGTAACCATCATTCGGAGCAGACAGACTCTGGGCCCAAGTGGGCATTTCATGTTGCGAAATAGTTGTAGTGAATTCGTTGAGCGAAGTAAGTAGATCTAATACTGCTGATTTTATAACATGATTAATCATATGTTTATCAACAGCTTGCTATTGCAGTAACTTTTTAAACAAAGTTTTAAATGCATTTCTAATTTCAGTGACCATAATTGTTATTTGCATATTTGCAGAGCACTCAAACTAATGTATGAGTTTGTTGGTCAATAGACCTAATTAACTCCTGATCTTTATCTCACAGCCTGGCAGAAATAAGACAGGGTTAAAATAATTGATGTATATTATTGTTGTTTCTTTGAGATTTGCATATTGACCCAAGCAAAATAGAAGTGTATTAGTGGTTCTTCTATTTTCTATTTCTTATAAGACTTCTGTGTTCTCTGCCAAGACTACAAACTTGATAACAGTGTTCTCAATCACTTCTTCTCACTTTGTCACATAAGGGACATTAATGTGTTTTTCATTATGGAAGGTTCTTTACATGTATTTAATGCAATCCTATGCATATACCATGTTGTATGATTGAAGAACTATTTTATTATCAGTTATATGAATGTTATTTTCTACAGGAACCAGGACTTTAAGAATGTTTACAATTATTTAGCTATTTGATGAATTTACCACTTGACTGACAAAATGTAAGTCAGCAGTTCTCAAGCCTTGAGACCATGACTACCCTCCATATGATTTACTGCTCCAGTATCAAGAATGTAAATCATTGGTTCTCAGACCTTGGCAGCAATGACCCCCCAACAGGTTAAAGCAGCATAGAAAACTATTACCCAGTGGTTCTCAAACCATTGTTGACAGTGACCCCAGAATTAAATACTGCTTTATGGGCACTAGGTGAACCAGTGGTTCTCAACCATTTGATGACCCCAGCACATACCTCACAGTTTGTGAAACTCATTGCCCACATGGTGACAACCACTGCTGTAAATAAGCAGACAGCCAGATAGAGACTGAGAACTCAAGATACGCTATAATGTCAGTTAAGAAGTGGTAGTTCATAGATCACATTGTTAATGAATGGTAGTTAACCTTGTGTTAATTTAATTTCTGATGGACGCTTACCAGCCATCAGACTTAGGAGATGACTGCTCTTGAAACCACTAATGGGATTTAAATTGTTTCCAGTCCACCCAGGTTGCGGTTACAAGGTAGAAACCCAGGTTGCGGTTACCACGTACAAATCCAGGTGGCGGTTACCAGATACCTAAAACAGGTCCAGGGTACAAACCAGGGTACGCGTCCATGGTACCAAAGATTACCCTTACCCACCATACCCTATCAAATAGGTTATCATACCCAACCATATCCTATCAACCAGTAACCCATTCCATACCACACATCCCATAGACAGAAGAGGTATTCAGCAGAGGTGACTTACCCCATCCTTATCTGTGATGTGCACTGAGTCCAGGGAAGCAAACTCTGACACCCTCTGAACCCATTAACTGTTATGAGATCAACCTGCTGGGGCAGAACAAACCAAGAGAGTCCGAACACAAACCATCTCCGCAGCTACTACAGTCCTTGAGGAGATGAGTATAAATCCCTACCAGCAACACTACCATAGAAAAGATCTCTGGTCCAAGTGATGACCACACTAGTTGATTTTTTTTTAATAAACAGTAGAGCTAAACTATTTTTCATATTTATATGTATATAAAGAAATGAAAGATTCTATACCCTTTTATCCAATTTAACATAACAGAGTCTGTTGTTATTTTTCTTGTTAACTTTATTTGGGTTGTATTTTGTTTTAAATATAAATCTACACCCTGGGGGCTCAGCCATAATTCAATTAACTTCTATTGGGTCGGGATATTTTAATTGTGGCTGGACACCAAATCTCTTTCTCAACCTTGTGTGCTTTACACAGTCCTTTTGTAGGATTCCTGAGGAAGAATTTATCGTCCAGAAAATATCCTGTTTAGGTACCAGAATTCTCTTTTAAGTAAATTTCTAGTACACTATTTCCCGAGGAGAGGCAGTTCTATTATAAACTCGGAAGCTATCAATAAGACATTATTATCTGTATTCTTCCATTCCGTTCAAGCTGTCCTATCTCCTCAAAACACCTCGCGACACTAGTATAGCACCGCTAAAAACCATCAGTGGAGAGAAGCTAACCGATAAGGGTAAGCAGATAGAGAGGTGGGTCGAGCACTACTCTGAGCTTTATGCTAGAGAAAATACCGTTACGCCTGCAGCCCTTGATGCTGTCAAATGTCTGCCAACTATGGAGGAGCTGGATGCCGAACCAACATTAGAGGAACTCAGCAAGGCCATTGATAGCTTGGCCTCTGGCAAAGCACCAGGCAGTGATGGGATTCCTCCTGATTTAATCAAATGCTGTAAGAGCACGCTATTACATCCCCTGCATAGGATGCTGTGCCAGTGCTGGGAAGAGACAACTATTCCTCAAGACATGCGAGATGCCAAGATTGTAACACTGTACAAAAATAAAGGAGACAGAAGTGATTGCAATAACTACAGAGGCATCTCTCTTCTTAGTATTGTTGGTAAGGTTTTTGCCAAAGTCGTCTTAATGCGACTACACAAGTTAGCTGAGCGCATATATCCAGAGTCACAGTTTGGATTCCGAGCTGGTAGATCAACAACAGACAAGATCTCTGTACGCCAGCGTCAGGAAAAATCAAGAGAGGAGAAAAGGCCTTTATATATCGCCTTTATAGACCTCACAAAAGCATTTGACCTGGTTAGTAGGGATGGACTCTTCACAATCCTCCTGAAAATATGCTGCCCTTCTAAAATGCTGGAAATGATAAAGTCATTCCATGACGACATGAAGGGTGTCATGAAATATTCTAATCCACATATATAAATTATTAGGTAAATATGAAGCCTAACAAATAAAATTAATAAAGAGAAGAGCAATGGAAAAATGACAGTGCTGTCACAAGGAATGTACTCGAAATCCCCCTTGTTTTCTGCGTCGTCTGCAAATTGTAACGCTTTCACGTTGATATAAAAGCTTACTGTATTATTACCCGCTTTCTTCAATGAAACGTGTGCTGTATTTCTTGGAAAAACATTGAGACGTACTGCGTAATGACCTAAATTAATCCTAACATTAATTATATTACGTTACCAAAACGAACGAACAGATGGACAAAAGGATAGCGAGAGGGGAGGGCTGAAAATCAGGAACGCATGCAACACGCGACGCGCGATATACAAATGCTGGCATCACGCGTGTAAGTCTACAAGCACTAACTTTTTCAGACGGACAGTGATAAAATACACTACCCTTTCCCAGAGTTAGGTTTATAAATCATAACAAACTCTTATTAGAAAAGATAACAATAGATGGGTTTACGTTTGAACACATAACAGTACCCAGACAGCACATCTTCCAAACAGGAGGTAGAAGAAATTACATATTTTGAACGCAGCCACGTAGCTCCTTTAAATTAGTATTTTTGGGTTCCTTAGGGCTTGCTGACAAATAATATGTAAAACGTTACGCAAATAGTCCAGGAATTAATAAATTATACCCAAAATAAAATATTGGGGGTGCCTGACAGCATAAAATCATTTCTGCTCATAAGATTTTTTTTTAACGTGTTTGAAAAAAATTTACGTTACAGAAATAGCCTACCATGTAAACTTCAAATTGATTGGAGCGCAACAAATGAAAGCCTAACCACGATTGGTCGGGCTATAAATACTATCTTGGTTGTTAGGGGAGACGGGAAAAGATAACATTTTTTCAAACACTTATCGAAACGTGGCTCATTGGCCAGTCTCGCTGATATACACACTTGGGAGCGTTAGTTCGAGACCACTTGTTTAAATGATCCTGATAAAGCATCAGTGCGTTGAAGCCAGCTAACATTTGGCTAAATAAAAGCCTGGAAGATAAGCAGAAGGAAATTTGTGCCAGTTTGTGCCAGAATTCATTGCTAATCAACGTATCTGTGTTATTCGTATGAATTGTGGTAAGCTTGAACCATTTAATATCTTTTAATGAAAATTGAATGTGAATTGTTGATTTATGCCTGTATATATATATGTGTAGTTCAGTGGCAAACGTGAGGTAAAGCCTAAAATGCTCCAGCCTGAACAGAGGGTGTCGGAGAGAAGTAAAACGGCATGGAATGGCCAAACAGTACACTGACACCTGGATGATTGACTAGAAAGAAATAATGCTGGAAGTGCAGAGGCGTAGTGACCATTAAGGATGGTAATGCTGGTATAAAGTATTTCAGATGAAGCTGACTGTTGGCCTAACGCTCTGAACGCAATGTTTGTGCTGTATTGTGATCAGTGTAAAAGAGAATATAAATTAGTTATGAAGTAGAAGGTACATCCTTCTTGATTTCAGGGACAGTGGTCTTGATGGTAGTGAGCAGCACCTAGTCAGAGATTTGCTGAATCCAGAGTCGGACAGCATACTCCTTGGTCTTTTAGCTATCAGTGAGGTGTCTCCTGAGCCCAGAGGAGAATTCGAGCAGAGGAGTCCTTTCCTGCCGCCATCACTCAAGATAAGCAGAGTTGGCCAGCTGAGCTCAACATTATGTCCCCTCATCTTGAAATAACTTTATAAAAATACTATTCAGAGGGGAATTTACTTGTCTTAAAATCAGGAACTGTGAACATCTCCAATACTGGTCCCTAAAGACAAACTATTGAAGTCATGATGACAAATACCAACAGAGCTTGAACAAAACAAAACCAGTATTACCTCATTTTACTACTACACAACTGACACACATAGAACATTTGTACTAATATATGTCACTACAATATTCATATTAAATACATTCTGTACATAACTTGTAATTTAAATTGATTGTGATTCCTGGTTCCCTTGTAGTTGAATCAGGACACATATTCATTCATGCCAGTAATGAATACATATTGTTATTCGAAAGTTTATCAGTGACTCTTTTAAGATATCTTTGTAGAGTGTTATATGTATGTGAGTGTCACAGTGTTGTCAAGAGTAGTGGATTAAATTAAATTGTTTATCTGTCTGTTGTTGTGACTTACACTACACCATACTCATACCCTAGACACATAACGTAGCATCACACTATTCCAGAATAATTCTGACTGAGATATATAGATATGTGGTAGCAAGTAAGGTTATCTATAATACACTACTCTTAATAGATATAGATACCTTCACAGCTGATCTCAGTCAGTACACTAAGTTCCCTATAAATATTTATAACTTTCCACTTCACCACAAAGGGAACAGTCCAATATGCTGGAAGCACGTCACAGCCCTTTGACATACGAAGTGGCGTTAAACAAGGCTGTGTTCTGGCTCCGACCCTCTTCTGGATCTTCTTTGCCTTACTCTTGAAACATGCATTCAGAGATGCAACTGAAGGAATATGCCTTCACACTAGGTCAGATGGCCGTCTGTTTAATCTTTCAAGGCTGAAGGCAAAAACAAAAATCAGAAGGGTCACTATAAGAGACTTGTTGTTCGCTGATGATGCTGCAGTCGTCACTCAAAGCCAACAGGAGCTTCAGAACTTGATGAATCGCTTCACTAAAGCATGCAAGGACTTTGGCCTCACAATAAGTCTAAAGAAAACGAATGTGCTGAGTCAGTATGCGGGTGCTGCACCAGTTATCACTATCGATAACTATGAATTGGCTGTGGTGCACCACTTCACATCTAGGGTCTACCATCAATGACAAACTCTCACTGGATACAGAAATCGACAGCCGCATTGGCAAAGCTGCAGCTACCTTTGCCCGCCTCACATCGCGTGTTTGGGGAAACTCCAAACTCACAATGAAGACCAAAGCTGCGGTATATAATGCCTGCGTCACCAGCACACTCCTACATGGCAGCGAGACCTGGACGACCTATGCTAAGCAAGAAAGAAGGCTCAATACCTTCCATTTACGGTGTCTACGCCGCATCCTCGGCATTTCGTGGAAAGATAGTGACAAATGTCGAGGTCTTGTCACGTGCTGGTCTTCAAAGTATGTATGCACTGCTTAGACAGCGCAGACTTCGCTGGCTTGGCCATGTTCGCCGCATGGAAGATGGTCGCATCCCAAAAGATATCTTCTACGGACAATTGACAGATGGCAAGAGAACAGTTGGGCGACCACAGCTGAGGTTCAAAGATGTGTGCAAGAGAGATATGAGGGCGCTGGACATGGATCCAGCAACATGGGAGGATGAAACTGTCGATCGCACTAAGTGGCGATGCTGTTTACGGCGCCACCTCAGATTGGGCGAAGAGAGGCTCACACAACAAGCAGAGGAGGGGAGAAAACGTCGAAAGGAGCACCAGGAAAATAAGCAGCTGAGGGCTGTCACCTCAGGGGCGCATTCCCATAGTCAGTTATGACTGAAGGGGCTATTATTATTATTATTAGTATAGCTCTGTTTAGAGTGTGTGTGGTAATCTGACTGAGACAAACGTGCAGTACTTTAAAATGATTAAATCGAAGTTAAATTTGTAACATTACAAATAACAAAATTTAATAATCACTTAAGTTTTAACAGTTGGAAAATAATTTGAATAGTTATGGATAAAGAAAAGTTATCATGACAGTCTTTAGGGAATGTGAGATGTTAAAAGAAGTTCAAGTGGCAGCATATATTTGAACTGCCAATAATGGTTCTGCTCCTTCTTATTTGTTGGTTCTTTTCACTCTGCTCACGCTCGTCTCTGATCAAGGTTGTCGGGGGTAGCTCGTTTCCCAGAAATGTCAAGGAGAGTCTACCAAGTGGATCCTTCGTCTTAAAGCTTAGGCCACGGTTCCCTTCTTGTTCCAGAGATAGTACTTTCTGCTGGTACCACCAATAACTATGGTAAAAGAATAGAACGAAACGCTCTTCTGAGTATGGCGTTTTCCACCCCATAGTTATGGGTTCCTATCTTCCCATACCACCATCCCAATTACTCAGAATTTACCCTCGATGAGAATTACATTTAATCCCTCGGGATAAAACTTTCTTTACATTTAAATAGAATAGCTTTCATCGTTACTTTATATTCAAATGAAAAGGTTAATAACACAGATATAGTCTGTTTCCATATACATCTCCACTGATTGAAAAGTGTTAACAATATAAATTGAATATGTTTTCATTTATGTTTACACTGATTGAAAAGTTTGAAACTTCCATTACTTTAAAATGAATATTTTCACATAAACATTTACACTGGTTTAAAGCTTGAAAACTTACATTAATTTTAAAGTGACTATGTTTATAGGGACATTTACACTGCTTTGAAAATGTAAGTATTATACTTAGAATGTACATCATTTCTTTCATCTTTCTCTCCCTGCTCCATATGGAACCTGGAACTACTTTATGCTCTTAGTTCTCTTTACGAAACTAGCAATAAAGCAATCACCAGCCCGTGCAGCGGTGGTTCATGAATCATCATTCTATATGCTGAGGTTGCCAGCCTCAAATGACTTTGACATCCACTAGCGAGTTTCACATATTAAAATTAACATGGTAATATATACCTATATATATATATATATATATATATATATATATATATATATATATATATATATATATATATATATATATATATATGTTATTTCACATGTTAGTAATAAAATATGAAATGTAAATCACAACTTACGCCAATCCTGACTCACAAACGTTTTGCTCAGATGAATAAAAGAGACTTGAATCGGCCTCTTACACGCGTTTGAGGTGTCTTTAATTTAATAAGTCCCTCTCTGACTTCATGTGTGGTCCTTCAGTTTCGTCAGTCCGGTTTCCTTATTTAAAATGTTAGAGATTTCCTGGGCTATATTGCAAGTCCTGATAAATACTCCAATAAAAGGTGTCCGGTATTTTAAGAAAGAGTTTTGAATTCTAATTCTTCATTGTAGCAGTCTGGTGTCTTGGCGAGCGATTTCTCAAGTGAAATAGCTTGAGAAAATGATCAGATTATATTCCCTGCCTTCCCACGCCTTCGTTTGTTATAAGCTATCAAAAAACTCCAATCATTTTCAAACAGGCGGGTTATGGGATAATTTCAAAATATTCCGACATCGGATAATTTTGAACGTAAGGCAGAGGTCAACTCTCCCATATATGGTAATAAGATGTCCGATGCTCTTGTGTACAAACTTCCAAACACACCGGTATCCGCATATGACTATGTGTTCGAGATGTAGCAATCTTACTTTTATCTAAGTAATCTTGTCATCCATGTCTTATCGGTGATTAAGCCGATAGCGCTAGCCGATGTACGTGTTAATCTGCCGCGCCTATAGCCAACAAATCTAGGCAGCGCCAAGCAAATGTGATTATTATCACCTACAGGGAGTGTCGAATGATTTGATAAAATCAAATATCTGCTACTTAGCAGAAAAATAACGAAGAAAGAAAGAAAGAGAAGTGCGACAATTGAAAGCAAATAATAAAAATCAGTACCAAAAATGTACCGATACTGCTGGAGTGAAACAAAGATCGATAGGGGCCGCCCCGTTTTGTCTCAGGGACCACCACTTCCATTTTGTTCATATTGTTTGTTGATGTTTTTGTGGCTCAAAGTATCTATAGCGTGGGGCAGACGACCCATGTATGTGCCATTGGAACAAGAGATAAGATCGCACACTGAGGAAACCTGTTGACAGCATTATCAGGTAATCATTGTTCTGTAATCCCCGGGGTAAGAGAAGAGAACAGGGAGAAGAAAGACACATAGAGAAGAGAACAGGGAGAAGAAAGACACATAGAGAAGAGAACAGGGAGAAGAAAGAAACATAGAGAAGAGAACATGAGACAAACATGAAAGGAATGAAGAGAATTTGGTAAGATTATGAATAGATCGTACTTGATAGGAAGGCTTGGTATGAATTTGTTACAGGCATATGCTCCTCATGGAGCTAAGACGGTAATGCTGTTGCTGATGATGAATGTCAGGTAGTGTATGTGGGAGAATGATAAACAGAGTGTAGGTTGAATGAATACTACTGTTGCTAATGTGACATGCTAGTGTCTGGGTTAGTTAGATGATAGTTTAGTCTCATTTAAATGGCTGAGCAGTGTTCAAGACTGTCGTGAGTTAATGAATGGTTTCAGTTTGTGTGGGTTGTTATGATGGTAGAGGGAGATTCGGTTGAGCTCGTGTAAGCAGTGCAGGCGGTGAGCAAGACTGAGAGTGTACCAAGACATTTGAGGATGATGAGAATTCGAACTTGTAAAGGACAGTTGATCGTGGCTACATGAATTGTGAAATATCTGCGATATTAAATGACAGTTTGTCAAGAGTTTCCTGCCAATTATTATTGCCAGTGGTTACAGTTGGAGGCTGTGTGATCACTGTTATGATTGTTTCTGCAATTAGCCAGGACCTGTACATATTGAACTCAATGCATTACGAGCCAGTCTTTGGACTGTATACCAAGTTTTGTTCAATCATTGATGTTCAATGTCCCTTAAATGTTTGCTGTGGATCAGTTGAGTGTGTTGCCAGTAAAACAGCACGAGTCTACGGCACATACCACTAGATACATGTAAAGAGTCTGTGCCACTGATGATGATAATGATGAAGTAAAACACATACAACATTTACAGTAATCTTAAAGACGCGGAGAGGCAGCAGGCAGATAAGGAAATGACACAATGGATGTCCCCCAGGCACAGCAGGACAGACAAGCACTCACTCACCCAACATTAAAGTGACGAGTTTGAATATCTTCTCCAGCTGTTAGCACCGGCAACAAATAAAAGATCGAGGCAAGTCTGGACATTTGAACTATCGGGGAAAAAAAAACAAATCCAAGAAAATTGTCTTGTCAGGATTTGATCAAGTGTAGACAGACACTAACTGCCTGGTCGCGCGTTTGCTTTTAAAAAAATATCGATTTTGTGTCGCCTTGTCCAAATCTTTTGTTCCGCTGTCTTTTCAAAAACTGAAAATACGGATTGACCGACAAGGGAACAAATAGAACAATAGTACAGAAAGACAAGGGACTATGAAAATGTGTTCCAAAGAGAATAGTTTAAAAAAGGTTAACAACAAGGTCTTTCATTAGGGACGTGGATGTAAATAAGGGATAAATTAGTACAAGGTCTCTTGTTTGATGAACAGGCGGCATATAAGACAAACGTTAAAATATACGGGACATACGTGTACAACAACATCAGGCTTAAGCAGATTCCAGAGTTCTAATACCTAGGAAGCATTTTTTACTGACAATGGAAGATTTGACAGAGAAACTGAAACAAGATGTCAACAAACCAGTGCAATGACTCACCAACTGTCACCACAACTCAAACATCAGAACATCAATATGGAAACTAAACAACAGCTGATAAATAGTACATTCTTACCAACTCTTTGCTACCAGTGTCGAACATGGTCCCTGACCAAAACACAAGAAGGAAAAATCACATCATGTGAGATGAAATGTTTGAGAAAGGCTATTAATGTTTACCACCAGGAGAGAGGCAGGATGGGAAATGATGACGTCAGAAAAATGGTGGGAACTACATCCTGTATCAAGTATATAGAGAGACAGAAAATTAAGTGGTTTGGTCATCTCATGAGAATGGCACCGGATAGATTACCACTACTCGCCTACAACACTAGAAGATCTGGGTTCCAAGAACGGGGAAGACCAACAGACAGAAGGATAGACAACATCACAGATATCCTACAACTAACACGGGGAAGACCAACAGACAGATGGATAAACAACATCTCAGACATCCTACAACTAACACGGGGAATACAGCAGCCGTAGCGACACATTTGGCTCAAGAACACAAATATCATCTCCCCACGACGCTTCATGACTATAGTGGAAGGTTACAAGTAAAGTACTAGTACATGGTCTCTTGATTGACAGATGGACATAGAAGGTATACTGTGAAAATATATGGGATATACTAGTACATAGTCACTTGATTGACAGATGGACATAGAAGGTATAATGTGAAAATATACGGAATATACTGGTACAATATGTCTTGATTGATAGATGGACATAGAAGGTATACTGTGAAGATTTCTGGATTGACAGACGGAAATATGAGGTATACTGTGAAAATATACGGGATATACTAGTACATGGTCTCTTGATTGACAGATGGACATAGAAGGTATACTGTGAAAACAGACCGGGATATACTAGTACAATATTTCTTGATTGATAGATGGACATAGAAAGTATACTGTGAAAATATACGGGACATTCTAGTAGAAGATTTCAGGATTGACAGATGGAAATAAGAGGTTTACTGTGAAAATATACTGGATATACTAGTACAATATTTCTTGATTGATAGATGGACATAGAAGGTATACTGTGAAAATATACGGGATATACTAGTACATGGTCTCTTGATTGACAGATGGAGATAGAAGGTATACTGTGAAAATAAATCAGGATATACTACTACAATATTTCTTGATTGATAGATGGACATAGAAGGTATACTGTGAAAATATATGGGATATACTAGTACATGGTCTCTTGATTGACAGATAGACATAGGAGGTATACTGTGAAAACATACGGGATACACTGTATTCTTTAATTCCCATTTAAGCATTGATTTAAAGGCATGCAACATTATAACAGAATTAGCAGCCAAATAGGAACGTTTCTGCAAGTAACAAAGGGTGGCAGTCAGGGATGTGTGCTGTCACCGGATCTGTTCAATCTGTACAGTGAAAATATAATGAGATCTCTAGAGGACATGCCAGGAATATCATTTGGCGGACATAATATAAACAACTTGAGATACGCTGATGATACAGTCTTAATAGCAAAAAGTGAAAAGGAGGTGCAGAAAATGGTTGATACAATAGTGACAGCAAGCGAAAATAAAGGCCTCAGCCTTAATAGCAAAAAGACAGAAGTAATGGTCGTCTCAAAGAAAAGGGCTTCCCCAGAATGCACTATCAAAGTAAATGGAACAGTTTTAAAACAGGTCAATAAATTCAAATACCTGGGCACATTAATAACAACGGATGGAAGATGCATCTCAGAAGTGAAGAGCAGAATAGCTCAGGCAAAAGCAGCATTCTATAAAATTAAGGGTATTTTATTCAACAATTATTTGACATTGGAAGTAAGAAAAGTTCTTCAGTGTTATACAGAACCAATCCTGACATATGGGAGTGAGTCATGTTTAATTAGTAAACAAATAGGGAAGACACTAGAGGCCACAGAGATGTGGTTTTACAGAACAAATTTTAAAAATACCATGGACAGCCAAAAAGAGTAATGAGGATGTCCTGAAAGCGGCCAATGCACAAAGGAAACTTATTTCACAAGTTAGAAAGAAGCAATTTACTTTATTTGAGAATGTTATGAGGCGACGAAAGCTGGAATATACCATAACAACATGTAAGATTGAAGGGAAAAGAGTAGAGGAAGACAAAAAGAGCAAATACTGGACAGTTTGACATCGTGGCATGGAAAGAAGTCAACAGTAGAATTGATAAATTGTACTGGATACAGGAAGTTGTGGAGAGACATTATCTCCTACGCCACTTGGCATTGTTCTTGAAAAAGAACATTATAACGTAATAACAGCATACATTTACAGTTTCCAATCATAATAAAAACTAAGTATGGTTACAAAAAACAAAACAAAAAAAGTAATGAAAAAAAAATCAACAACTATAACAGGAAAAACAAAGCACAACATCCATGCAGTATATCAGACACACATTCTAAACATAATCAGTGGCAGGTCCATTCTCACATACATAACATCATATAATAATAGGACATAGATATAATAACAATTATTCATACAGAAAAATAACGTACGCGGAACGAGCAGGAGAGGAAAACAAAAGTTGACACATGGATGAGATGTGCACAGGCAGGCAGATAGACAAACAGACAGTGCCAAAGACAAAAGTTACAAATGTGCAACAAATATACATTTTCTGTTAAATGTTAATTTTATTGTTGCCAGCATCTCATAATTAAAGCCCAGTCCGACAAATTACTGCTTCCCTTTTCCCCGTCGTTTTCGACGGAACATCATGCCAATAATGTATATTAGAAGTTAATCTGACAAACTTTACAGAGACATCGAGTGCAGAACTGTCGAACATTTTAGAGGTTGTCAATAAATATATTTCACTACGACCTGCAGTCTCAACGACTACTGCTCATTATGGACAGGCCGCACTGTGAGCTTATCCCTGGTATCTCCGGCTGGTGTGTCAGATGTCAATCACGTGTCAGGGCTGTCAGTGCACGGAGTGGATTTTGTTGGCGTCATAAGCCGGCACTGACAGAAAATCGATGCTACTGTTCGCTGGTAGATTTCAAGTAAGAAAAACCACTTTCAATAATGGTTTTTGTGTATGTGTGTGTTTGGAAATCCTAATTTCTTTCTATGTATTAATAGGTTGTATAACAAAAAGCAAGGACTTTGATACTTGGCTTAAAAGCGTAGTATGATGATGATAGGAAACTCTATACAGAGCGATACAACAGGAGGAAATCTGATCATCAGAAGAGTCCCCCGTCGATCAAGTGTTTCGGCCTTTGTTCTCCTTTACACTCTAAGGGGGGCGGGCCCACCTGGGTCATGACTCCCAAGTGTCTCAGCCTCCTGTTGTTTGTGCAGAAAATAGTGATAACAGAAGAATATTGTCAAGTAGTCAACATGATCAATCGCAGACAGACTACTACTGTAGATAGGTAGCTTTCTTCAAGTACCATGCAAGGTGGCGTAGGCGATAATGTCCCTCCATAGCTTCTAGTCCCGGATCGTGTTTATCAATTCTGTTGTTGACGTCTTGCTATGCCACTACGTCAAACTGTACATTATCTTCTCTTCTTTTTGTCCTTCTCTAGCTCTTTTTCCTTCGTCGTTTCTGCTGTCACAACGTGCTCCTGTGCTCCTCTTCTCATAACATGTACAAAGTAAGATTTATTTGTTGCACAAAAAGTACTTCTTCTCTCTGATTTCAGATAATGTTTTACAGACTCTCTCTCTCTCTCTCTCTCTCTCTCTCTCTCTTTCTTTCTTTCTCTTTTTCTCTCTCTCAGATACTAATTGAAAACGTAAATGAACATAAAACTCTAGGTCTAACTGTTGACCAGCACCTAAGTTGACGTAGTCAGCGCTTAAACATGTTACAGGTGCCCAAGCCCAGGCTAGATTTGTCCAAGAAGAGCTTGGCTTACTCAGCTGCTCATCTTTGGAAAATCTTCCACATGACCTGAAAAACTTGCACAGTCCCTACTCATATAATCGTAGACTGTTCAAATACTTTATGAGTGCAGATTATATTTCTCAATTATTTTCTAATATACCGTATGGAGGGTCTGATGATCTAGTTTTTCATTTTAATATACCTTACATCTTAATTGTAATCAGATACTGTAAATGTATACTTTATACTACTTATAATGTTGCATCGCCATTAAATTAATACTTTAAGTATGTTGGAGAATGTCTGGATAACTAGCAATAAAAGATGAGTAAGAGGAAGGGCAAAATGCAAGACGGGCCTATATGCACGATTCTCATCTATCAGTCAATACCCTTTACCTCCCTAAGGAGCATAGGTCATAAAGCTGGATCTCGTATAGTGGAGGCGTCAACAATTCACTCCATGTGGCAGTATCTGCTTGGAACTCGAAGCTGCTCACCTGTGGGAACATTTTCCGCATGCGCTGACAATACACGAAGTCCCTGGTCATTCAACAGCAGATTTCCAATATTTCACGAGTTCTTGTTATATGCCACTTTAATCTGATTATTTTTCAAATGATGTCTAATTTACTGAATGAATGGTTTAGATTATGTTTGTTTGTATGTTTGTTGTTGTTGATTTTATTATTATTATTTTTTTTTAATTTTTAAATTTAAAAATGTGTTTTTTTTTATTTTTTATTTATTTTTTATTTATTTAACATACTCAAATTTGATTATGACTGGATATTACAAATGTATGTTATTATTTTACCTTGATAATGTTGTATGCTTAAATAATGCTCAAAATACATGTGCGATTGAAAGGAAACAGTATGCAAGATGACAGAGTATGCAAGATGACAGAGAGTGGAAGGGCAGAATGTAAGACGGGCCTGAGTGCCCAATTCTTAACCCTTTGAAAATAAAGTTCGTTCGTTCGTCCGTTCTCTCTCTCTTATATCATTCATGTGTTTCACACAGTGAATTACTTTTGTTGTACGGTGCAGAGAATGCCGGAGAGTAACATCAAAGGAAATGTCCAAACTGTCCTCCTTCCACACAACCTGCCTAAGGAATATTCTTCTAATTTTCTGGCCGAACACCATCACCAACCAAAAACTGCTAACTCGGGGCCATCAAGAAGATATTCGCACCATTACAGCAGGTAGATACTGGCATTGGGTTGGCCATATCTTCAGAAGAGACCCTGACACCATCACTAGACATGCCATGCTATGGACTCGAGGGAAAACGAAAGTGAGGCCGGCCAAAAGCTACCTGGCAGAGAAATTTGGAGGCAGAGATACACAGCATGAACCAGAGCTGGGGCACACAGGATGACTGCCAACAGAGCAAAATGAAGATGTTTGTTGCTGCCCTACAAGACGCCACCGGGCGTGACGGTCACTGATTGCTTTGTAAGCCAAAGAGAGACCAAAGAAGAAGAGTCAATTAATCATATCCTTGACATCCCTGCGCATCAATGACCTCCCACAAACATGTCCCAAGTCCTTCTGTCACGTGCCATCAGCTTCAAGTTTTTCTACTTCCTCGTCATTTTCATTTCAGTCTCCAGTTCTCTTTTCCATATGTCGGCCTATTTCTGCGTCTCTGACCCTGGGCATTACAGAACGAGACTTTCTGGTAATGCTATCAACAGGTTTCCTCATGTAACCTCAGTGTGTATCCTCAGTGTGTATCCTCAGTGTGTATCCTCAGTGTGTATCCTTTCTATCTCCGCCGCCTTCTTTTAATCTCTTGCTCTAGTGGCACTTGTCTGGTTCTTGTCATCGGTTTCACATTGGTGACCTTGTCATACCACTGCAATCCTTCTATTCTATGCAAGCATCAATTATCAATACAACAATGACTCGTTCTAACCGATAGGACATGGTCAATAGCGTACGCGGCACACTACATGAGGTGTTTAAATGGTGCGAGGAAACCGGCTCCAAAGTCAATCCCAACAAAGCCTGTGTACTGTGGTGCTCATTGAACAACTCCATACTGAAAGCAGATCTTCCAGACATTACTTTCAGTGGGCAGAAAATTGAAAGGCAAGACAAGCTGAAATACCTCGGAATAACATTCGATCGCGGGTTATCATACAAGTACCATGTTGATCTAATCATACAGAAGTGCAACAGAGGTCTGGCAGCCCTAAAAACAATGGCCGCAGCGCACGTGGAGCAGAGACTACTGTTTCTCTTGTATCATCAGCTATTATAGTCATGTCAGTCATCGAGTTTGGTCTGGCAATACTCACGCTGTCAATGTGAACGACTGGAGCGCATTCAAAATGAAGGCATGTTTATAGTCTTGAGCTGTACGCGAGATACCCCCTACTGTACCATGCGGTACATGCTTGGTTTACTGTCAATTAGATCCAGATATGCGATGTCTCAGGTAAGAACGTATTTGTGAGTAATCATAGATAAAAGACATCCCCTGCATGGGGACATAGCTGACATCAAATGAGCAAGAATAAACAGCGGGATGTCATGGATGGCGCAGGCAGCGGCAACGATTAGACCGGTGTCGACAGTTGAAAATATATTCAAGGAGGAAGAGTGGAGTAAGTCAGATGAGAGCTGGATGAACTACCAGCTAGTCACTATCAGCCTTGGCAAACAGTGCAGAACTTGGGCCAATAGGAGGACAGAGCTGGAAATTGATCAGTTGATAAATTATCATGCTGGGGATGATAATGCCATTGTGTACACACTATTCGTGGGTATGGACGTATGAGAGGACGCGTTCGGCGTGTATACAACCAGTGCGCAACAGGAACAATTACCATTCATACCCTTCGACATTTGCTGAGGGTGGATGAGCACCTATGGGTTTTCCCGGTGTGTAGTGACGTCGATTCTGACCAACACTAACAATAACTGACTCGGATATACAGAAAGTTGATAGCACCTTATCACAGAAAGACTGCCTCAGCAGAAACTCCAGGTGAAGGACCACATGAAATGTTCCAAACAGTTTAGTTATTTACATACAGCAACTGTGGGTGGTCAGTTCCTCCAAATTTTTCTGGTAATGTTCACTGTTTTTGGTATGCTAGGTCTTCTGAGGCACAGGCTAGATCTGAAGTAAGTTCATTCCCACTGCCTTGAAAGAAAGGTTTGTAGATGGTTCGAAACCTGGTCGAGTCACGCTCCAGTCTACACACCTGTAAACATGGGTACCACACTCTGCTCTTGAGACAAGGAAGACAAAGGCATCGTGGAAGGGAAATGGTTATCCCGATCTCATAAAGCTGAAACGTAATATACATGAAGTCTCTAACCCCTCTGTTGCGCACATATTTGCGCACGGATTACGCATACATAGGTAAAATGTATTTATTTGTCTGATAAAAATATATTTATCTTTGAATGCACGTTTTTCGGTCTAAAGGGACACAACTCAGATTAGGCGATGGGTATTCATTCTGTGAGTTATCGCTCCTTGTTCGTTCCTGAAAGTCGAACTCGGCGGAGGAATTTAGACTTACTTTAATCTATTCTGTGTTTGGTTAGGTGTCGTGAAATATTCTAATCCACATATATAAATTATTAGGTAAATATAAAGCCTAACAAATAAAATTAATAAAGAGAAGAGCAATGGGAAAATAACAGTGCTGTCACAAAGAATGTACTCGAAATCCCCCTTGTTTTCTGCTTCGTCTGCAAATTGTAACGCTTTCACGTTGATATAAAAGCTTACTGTATTATTACCCGCCTTCTTCAATGAAACGTGTGCTGCATTTCTAAGAAAAACATTGAGACGTACTGCGTAATGACCTAAATTAATCCTAACATTAATTATACTGCGTTACCAAAACGAACGAACAGATGGACAAAAGGATAAAGAGAGAGGGGAGGGCTGAAAATCAGGAACGCATGCAACACGCGTCGCGCGATACACAAATGCTGCCATCACGCGTGTAAGTCTACATGCACTAATTTTTTTTCAGACGGACAGTGATAAAATACACTACCCTTTCCCAGAGTTAGGTTTATAAATCAAAAAAAAAACTCTTATTAGAAAAGATAACATTAGATGGGTTTACGGTTGAAAACATAACAGTACCCAGACAGCACATCTTCGAAACAGGAGGTAGAAGAAATTGCATATTTTGAACGCAGCCACGTAGCTCCTTTAAATTTGTATTTTTGGGTTCCTTAGGGCTTGCTGACAAATAATATGTAAAACGTTACGCAAATAGTCCAGGAATTAATAAATTATACCCAAAATAAAATATTGGGGGTGCCTGACAGCATAAAATCATTTCTGCTCATAAGATTTTTTTTTTAACGTGTTTGAAAAAAATTTACGTTACAGAAATAGCCTACCATGTAAACTCCAAATTGATTGGAGCGCAACAAATGAAAGCCTAACCACGATTGGTCGGGCTATAAATACTATCTTGGTTGTTAGGGGAAACGGGGAAAGGTAACATTTTTTCAAACACTTGTCGAAACGGGGCTCATTGGTCAGACTCGCTGATATACACACTTGGGAGCGTTAGTTCGAAACCACTTGTTTAAATAAGATTGATAAAGCATCAGTGCGTTGAAGCCAGCTTATATTTGGCTAAATAAAAGCCTGGAAGATAAGCAGATGGGAATTTGTGCCAGTTTGTGCCAGAATTCATTGCTAATCAACGTATCTGTGTTTATTCGTATGAATTGTGGGACAGTGGTCTTGATGGTACTGAGCAGCACCTAGTCAGAGCTTTGCTGAATCCAGTGTCGGACAGCATACTCCTTGGTCCTTTTAGCTATCAGTGAGGTGTCTCCAGAGCCCAGAGGAGAATTCGAGCAGAGGAGTCCTTTCCTGCCGCCATCACGCCAGATAAGCTAACTTGGCCAGCTGAGCTCAACATTATGTCCCCTCATCTTGAACTGACTTTGTAAAATTAACATTAAGAGGGGAATTTACTTGTCTTAAAATCAGGAACTGTGAACATCTCCAATACTAGTCCCTAAAGACAAACTATTGAAGTCATGATGACAAATACCAACAGAGCTTGAACAAAACAAAACCAGTATTACCTCATTTTACTACTACACAACTGACACACATAGAACATTTGTAATAATATATGTCACTACAATATTCATATTAAATACATTCTGTACATAACTTGTAATTTAAATTGATTGTGATTCCTGGTTCCCTTGTAGTTGAATCAGGACACATATTCATTCATGCCAGTAATGAATACATATTGTTATTTGAAAAGTTACGAGTGACTTCTTTAAGATATTCTCATAGAGTGTTATATGTATGTGAGTGTCACAGTGTTGTTATGAGTAGTGGATTAAATTAAATTGTTTATCTGTCTGTTGTTGTGACTTACACTTCATCATACACATACCCTAGACACATAACGTAGCATCACACTATTCCAGAATAATTCTGACTGAGATATAGAGATATGTGGTAGCAAGTAAGGTTATCTATAATACACTACTCTTAATAGATATAGATACCTTCACAGCTGATCTCAGTCAGTACACTAAGTCCCCTATAAATATTTATAACATCCCACTTCACCACATATATTGGGGTCTCGCTCTTGGGATTTTGAATCTTTCACTATTAAAAATATTGGGGGTAATTCACTTCAGGGAATATAAGAATTAAAAGGTATCCTTGGGTGGAATAAAATAAGGTTGAGCTCACGGTGCCTGTGTTGTCCATTATATATATTTAGAATTTGAATTGTTGGTTAGACATTGTAGAAATTTACATGATAGACAATGGCGGACCTGGCCAAATTTCGATCTGCTGCTGTTCAGACTGCAAAAGAGTTAGGATTAGATGGGCAAGTTATGGTTGCCTATGTTACTACGGAATGTGACAAATTTATTGAACGCGAAGAAAGAAGGTTTGAAGCCGAAAGAAAGTTAGAGGCTGACAGGGAAATTAAGAAGTTACAATTTGAAGCTGAGGCTGAGACTAAGAGGTTGCAGATTGAGGCTGAGGCTAAGAAATTGGAAGCAGAAGAAAGAAGATTGACTGCAGAAAGAGAAGACAGGAAATTAGCTGCAGAGAGGGAAGCAGAAAAGGAGGAGAAAAGATTACAAAGGGAACATGAATTACGACTAAGGGAGTTTGAGTTTCAAGGCCATGCTCCTGAAAATGGTGCCAGTCCCTTTGCCTCTGATGCTACGGTTACTCAAGGAGCCTCAACCTCAGCTATGAATTTTCATTTAGATCATTTTGTTGAGAAAGACGATGATATAGAGAGCTACCTGAATAGGTATGAGCTATTAGCTACCACGTATGGGTTAGAGAGAGAAAGGTGGAGCTTAAAGTTATCTCAGGGACTTCGTGGGGCAGCTTATGAAGTTTTTGCAAAAATGAGCAGAGGTGATCAGGAAAATTATGACATGCTAAAGCAGGCTCTTTTGTTAAGGTATGAAAAGAATGCAGAGTTTTACAGGAAAAAATTTAGGAATGCTAAACTACTGTCAGGTGAAACCTATCACCAGTTCTCTGCACGAATAGAGACATACTTGGAGAAATGGACTTCTCTGGGGAAAACCCAAGATCTTAAGGAAATGGTCCTTATAGAGCAACTAAGAGAGTCCATGGCTCCAGACCTGAGAAAGTTTCTCATGGAACAAGGTGCAGAGAGGCTGGGTGAGTTGCTAAATGTTGCTGAAAGGTATCAAGCAGCTCAAGCAGAGGTAACAGGTAATAAAAAGAAACAGGTGGACAACTTTAGGGCACCACAGAACTTTAATAAATTTGATCCTAAGGATCAAAATAAAGGTAAGCACCAATTTGATAGGCCACGGTATGACAATAAAAATAAATTCCCACAATTCGATGAAAGGAAATATAATGAAAGAAAATCTTTCAACCAAGGAAAAAGGTGGTGTAAGAATTGTCAGATGGACAATCATGACACTGACCGTTGCAGAAGGAAACCTGTGTATATGGCAACCCTTCAGGTCAGGTCGACCTCAAGACAGGAGGAGGATATTATGTTAGATACCACTCCAGAAGAGATGAGGAAGGCACAGGCTGGGGATAAAACACTCAAGCCTTGTTTCAGAAAATTGTCAACTTGTCATACAACTCCAGGCAAGGGAGATTTTTACATGAAAAACAAGTTGATGTATAGGAAGACTGGAGCTAGATCCAAAGGTCACGGACAGCTGGTTCTTCCAAAAAGATACAGGACAGAATTAATAAGGAGCCTACATGTGAAACCAGATGGGGACCATGAGAAAATAGGTACCATCATTCAAAAGGTGGCTCACAATTATTATTGGCCCAAAGCAAGATGGGACATTGAGAATTTTGTAGAAAGGTGTAGCATAGCACATGAGGGAACACCCACAAGTGGGAACATGGATCAGGACCTGGACACGCCATGGGGCAAAATCAGGCCTAACAATAAAAGGAAAAATAAATTTGATAAAGTGGACCAAATGGAATGGGAAGCCCCTTTTCACGGACAAGCTTCACTTAACTGTTTTACAATGGCCACTATGCGGAGAGTGCAAAAAGATGTCTTACCCCAGGATAAGCCGAAAATCCCTCAATCGGACTTAAACAAACTGGAGGAAGAAGATGTAGAGAGGAAATCTCTCATCAAGAATTTTAAGTGGGGAGGAAACCCCAGGAAAAGAAAAATTGGTAGCGGTCGTTTTGTGAATGATAATTCTGGGAGGAAAAATCATCACTATAAAGCTTCGAGTGGAAGAGACCATACCGGTGCATGGACAAATAGGTCCACACAATTAAAGGTCCATATGTAGCTTTGTTAAGAACGTGGACTGATGAAAAGGCAGAGGAAAACATTACATCTTCATACCAATATGTGAATGAGCTGACCACTCGGTTGAAAACTGGCTGGAAACTTGCCAATGAAAATTTGAAACAAGCCAGGAAGAAACATGCTGCCTATTATAACAGGAAGGCGAAAGACAGAAATTTGGCTGTGGGAGAGAAAGTACTGCTTCTTTTGCCTGGGAGTCAGAATAAGTTACAAATTGGATGGCAGGGTCCATATACAGTTTTAGAGAAGGTGTCTAGAACAAATTATAAGATAGATAAGAAGGGGAAAGAAAAAATCTATCATGTGAATCTCCTGAAGAAATATTTGGAAAGAGAACATCAGGAAGAGACACACTTGTTGACCTTGTCCATCGCCATGGAGATGAAAAAGGAACCACTTTCATCATTTGAATATCCATTACACCCCTGTGAGACAGCAGCACAGGTGAAAATCAGTACACATTTAACGAAAACTCAGAAAGAGAGAGTGCAACAGGTTCTAAATAATCATGCAGAGGTGTTAACAGACCGACCAGGGCATACAAACCTATTGGAATATGATATGAAACTGATAGACCCCACACCTGTCTGTATGAAACCATATTCGATTCCGTTTGCTAAGGAGAAAGCTTTGAAGGAAGAGATAGAATATCTGTTGAAGGAAGGAATTATTTCGCACAGTGAGTCTTCGTATAGTTCCGGTGTTGTACTCTTAAGGAAGCCCTCTGGAGAACATAGACTCTGTATAGATTACAGGAGACTGAATGCTATTACAGAAGGACAGGTGGATCCATTGCCGGATACAAATCAGCTGTTTGCCAGACTAAATAAAGCTAAATATTTCTCAAAAGTGGATCTGAGTAAAGGATACTATCAGATTCCAGTAAAGCCTGAGGTTAGACCATACCTAGCTTTTAGTACCTCAGAAGGACACTATGAGTTTAATAGATTGCCATTTGGATTGAAGAATGCGCCTAGTGTCTTCTCTAGAATGATGAGAAAATTATTGGATCCTCTGAATAATCCCTGTATAACAAATTTTATGGATGATATCCTTATAGCAACAGAAACATTTGAGGAACACATTGACTCTCTGAACATGCTGTTTGATCGACTTAGGGAGGCAAATTTAACAGCCCGACCAACCAAATGTTGCGTTGGATGTAAAGAATTGGAATTTTTGGGACACACAGTTTATCAGGGAAATATGACCCCTGACCCAAAGAATTTAGAAAAACTACAGAAAGCCCCGAGACCACAAACCAAGAAGGACGTGAGATCCTTTGTCTCATTATGTGGTTTCTACCAGAAGTATATCAAGAACTTTAATTCCATATGTGCACCGTTAACTGAATTGACACGTAAAGGACTTCCAGATCGCATTACATGGACACCACAATGTGAAATGACTTACCAAGAATTGAAGGAAAAGCTCACAAGTAAACCCATTTTGAAATTACCTGACTTAAGTCAAGAATTCATAGTAAGGACGGATGCAAGTAATATTGGGTTAGGTGCAACTCTACTACAGAAATCAGATGCATTGGATGGGGAATTAAGCCCAGTGGCATATGCTAGCAGAAAGTTGAATAAAGCTGAAATCAACTACTCAACTAGCGAAAAAGAATGTCTTGCAGTAATATGGGCAATAAAGAAATTCAATATTTATCTATATGGGAAGGCATTTAAGTTGCAAACAGATCACAAACCTTTATCGTTTCTAGCACAGGCTAAGCATGAGAACTCTAGGTTACTCCGATGGTCTTTACTTCTGGCTCCATATAATTTTAGCATTGAGTATATATCTGGGAAAACCAATTTGGGAGCGGATTTTTTAAGCCGCCATCCGTGTGATGAGAATCACCGTAAACCCCAGAAATAATAATAAATTTCTCTATGTGTATATAGAATAAAGGACTGACATATAATGTCTGTTTTAAGAGGGGAGGTGTCGTGAAATATTCTAATCCACATATATAAATTATTAGGTAAATATAAAGCCTAACAAATAAAATTAATAAAGAGAAGAGCAATGGGAAAATAACAGTGCTGTCACAAAGAATGTACTCGAAATCCCCCTTGTTTTCTGCTTCGTCTGCAAATTGTAACGCTTTCACGTTGATATAAAAGCTTACTGTATTATTACCCGCCTTCTTCAATGAAACGTGTGCTGCATTTCTAAGAAAAACATTGAGACGTACTGCGTAATGACCTAAATTAATCCTAACATTAATTATACTGCGTTACCAAAACGAACGAACAGATGGACAAAAGGATAAAGAGAGAGGGGAGGGCTGAAAATCAGGAACGCATGCAACACGCGTCGCGCGATACACAAATGCTGCCATCACGCGTGTAAGTCTACATGCACTAATTTTTTTCAGACGGACAGTGATAAAATACACTACCCTTTCCCAGAGTTAGGTTTATAAATAAAAAAAAAACTCTTATTAGAAAAGATAACATTAGATGGGTTTACGGTTGAAAACATAACAGTACCCAGACAGCACATCTTCGAAACAGGAGGTAGAAGAAATTGCATATTTTGAACGCAGCCACGTAGCTCCTTTAAATTTGTATTTTTGGGTTCCTTAGGGCTTGCTGACAAATAATATGTAAAACGTTACGCAAATAGTCCAGGAATTAATAAATTATACCCAAAATAAAATATTGGGGGTGCCTGACAGCATAAAATCATTTCTGCTCATAAGATTTTTTTTTTAACGTGTTTGAAAAAAATTTACGTTACAGAAATAGCCTACCATGTAAACTCCAAATTGATTGGAGCGCAACAAATGAAAGCCTAACCACGATTGGTCGGGCTATAAATACTATCTTGGTTGTTAGGGGAAACGGGGAAAGGTAACATTTTTTCAAACACTTGTCGAAACGGGGCTCATTGGTCAGACTCGCTGATATACACACTTGGGAGCGTTAGTTCGAAACCACTTGTTTAAATAAGATTGATAAAGCATCAGTGCGTTGAAGCCAGCTTATATTTGGCTAAATAAAAGCCTGGAAGATAAGCAGATGGGAATTTGTGCCAGTTTGTGCCAGAATTCATTGCTAATCAACGTATCTGTGTTTATTCGTATGAATTGTGGGACAGTGGTCTTGATGGTACTGAGCAGCACCTAGTCAGAGCTTTGCTGAATCCAGTGTCGGACAGCATACTCCTTGGTCCTTTTAGCTATCAGTGAGGTGTCTCCAGAGCCCAGAGGAGAATTCGAGCAGAGGAGTCCTTTCCTGCCGCCATCACGCCAGATAAGCTAACTTGGCCAGCTGAGCTCAACATTATGTCCCCTCATCTTGAACTGACTTTGTAAAATTAACATTAAGAGGGGAATTTACTTGTCTTAAAATCAGGAACTGTGAACATCTCCAATACTAGTCCCTAAAGACAAACTATTGAAGTCATGATGACAAATACCAACAGAGCTTGAACAAAACAAAACCAGTATTACCTCATTTTACTACTACACAACTGACACACATAGAACATTTGTAATAATATATGTCACTACAATATTCATATTAAATACATTCTGTACATAACTTGTAATTTAAATTGATTGTGATTCCTGGTTCCCTTGTAGTTGAATCAGGACACATATTCATTCATGCCAGTAATGAATACATATTGTTATTTGAAAAGTTACGAGTGACTTCTTTAAGATATTCTCATAGAGTGTTATATGTATGTGAGTGTCACAGTGTTGTTAAGAGTAGTGGATTAAATTAAATTGTTTATCTGTCTGTTGTTGTGACTTACACTTCATCATACACATACCCTAGACACATAACGTAGCATCACACTATTCCAGAATAATTCTGACTGAGATATAGAGATATGTGGTAGCAAGTAAGGTTATCTATAATACACTACTCTTAATAGATATAGATACCTTCACAGCTGATCTCAGTCAGTACACTAAGTCCCCTATAAATATTTATAACATCCCACTTCACCACATTAGGAATAGATTGTTCTTGCTTCAGAATGTCTATGGCCCGAATCTATGTGTAGTTCTTGTCTACGTAGGACGAGTATGTCTTTTATCTTGATATCTTAGTATGTTTAAGTGGAACTATTTTTCTTGTACTGTACTTTAGGGGTCAGGTGCTTTTCGGCGGATGAAGATACGTTAGGGAGTTCTTCGGTGATGTCGAAGCCTATGGGGAAGTCATGTCTTAGCCCTGCCCAAAGTTTGTGATCTCTTTTGATGATGGGAACGAAGATATTTTCTTCTGTGATGGTTAAATCCATGAGTTCCCTAGTGTTCATTCCATAATGCGAGGAGAAGAGCGTTTTTGTGCTTGCTAGTGTATTCCTATGTCAAGGTAAACGTACTTTTGCTGACTTCGTTCATTCCTAGGCTTAAGATGGGCAGACGTTTACATGAATCTACCTATGTCAGTATGTCAGAACGACATATTATCTAGCAGCACTGATTATGTTTCTATACAGCAATTATGAGGACAGATTATGCTGATGCTTGTGGAAACTTTGATATTCACGAATTGAATCTTTATTGAAGCTTTGTCGTACATCGTTACGGTGAGCGATGTTTACAAGACTAGAAGCCATTTTGGAATGCTATCTATTGTGGATCATTTACCAGAGAACAGGGACGCCCTTATTATCGGGTGATGATAAAGAGATCATACTTATGAAAGGAAAATCTATTATGGGTGATTTAATATTCGCTCAGAAGATATTTGCTGAATGCTATTTAAAGAAATCTCCGCTAGGGTACAAGCTACACTTATGCTAAAAGAGGTTCTGTCCAGGAGTCACCGTAAACATTATTGATTAACTGACATGACTAGTCAGTAAGGCCTGATGAAGATTTGTTAAACATTATATATTAACTGACATGATCAGTCAGTAAGGCCTGATGAACATTTATATGAGATATGGAACTCTGAACGTTTGTATACTGATGTTCCATTGTGATTTTCCTCAACATGAATGCCAATTTGTTATTGTACACCGTGGGTCAACAATATGCTATTGATGTCGACCTGTGTTCCTGCAACTGTACCCGTTCTGTCAAGTGTGTGTGTCCCATTAAACTGTTGAAACGTTCACAGTAGTCTGTATCCTTAACTTCTGATACGTATGAGTGAGTATTTGTACTTCCAGTCAACTTTACAGAACAGTTCACACATTCACGTATGAACAGTCACTCTACCACTCATGATACACATTACATCCTTGTTGAGTCCTCAAGACGTTTGGAGCAAGATGACCTGTACACCTGACACTGTGCTCGGTTGTTTGAGTTGACTATTCAGTCCCAGTACATCTTTACAACGTACACTGATAAAACACAGTATACAGCATCCAAGAATAACAGCCTTTATCACTATTACCACAAGGAAAAAAGGCGTTTATCAACCTCACACCCCTACAGCATTACCTGTTATGTTTACCAGTAAATGTCCCGGTAATCGTCCTCTTACTTTACGTTTACTTTTTCCTTTCACAGTTGCCGTGAAGCGTCGTGGGGAGCTGAGGTTTGTGTTCCCAGGCCAAGTGTGTCGCTTTGGCTGCTGTGAGCCTGTGCTGTTGTAGGATGTCTGTGTTGTTGTAGGATGTCTGTGATGTTGTAGGATGTCTGTGATGTTGTAGGATGTCTGTGTTGTTGTAAGATGTCTGTGATGTTGTAGGATGTCTGTGCTGTTGTAGGATGTCTGTGCTGTTGTAGGATGTCTGTGATGTTGTAGGATGTCTGTGATGTTGTAGGATGTCTGTGATGTTGTAGGATGTCTGTGATGTTGTAGGATGTCTGTGTTGTTGTAGGATGTCTGTGATGTTGTAGGATGTCTGTGCTGTTGTAGGATGTCTGTGCTGTTGTAGGATGTCTGTGATGTTGTAGGATGTCTGTGATGTTGTAGGATGTATGTGGGGGTGTCGGAAAGTCAGGTATTGGTAGTACCTCTGGTGAAGGGGCTGTCATGCCCTTTTTAGGGCAGCTCAGCCACCTTTGGTCCAAACCTGGCATCCAGCTCTCACCTGTGGCTCCTCGTAGCTGTCAGCATGCGACAGCGGCCACCCCCGGACAACGGCTTTGACAGGCCGGCTAAACTAGGTGAGGGTAGCCGAATGGTTATAAACCTTCGGTGAGTTAGGGTCTGCCTACCCATGCATGCGAAGACTGGATTCGATAGACTGCGCGGAAGAAACCACCTGTTGGTTCAACGGGCATGACGGCGATTACCAGCAACGCACTGTGGAGCGTAAGGAGCACGGCGAGGCACGTAGAAAGCCCTGGTCATCCACTGCACCTGACTTCATCTCCAGTCGTCTTGACTTGTCTTGCCACTGGATTGAGATGGACCCAGGCGAGAGAGTGAGGTCGACGAATTGCGCAACTCTTCCTCACTTTAATCCAAATCACCGCGCAAGTCACTCTTTCATCCATTCATCCATCCACCCACAAGTCCTGTGGCGATGGGCGAGCGGCGAAGCGGCAGGCGTGGGTACGCTGGCAGTCGTAGTCGCAGACCTACACACAGGCGGCTCAGGCCATATGGTCGTCTTCCACTGATCGGAGCAGCAGTGGGATTCGGCAGCCCCCTGAGTGTCTGAGCAGCCCTCTTTAGGAAAGCACTGCTCACCTCCATGGCATGAGGAAGGGGCTAGAAAAGGTGCCCTAAACATTGCCTGCTTCACCATTACCTAACCAGCTTACCGCGGTTGGTGGGTACCCTACTTCGGCGGTCGACATATAAGAAAAAAAAAGGACAGATTTTTCCCCCTCATTCTAGGCGCATGGAATGTGCGCACTTTACTTGACAAAGACTTTAACGCAAACAGACCTGAGAGACGAACTGCCCTGATTGGGAGAGAACTGGCCAGGTACAACATTGACATAGCAGCACTGAGTGAAACTCGACTTGCAGGCGAGGGCCAACTTTGCGAAAAGGGTGCAGGTTATACATTCTTTTGGAGCGGAAGAGGAACTGAAGAAAGACGAGAAGCAGGGGTTGGATTTGCAATCAAAACAGCAATTGTCAGCAAGTTAGCGGGGCCCCCAAAGGGAATAAATGACCGACTCATGACGGTCAAGATCCCTCTGTTCTATTGAAGAAAACATGCCACCATCATTAGCGCGTATGCACCAACTATGACAAACCAGGATGATGTCAAGGATAAGTTTTACGAAGAACTACATGCAGTCATTGCATCAGTTCCTAAAGCAGATAAGCTCATCATTCTTGGTGACTTTAATGCAAGAGTAGGCTCAGATAACATCTCCTGGAATGGCACTATTGGTAGGTACGGCGTGGGTCGCTGTAACAGTAATGGACTTCGTCTCCTCCAGACTTGCGCAGAACATGACCTCCTTGTCACCAACACCATTTTTCGACTTCCTACCCGCAACAGGACCTCCTGGATGCACCCTCGCTCAAAGCATTGGCACCTAATTGACTATGTAATTGTTAGGAAGAAGGACAGGCAAGATGTCCGGGTGACCAAGTCCATGTGTGGTGCCGAATGCTGGACTGATCATCGCCTCATTGTATCTAAACTTAAAATTCGTATCCAACCAGCCAGGCGCCCTCAGGGGAAGAAAACTCAAAAGAGGCTGGATGTCACCAAACTAAAGAAGACAAAAATCAAACAGTCATTTACTGACACCTTAGAAGACCGTCTCAAATCTATCTCGCTAGACGGCCAAAGTGTGGAAACAAATTGGGCAGCCCTAAGTGAGCAGATCTACAACACTGCTACAGAGGTCCTGGGTCCTTCCATCAAGAAACAAAATGACTGGTTTGATGAGAACTCAGATGATATAAAGCAGATGTTGGCTGAGAAACACCATCTCCATAAAGCATATTTAAATGATCCAAAATCTACATCCAAGAAAGACGCTTTCAACAACATGCGTAGAATCGTCCAACATAAACTACGCCAGATGCGGGATTCATGGCTGAGTAATAAAGCAGATGAGATCCAAGGCTTTGCTGACAGCCATGACTTGAAAAACTTTTACCTTGCACTCAAAGCGGTCTATGGTCCAACATCATCAGGATCATTTCCCCTCCTTAATGCAGATGGAAAAACACTAATTACAGACAAGGAAAAAATTCTCCAACGCTGGGCTGAACATTTTAATAATATCTTGAACCAGCCATCATCTATTAACGACGAAGCCATCATCCGCCTGCCCCAAATTCCTATAAATGAAGCATTAGATGATGTACCAACTCTGGAGGAAACTAAAAAAGCGATTCGTCAACTGTCTAGTGGAAAGGCCCCTGGCCCCGATTCAATTCCTGTTGAGGTTTATAAAGATGGCGGTGCAGTTCTGATAGAGAAACTTCATATGATCTTCCAGCAAATGTGGCAGAGTGAAACCATCCCACACGATCTCAAAGATGCCTCAATTATACATCTATATAAACGTAAAGGTAATCGCCAAGACTGCAACAATCATCGAGGCATATCTCTTTTATCAATCGCTGGGAAGATATTCGCCAGAATCCTTTTGAATCGCCTTACGGCTCATCTTGACAAAGGTCTTTTACCTGAAAGTCAGTGTGGATTCCGGAAAGAACGTGGAACCACAGATATGGTGTTCGCTGCAAGACAGCTACAAGAAAAATGCCAAGAACAGCACTGTGACCTGTACACAGCTTTCATCGACTTGACAAAGGCGTTCGACACGGTCAGTAGAGAGGGTCTATGGAAGATCATGGCAAAATACGGCTGCCCAAAGAAATTTATCACAATAGTGCAGCAACTGCATGATGGAATGCAGGCTAGAGTTCAGGAAAACGGTGAGCTATCAGAGCCTTTCCCCGTCTCAAATGGAGTTAAACAAGGGTGCGTACTTGCACCGACTCTGTTCAGTATCATGTTTTCTGCTATGCTGACTGATGCTTTTAGAGACGGGGACACAGGAATCGACATTAGTTATCGTATTGATGGAAAATTGTTTAACCTTAGGAGGCTTCAAGCAAAAACCAAGGTCAAATCACACACCATCAGAGATCTTCTGTTTGCTGATGATTGTGCCCTCAATGCTGGCTCAGAGGCTGATCTGCAGCATAGTGTGGATAGATTCTCCGAAGCCTGCGCCAACTTTGGGCTTACCATCAACACGAAGAAAACAGAAATCATGTACCAACCAGCTCCTGGCACAGTTTATACTGAGCCAGTCATCAAGGTTAATGGTGAGAAACGGAATGTTGTGAACAGATTCACATACCTTGGTAGCACACTATCCCAGAACATTGTCATTGATGATGAGGTGAACACCAGGATCTCCAAAGCCAGCAGCACATTTGGCAGACTATACACCAACGTTTGGCATCGAAGTGGCATTAGTCTACAGACAAAGCTGAAGGTGTACAGAGCTGCGGTGCTTCCAGTGCTGCTATATGCATGTGAAACATGGACTGTATACAGGCGCCACGTAAAGAAGCTAAACCACTTCCATACAGTCTGTCTCAGGAAGATAATGAACATCAAATGGCAAGACAAGATCCCGGATACCGCCGTTCTTGACAGAGCTGGTATCCCTAGTATTGATACTATTCTGATGCAGTCACAAATTCGCTGGGCAGGTCATGTAGTCCGCATGCCAGACCATCGACTGCCAAAGATACTCTTTTATGGTGAGATGCAGAAGGGTAAACGCTCCCATGGTGGCCAAAAGAAGCGCTTCAAAGACACGTTAAAGACGTCATTGAAAACCTTTGACATAAACCCAGACACATGGGAAGCTGCTGCGCAAGACCGAACTGCTTGGCGCACATCTCTTCGTAAAGGTGCAGCAGCATGCGAATCATCCAGAAGAGCAGCAGCGGAACAGCGGAGACAAGCTAGAAAGGACCGTGAAATAAAACCTTCACATGAAGCAAACATTCCCTGCCCACACTGTCCAAGATCTTTCCAGGCCCGCATCGGGGTCTTCAGTCACCTTCGTACCCATAGACTAACCTAACATATTCTTAAATAATTGGATGAACAGAGTGGTCTTCATCACCCGTGATGGACGAACAACCAACCAACCAGGATGTATGTGCTGTTGTAGGATGTCTGTGATGTTGTAGGATGTCTGTGATGTTGTAGGATGTCTGTGATGTTGTAGGATGTCTGTGCTGTTGTAGGATGTCTGTGCTGTTGTAGGATGTCTGTGATGTTGAAGGATGTCTGTGTTGTTGTAGGATGTCTGTGATGTTGTAGGATGTCTGTGATGTTGTATGATGTCTGTGATGTTGTAGGATGGCTGTGATGTTGTAGGATGTCTGTGATGTTGTAGGATGTCTGTGATGTTGTAGGATGTCTGTGCTGTTGTAGGATGTCTGTGCTGTTGTAGGATGTCTGTGCTGTTGTAGGATGTCTGTGCTGTTGTAGGATGTCTGTGGTGTTGTAGGATGTCTGTGATGTTGTAGGATGTCTGTGATGTTGTAGGATGTCTGTGATGTTGTAGGATGTCTGTGATGTTGTAGGATGTCTGTGATGTTGTAGGATGTCTGTGCTGTTGTAGGATGTCTGTGATGTAGGATGTCTGTGATGTTGTAGGATGTCTGTGGTGTTGTAGGATGTCTGTGATGTTGTAGGATGTCTGTGATGTTGTAGGATGTCTGTGCTGTTGTAGGATATCTGTGCTGTTGTAGGAAGTCTGTGATGTTGTCTATCCTTCTGACTATTGGTCTTCCCCGTGTTGTTGTAGGATGTCTGTGATGTTGCCTATCCTTCTGACTATTGGTCTTCCCTGTGTTGTTGTAGGATGTATGTGATGTTGTCTATCCTTCTGACTATTGATATTCCCTGTGTTGTTGTAGGATGTCTGTGATGTTGTCTATCCTTCTGACTATTGGTCTTCCCTGTGTTGTTGTAGGATGTCTGTGATGTTGTCTATCCTTCTGACTATTGGTCTTCCCCGTGTTGTTGTAGGATGTCTGTGATGTTGTCTATCCTTCTGACTATTGGTCTTCCCCGTGTTGTTGTAGGATGTCTGTGATGTTGTCTATACTTCTGACTATTGGTCTTCCCCGTGTTGTTGTAGGATGTCTGTGATGTTGTCTATCCTTCTGACTATTGGTCTTCCCCGTGTTGTTGTAGGATGTCTGTGATGTTGTCTATCCTTCTGACTATTGGTCTTCCCTGTGTTGTTGTAGGATGTCTGTGATGTTGTCTATCCTTCTGACTATTGGTCTTCCCCGTGTTGTTGTAGGATGTCTGTGATGTTGTCTATCCTTCTGACTATTGGTCTTCCCCGTGTTGTTGTAGGATGTCTGTGATGTTGTCTATCCTTCTGACTATTGGTCTTCCCCGTGTTGTTGTAGGATGTCTGTGAGGTTGTCTATCCATCTGTCTCTTAGTCTTCCCCGTGCCCTGAACCTACTTGATCTAGTACAGTGAAAACTTGATCTAGTTGATGAGAACTTGGTCAGTACAGTGAAAACTACTGTTATAGGCGTATAGTGGTAATCTATCGGGTTCCATTCTCATGAGATTGACAAACCACTTAATTTCCTGTCTCTATATACTTGATGCAGGATGTAGTACCCACCATTTTTCTGATGTCATAATATCTCATTCTATCTCTCCTGGTGACATTAATGGCTTTTCTTAAACATCTCATCTGACAAGATATGATTTTCCATTTTTGTGCTTTAATCAGTGACCATTTCTGACACTGAAAGAAAAGAGTTGGTAAAAGTATACTGTTTATCAGCTGTCGTTTAGTTTCTATACTGATATTCTGATGTTTGTACCTCCACACTGTTATTTTTATTATTGCCAGATGTATGTTTCTGTTGTATTTGTGACATAATTTGTGCGCTCTCTTCTCCTCTCCGGCAGTATTGAACTACGTTTGTTGTGCGTACTGAATTATGTGCATTATTCAATTGTTAGCACCTTATTTTCCCCTACTGTCATTGTTCATGTTTCACGCATGACAGGACCAGACAAGCGTATCGCCCATTCCTGGGAGATTAATTGAACCTCTAAAACGTGATAATACCACATTTACCAAGTAAATGCGAGCAGGAAGTGTTTGCTTAAGATTGCATAATTACTTTCGACTCGACAGCAGGGTTAGGTGATTATAGATAAACGTAATCTTGGAAGACATGTGGAAGAGTGAGCAGGAAGTGTGATATGAGTAGACTTTGACAACATTTGTCGGATAAAACTCCATATACAGAGGATGACTGTTTGAAGTTTTCAAACACATGCGTCATACAGAATACTACATGAGGAAAAGTTTTCATAACATGTACTTTGATATATTGGCTGGCATCTGATGCGCCAATAAACAACCGCATGGACTGGGAGTTTATTCAGAAAACGCCAGGTGGAAGCGTGGGCCTGGAACTTACGATATAACGTAGAAAAATTTTGACATACGGACTGCATTCCCGAAATCGTCAACGTAAACAGCTCGAACCTTGCCACAGAAAAGAATAGAGTTGGATTCTGAATTTATAGGACAGGACAAAAAGTATTAAGAGCATCTCTGAATACCAGTTGAAAATTCGTCAATATTAATACGGAACCCGGAATTCTAAACGACCACTTACAAGTCACAGAGGGATTCTGAAATAGCAATAATACCCCAGACATGTGTTCGAGGCATCTGTGTTAAGTTGTCAAGACATTCCTACTGAGCAAGAAGTCTAAGATTCTCAATTACAGAGTTCGTGGTACCAGTACGAGGCGACCAGACTAATTGTGGTACGACCCGGAGAGACCATTTACTGGACTACTAGACTGTGGTTCGAAGCTTGAAATCGATACCTGAAGATCCTTGCCTTGACCTGGAAAGGTTACTTCCTGGACCGATCTGGAAACGTGCCCCTCACCACAGAGACGAATCTATGGAAAAGCAGCATCGGCATTTCAGCATTTTTGCAAGTCACAATTTAACAGGCCAACAAAACAACCGAACTTTATTTTTCAAAATTCATCAAGCCTAAAGACTTTTCGGTGAAGAAACTTAATAATTTTTCATAATAACCAGTCATATTTATTTACATTTGTTTCAACGTAATGGATCATTAAATTTGTATATGTTGATTTTAACAAATTCATCATTACAGAGAGAAAGGCATATGTATGATCCAGAACCTCTGGATATTTAAAAAGGATTTCGCTGAATTAAATCAGCTGGGGGCTTGAACGAGCTAAATCATACAATTTTTATACATCTTCACAAAAGACGGCGGGTCAGATAAAAAGTTAACTTGCTCAGACTAATTCAGCATTGTTCTTGACTTCTGAAATATCTCGTGAACACTCCCTTGAGATAGAAGCACCATTATCCTTCTATCTACAACTCTGCCAAGAGTAATCTTGTGCGAAGGTAGACACCTTGAAGACCCATTTTAGATACTCTTGAGTTTTGGCCACTGGTGGACCACTATTGCAGAGCAAAGGGGAGGCAAATCCCGTGACACATGGTCTCACTGTACTATTTCAATTTATCATCATACTAGATCACGGTCTCACTGTACACTATTAGGTTCTAACCGTATTAGATCAAGTTATCACCGTACTAGATCACGTGCTCACTTACCAGATCAAGCTTTCAATGTACTAGATCAAGTTCTCATCATTTCTGATCATGTTCTCATCATACTAGATCACGTTCTCACAGTACTAGATCAAGCTCTCACCTACCAGATCAACTGCTTACCATACTAGTTCGATTTTTCACCTACTGAATCAAGTTCTTACTATAACAGACCAAGTTTTCACTGTACTAGATCAAGTTTTCACTGTACTGACCAAGTTCTCATCAACTAGATCAAGTTTTCACTGTACTAGATCAAGTTCTCAGTTGCTATATCAAGTTCTCAGCATACTAGATCAAGGTCTCAGTATACGTGATACAGTTCTAACAGCACTAGATCAAGTTCTCACTGTACTAGATCAAGTTCTCACTTACTATATCAAGTTCTCAGCTTACTAGATCAAGGTCTCAGTATACTTGATACAGATCTAACAGCACTAGATCAAGTTCTCACTGTACTAGATCAAGTTCTCACTTACTATATCAAGTTCTCAGCATACTAGATCAAGGTCTCAGTATACTTGATACAGTTCTAACAGCACTAGATCAAGTTCTCACTATACTAGATCAAGTTCTCACTCTACTAAATCAAGTTCTCACAGCACTAAATGAAGTTATCACTATACTAGATCAAGTTCTCACTCTATTAAATCAAGTTCTCATAGCACTAGATCAAATTCTCACTCTACTAGATCAAGTTCTCACTCTACTGGATCAAGTTCTCACTGTACTAGATAAAGTTCTTACCATGAGATCTCAAGCTGTCACAATCACATACATCTTTACAAACGCATTCATTACAACACAGTAAGAATAGCTCCAACAGAAATATATCAATGTCCAACATCAGAAAACAGAAACAAGAAGAAAGTTTATCCAGTAGCCAAGGTTCATGACATGGGAGAACAGAAATAAAACAATTCAAGTACTCACTTTTAAGGCGCTTGGGTGCATTCTGTTTCCGTCTTGTCATTTTGGAGGGCTGTAGGTTCTGGAAAAAAATATATATAGAGTGTGATGTTGGGTCTACTACGGGTAAAAAAAATTGTTAAAAATCGCATATGTAGGGTGAAATGTGACATTTACTGTGGTTAAAAAAAACTGCGTTAAAAATCATATAAATATGGTGAAATATGAGGTTTATATGTGTTAAAAATAGTGCGATAAAAAATTCGTATGCATAAAGTGAAATGTGAGGTAACAATGGGTTAAAAACGTGCGTAAAAAATCATATATATATATATATATATATATATATATATATATATATATATATATACGAGGGGCGTTCAGAAAGTAATGCACCACATCGTTTTTCTCAGCTAATAATGAAGATAGAAGCATGAAATTTTGCACACTTCAAATATGGCATGTGCCAATTGTGTGCACCAAATTGCACCGCAACCGGCTAAATAATACGGCTGGCCTAAACCGTTGAAATGGAGCGTGTTAGCAACTTGCGTTATAAGCAGCGAATTGTGATAGAATTTCTCGTTGCAGAGAAGAAAACTGTTGTGAACATTCACAAGCGTCTATGTGATGTGTATGGAAGTTTTGCAGTCGACAGGAGTACAGTCAGTTGCTGGGTTCAGAGAATCAAAGAATCAGGAAGTGGAGATACGGAGCTGCTTGATCAGCCGCGCTGTGGACGTCCTGCCATAGCCACCAACGCAGAAATGTTGAAATGCGCTGAGGGCATTATTCTTACTGATAGGCGAATCACTACTCAACAATTGGCCTTACAGCTGTCAGTCATCATTGGTAGTGCAAATGCAGTTATAAAAACTCTCGGATTTTCTAAGGTTTGCGCAAGATGGGTTCCTCGAAGCCTCACAAATGACCACCGATTGCAAAGGAAAGCAATTTCTTCTGAATTGTTGGAGCGTTTCAATGCTGATGGAGAGAACGTTTTGGCTAAGATCGTTACAGGTGACGAAACCTGGGCACATCATTTTGAACCTGAGACAAAAAGACAGTCAATGGAGTGGCATCATCCGCAATCACCACGAAGAAAGAAATTCAAGACAATTCCTTCAGCTGGAAAGGTCATGATCACTGTCTTTTGGGACATTCAAGGTGTGATTCTTGTGGACGTTATGCCAACAGGAGAGACAATCAATTCGCAAGCTTACATTAAGACATTGAAAAAACTCAATCAACGTTTTCGCAGAGTTCGGCCGCACAATAATCCAACAGACCTGCTTCTCCTTCACGACAATGCGCGACCTCACACAAGTCTGGCAACACGGGAAGCAATCACCAAATTGGGTTGGACTGTACTACCCCATCCACCCTATAGTCCCGATTTGACACCCTCTGATTTTCACCTATTTGGTCCACTTAAAGATGCACTCCGTGGGACAAGGTTTGAAGATGATGAAGGAGTGATTCATGCAGCGAAGAAATGGCTACATGATCAAGACAAAATCTGGTACGGGCTAGGAATACATGCCCTTGTTTCGCGCTGGCATAAAGCCGTACAAGTTGATGGGGATTATGTTGAATCATACCGATGTTTACATGACATAACCATGTATATTGTGTTTAAATTTCATGCTTTTTTATTAAACAGCTCCTGAGAAAAACGATGTGGTGCATTACTTTCTGAACGCCCCTCGGATATATATATATATATATATATATATATATATATATATATATATATATATATATATATATATATATATATATATATATATATATATATATATATATATATATATATATATATACTGAAGCACATTAAAAACGCACCACCTGTATAATCCAGGAACAGCGTGTGAAATGTAAATATAAGTGTGTACAAGTTTACATATTTGGAATCTTTATTCATTTTCCTATGAATCCATGCTGGTCATTAATTTGTACATTTGATTGTTATGAAATTCATTGCATTCTGTGCAGGCAAGGGAGAAAACCAAAAATACAAAAAAATGCACGTGCGTTATCCTGCTGGAGAAGCTGCAAGTCTGGATAAATTGTGAACGCAGGAGCAACCAGTGCATCCAGAACCTCATCTCGATATGTCACAGCATTAACATTTCCACGGAAGACGTGAAGAGGCAAGCGATGGTGAAAACTGAATCCTCCCCAAATGTGAATACTGCCACCTCGAAATCGGTTGACACAGCAATCTGCAAAACGCTCTTCACACCGTCGCTAAATCCGCATACGTCCATCTGCAAAGGATATGTTGAATCTGTTCTCGTCTGTGAATAGGACAGCATTCCACTGCAGTCTAGTCCATCTGATATGTTGCTCTGCCAATTGCAGGCGCTGCTAACGATGTCTGTGAGTCAAGTTTGGCCCAACATAAGGTCGTCTTGCAGTAAGGCCTGTATCTCTGAGTCGTCGTATGACTGTCATTCGAGAGACTTGCCCATGTCTACCCACTATTGCTCTTGCTGTTTGACTTGCCGGGAGAGTACGATTCCTTAGGTGACTCAGCACAATATGACGATCTTGCGCAGGGGTAGTAACTCGTGGTTGACCACTCCGAAGTCTATCCCGGGTACTGCCAGTGGTTCCGTAACGTTCATTGAGACGTACAATAGTGCTGTGGTGGCAATTCATCCTTCTGGCAATGGCCCGCGAGCTCATTCCGGTCTCCAACATACCAATGGCTCGTTGGCGGTCGTTTTCAGATAGTCGTGGCATTTCAAGCACATGTACTGGGTGTTTTGTCTCAACGGCTTTTTTATACCGAGTATACTGCCAGAACGCGTACACATTTTCAGGGTCATAGCTGTTGGGAACCGTGTTGCACGTGTAACTTTCATCGTTTTCATGTAGTCTGTACACACACCCGTGGGTTGAATCTTGCACTTTCCATTCCAGCAGCCATTCGCTCTCTACCTCATGGCAAACACGGGGAAAATCCATTCCCACACTTTTTTTGCCAGCTTCTCGGCATCAGTATATATAATAGTGGTGCGTTTTTAATGTGCTTCAGTATATATATATATGGTGAATTGTGAGGTTTAAAATTTTTAGAAAAAAATCACATACACGGGGTGAATTGTGCAGTTTACAATGGTTAAAAAAAATCACAAACACAGGGTGAAATGAGTGGTTTAGAAATGGTAAAGGTATTACCATATCAGATATTGCAGTAAGGGAGTGAAGTATTAGAGACTTTACTATACTCGGCCCTCCTTAATGAGGTGGTGTGATCTATCCCCTTCTTTGCTGCCTTTGCCTTTAACTCACGAGCAGAGTCAGGTACCCACTTACAGCTGGGTGAACTGGCTCATGATGCTACCAGGTTTGAATCCCGGAAGCCGGTTACTTTTCCCGCCAAGAGGCAAGCACTCTTATCCAATGGGACGCTCACGTCTGGTTTACTATGGGCTAAAATATTTACGGAGAAAAGGGTTAGTATAAACTTTCTTCTTCAAGTACCATGGCTGGTGCCGCAGGTGATCATGTCTCTCCACAACTTCCTGTCACCAGTATTATTTATCAATTATGTTGTTGGAGTCTTTCTCTGCCACGATGTCAAACTGTCCAATATCTGCTCTTTTTCTTGTCCTATCTCTTTTTTCCTTAAATTTTGTCTGTTTAAGGTTGTGGTAAGACAAATACACTGAAAATAGAATGTCGTTTCGGGGGAAGGGGGGGGGGGGGTCGTACAGATAGGTTGTGAGTTATTTTTGGCCCGTCTGAGTAGAGTGGATGGTGATAGGTACGTGAGTAAGGTGTGAGAAATAGATTTCACGGGTGGTAGCTTAAGGAAAACGATATGTCTCTGGAATGAGTAAGTTTCTCTATTCCAGCCTATCTATACGACTTTAATTTAGTACAAGACAACCTTGCCCTCCTCATACATATAAATATAAGTTTAACTACACACACACACAGCTGTGTGACAACAAGACACATAAACGTGAAAAACTACGGTTACTTGGGTATGGGTCTGACCAACACACAAAGGTAAGTTTCTTTGTTTATTATCATTAAACTTGACAACACCAATATCTAAAGAAAGATCAAATAAAATCAGATTTACATACATATGAAATAGCAGATTAAATGCGCCCTCCCCCTATGGAGAACAGAACCCAAAAGTTAATAACCCAAAGGGCGAAGGTTAGCACTATGTTACAGAGTAGACAGTAAAGTAAACAAGTTCCTACTATATGCTACCCAGCAAAGTAAACAAGTTTAAGCAAATCCTATGTTGGTAAATTCCCTGAAACAAAGAAAAATACTCACGCACTCTTTCATACAGTGGCCACTCAATCACTCTTACCTACTCTTGGTGATATCCCTTGGAAATATAATTATTCCTGAATATATATAATGTCAGGTTCCCTTCCCAAATTAGCCCCAGTCCATCCTCTAACAAATAAAGACTAGTGAGGTGAACGCCGAATCTGGTGTTTTGTTTTTCTGGATGAACAAAATGTCACCGCCAATAGTTGATGTAGGAACGTGCTCTTGGGGTTCACAGTTAAAAGAGAAAAATACTTCCAGTATTGGGAAACATCTGGTTGCTAAAAAAATGTTACCAATGATGATGATGATAATCCTATCGGAAAAATCTATGTTAGAGCTCCGATTCTGCACAGCGTAAAATATGGATAAATCCGCTTGAATACGACTGTCAGAAGTCGGGAACATTAATGTTATTTTGCACACCCCAGTGGGCTGGTAAAAATTGGAAAAAATATCTGGGTTTGGTAAGTCCATTTAAACTTATAAGTTAAAATGTTTCTCATGTATCTTTGGCGAATACTCGCTCACAAATGAAATTGGTGACGCGCAAGCCAAGGAAAAGAGACAACATTAACCAATTTAAAAAAAGACCGCTGGACGCCCTTGTGATCAGGTCTGCGAAGAATAAAAGAAACAATATATATATAAATTATGCTAATCCAATATCTACACACACAGACGGGGACAAGACGATCTCTCCTCCACTCCGTCAGTCCTGATTAAATTTAAAAGGCACACGGTGTTTTCCTTTAAGCCCACACGGTCAGCCTTCGCTAGAGCGGAGTTTTAGGTCGGATGGAGTTATGCAACTCTCCCGCCCCTTGCTCGCGCCGGCAGTCAGCGTACAATGTTAATTATTATTTAATTATCCATATGCGCACTTACACAAAGTATCGCCTGTCGTTACTAGCTATAAATTTGTCGGCGTCTGTTATTCATCGTATGGGATTAAATAATAGGCACTTATACTAAATACGCACAATGAAATAAAGCGTGAATTCTTTTCTGTCACTATTAGTCACGCCTAGCATATAAACCAGTCAGCTAAAACCGTCTCTTCTTGTGTGAGAAAGCGTGTTGTGAAAATTAACATTATAACTGAACATCTGGTATGAAATAGCTACGCGTTATTTTATTTCACTAGTTTTAACAGCTAGAAAATCTAAGTGAATTATAATGGTAAAAGCTAACACTTTTAATTGGTAAAAGCTAACACTTTTAAACACTTAAGCACTAATTTCTATTACCAGAAAATCAGAATGAAAAATCCTCACGAATGCTAATAACACATTTTTCCACAATAATGGTTCTAGAACTGCGTGCTTAGAGTATTCAAAAGTTCTGAGTGACAACTGATAGCAGGTTTAAGAAAACACAGTTTATATATCATTATATTACTCTGATCTATAGATGTTAATTTTCGCGATACTGTGTGTAACGGAGAATCAGAAACAGAGTTACAAGATAAAGGCTTACGGCCAGTCTTTCGTCGGCGTTTTCGACCGTCATGAAAAGACGTATTACGTGTAACGGGGTTCTGCCCGCGACTCGACATCAAAGCGTACTCGGGGAGTTTTGGATTTCCCTTCGTAGACTTCACAAGATTCTATGTTTTTCACGTGCGGTCTGTCAGGTATCGTATGATTGACAGATAAGCTCGCGTGAGAAGACGAGGTAAACAAACCTGATTCGCTACCTGTTATGACGGGCAGGTCACGAATGTTTGTAAACACTTCGTTTGCTTATGTTCAAAGAAAAGAGGCGGGACGAAAAAGTAGCTTGTGTGAGTAAACACATGCAGAAAATGCATGGTTTTGCTAGCAAATCATAGTCCGCTACGAGATTACAAAGACTGTCACATTACTGTAGGCTCTTTTTCCATTATACGCCACAGGGGGGTCTCTGAGAAGAGAATGACAGACTAAGACTACTGTGTCCACAGGCATGTTGTATAAAGCGACTACCATGAATTTGTGTATGGTGCTGGGAACAAAATTGCTATAGAAACCACTGTTACAAGATGACATGAATGTTTTGGTGCAGCAGCCTTCTGAAAGGAGGTCCCAACTGCGGTGCTGGTTACATGATAAATTGGGAGCATAAAGGGAAATAATTGGTGATTATTAATACTACCACGACATTAAGTGAAAGGGCACACATTGGAAAAATCAGCCCTCGACTTACGATGTATTCGAGTTACGACCACTCGTACTTACGACGACCATCCCGTTAATCCTATTATATTATTGTTTGGTAATTTTTCGACTTTCGACGTTCTTGTCGTAAACGTTATTTATTCATTACATGTTTTTATTACATTACAGTAATGAAGAGTAAGGTAATTGTATTTGTACTCCGTATCATCTATTATATATAATTGGAAGTGCACTTTCCGTCTATATCATCATAACCCTCCACTCCCAAAGGAGCATAGGCCTTCAACAAACACGTGCCATCATCTCAAGTTCTTTCCACGTTCTCCTCATCATTTTCACCTCTGTTTCCAGCTCTCTTCTCCATGTGCTTCTTGGTCTACCTCTGCCTCTCTTGCCCTGGGGCAAGTCTATATGTCCGCACGAAATTGTTTGACCACTTCTAGGCTACTGTGGCCGTGTACATAGTTGTTCCTTTGGAAACAGACTATGTTCTTACAAGACAGAGGAAGCACAGACCACCCCATAATTTTATATTTTATGAGAAACAGAAAATAATAAATAGTGTCACATATTTAGGGTAGAGTCGCTTCTACACGCCATTTCTAATAATTGGGTGATTTCCCCTGACCAATCGGATAGCTCAGATTTACCCCGGGGAAAGTGGAACAACGACGCCATTTGGCAGTAGAATGAAAGAGCGCAACTCAAGAGGTCGTATCTGTGTTAAGGTATTTTATTGGCATGGTCTGCTAGAGGTTAACAGCATAAGATTAATAGGTGACTACGTTTAATATAATGTAAATAATTGTTAGTTAGTGTACGCGATACACACGATTGATTATGACGTGTATGCGTTGGTATGTCACGCACCGTGACTAGGTTACCAGACCCTTTTCTTAGATGACCGTCAAACGGATAAGACGTGTCCTATAATCCTTCCAGTGGTAGGCATGATATTGCCGCACATATGTTATTGCAGTACGGACATGGGTCAGTCCGATATTCTTATGAAGAGAGGAATGTATCGAGGTTAGTAATTTTAACTAAAGTCAAGGAAGGATGAAATTATGGTCCACATTCGTTTTATATCGCCAGACGTCTAATCTCATTGTCGGCCGTTGGATGTCCCAACCGCGCGTACATATAGTTACGACGTTCTGACTATAGTGTTGCATATTATTGGACCAGGACTATAATGCATGGATAGCATTTATGATGTATGATTCAATTCTGATATATAATGTTTTCATAATCAACCTCCATGGACTGTCTACTGTTTGAAATGTATATTAAAAATTGTGTGGACTCGAGAAGAGACTTATCACGTTCATTGAAGTTACAAATTCAACAATTATGATACTGAGTTCAAACCTTGTGACAGACAGAAAGTATTAACTCACATTCGCGTAACTATTCCAACAATAGCACGATCAAGAATTAATGAATCAAATGACCAGAACTAAGAAGCTTATTGAATCAATGAGAACGGTGGCTTTCCACAACGACCACTGAAATAGAAGACGGGGCCGCAACAACAATAAAAGAAGTGAATCGTATAAAGCCCCGCAACAAAGTGGTTGCCATTGCTGGGGAACGAAGGAAGAAAGAAATTTTTCTTGTTTACATACTTTCACGGACTGTTTACGATTACAAGAAAACGTTCAAGTCACATGATTCCGAACATGACGTGGCTTGTGTAACTATGCAAAAATCAGTGACGTCACAATATTCCGTGTACAAGCCAACGATCGAAGGACGATGCCAGCTCACCTAATGTTTCATTCAAGAATACAACTTCTCAGTAGATCATAGGATTGAAAAGACATTATTTACCAACAAGGAGCAAACAGTCCTATCCTCTAGTCTAGGCCGTTGGTGAAGATCGCATCGGACGACGGGTTAAAAGATAAGTCTCAGTTCGTGACTGTTGTCATTCATAAGAAACATCACTGAGTCTAATTCACATTTTGCAGGCATGTCCGTTCTATATATTTTATATGCACGTTATATTTGTTTTCATTGTTTGTGCTGTGCCTAATTTGTGGGAGGTTGGAGTGGAGATTCAGAATGAATAAATTATGGCTCTACGGATTGCCGATATTCATTCTGAACGGTCTTTAGGGTAGTGAATTAAATCGCATTTCGCGGAGAACGCGTCGATGACATTTCCGGGGCTTGTTTCGTTCGGGACTGCATTTAATTCACAGTATATGTTAGATGTCTAGTTTGGTGAAATAATCGGTGTATTTTATCGTATTCAGTTTAAATTCTATTTAGTTTGGTAACAATGTTAGTAATCTGTCTTGTTCTTTCTGATCTTGCTATTATTCAGTTCATTTTTTTTTTTGTATAACCGTCAATGAGTCCATGTTTGCGTCATTAATTTTTTGTGTACGCAGATTTAACTCTATATTCAGTTAACCTTCACCCTACTCTATATTTCCGGTTTGCAGATTTGGTTTCATAATATCAATTTTTATTGCAGAAACGTCTTGTTTCGTGATAATATGGTTTGTTTATCCTTGGTTTACCCATCGTATCGTATGTCCTCATTTCATCTGTTCATGATTTAACACTAATAATATAATTTCTTGCTTAATAAGAGTGTATATGAATATAATTAAAATTTAATGACTTTTAAGGAGAATTAGGGACTTTGCACCAATTTGCAGTGGTAGTCCAAGAAATGGGCGATGCACTTTATAGCTCATGATTAAGGCATAATATAATAATAATATATATTTATAAAATAATTTGACTTTTTAGTCTGTCCTGCATATAAAGGACATAGTGTATATTATTTGGTACATTTTTTCCATTACTAAATGATTTACTTAGCACATATCACTGACTGAATGATATAATACTTGAGGAATAATACTATTTATTATTAGGTGCATGATAGTAATTCAGCACCCGAAATAGATAAATATCATAACTATTTATGATATATTAACGAGTATATATGTAATATTTTCCCAACATAGTATGTCTATGTATGGAATCTACAAATAATAGTTAGATAATATTACAATTAATTAAATTGAACATTCCCAGATTAAGTTCAATAATATTATGATTGTTTATATCGACTATTCATAAATTGAATAAGTATAATAATTACTTAAAATTTATTGGTGATTATTACATAACCATTACGTACAATATTAACGTCAAGATGCTTAACTTAGACTATTTTATTAAAAATGGTAAAGATTTTGGGAAAAAAGGAGAACTTCTCGAGGCTTATGCATTGGCTGAATTTGCAAAATATAAAGCAGAGATGGAAGAACTTGAAAGAAAACAGGCGGAAAAGAAGGCAGAATTAAGACAAGAAGAAGAAGAAAGATAGCAAGAGATGAAATCCTACGGATTGAAGAAGAGAATAAATTGAAACGACAAGAAATCATACTGCAGCAAGAAATGGAATTGCAACGACTTAAATTAGAAACAGCAAAACTTAATTCACAGGGCGCTGCAGCAACCCAAAATGATACTGCTCAATCTGGATCTTCATCCACACGACTTAAAGGTAATTATTACTTTAAGCTGCCTCCATTCAAGTTACACGTAGATGACCTTTCATCGTGGCTCGCGCGCTTTGAGGACATATGTAAGGTGAATAACCTTGACAAAGCGGCATGGGCACTGAAACTTAAGGAATTTCTAGATGGCGAACCTGCAAGTGCAGCACAAAATATAGATCCAACACTATCAACAGACTATGAGGCCATTAAGACGTTGTTACTACGTCGTTTCCACTTGAACGAAGAGGCATGTAGATTGCGTTTTAAAAGTTTGTTGCCAGATAACAATAGAGATTTCACAGGTTTTATTGCTAACATACGCAATACTTTTAACAGATGGGTTGAACTGGCAGGTGTCAACAAATCCTACGACAAGTTAGTCGATTTGTTATTGAGGGATAAAGTATTATCGTCTGTCAGCCCACCATTCTTTGCTTATCTGCAAGAAAGAAAACCAGAATCTATTGATGAGTTAGAAAAAAATTTCTTTAAATTACTGCACAGCTCATCCGAATGCTAATATTTCTGGCACATTGATAAGAGAACCACTTCCTGTAGCCTCCAATATGGCATATCATAATCATAACAAACCTAGAACACACAGTGTAGACAGGGGTAGGTTCAAAGGAAACTATGACATTAATTTTCATAAGGGACAGAATAACTTTAACAATAACTTTAATAGAGGACGACAACAAACCAGAAACTATTCACCTCAGTCAAGAAATAACAGTAATCCACGTAACTCAAGTTATAATCGATCATATAACTATAATAATGATTACAAGTGGAACAATAGCGATAATTATAACTCGGGACATCGAGATAACAGTTACAATAGAGGACAACGGGATAATTCATCTAATTATTCTCGTCATCGTTCTCATTCTCGTAGATCGACAACTTATAACCATAATACAGGGGCAGCTGTTACTACTGCTACAACCCCTAGGGTTCAGAGTTCAACTACTGATAACAAAATACAGTCATCGTCTACTTGTTTTGCAATGAATTATAACGTGGCAAATAGTTGCCCAACATGTAATCTTATATTTCAGAAAGCAAAAGAGACAGTTCTGAACTGCGGTCATATTCTACCAGAAGTCAGTCTAGCAGTCAATGACGGAACAGGATCACTGATCTTCAACAGAGGAAAAGTTAATGGATCCATCGTCTCAGTCTTAAGAGATTCGGGATCGACCACGATCGGAATCCGTCAGACACTTGTTCATCCAAATTGTGCAACTGGAGAACATGTCAGGTGCATGACTTTTGGGGGAACCATAGAATATTATCCAACAGCTATTATTTACAGTGAGACACCTTTCTTCACAGGCAATGTTAAAGCATGCATGTTAAGAAACCCAATTGCCGACCTTATGGTGGGATGCATACACGGGAGTAAAGATTGCACACCAGATGAGATTATTCAATGGGAAAAAAATAATCTATACATCGGAAATGCAGCAATAACCAGAGCACATACAAAACAATTAGAGACTATAGACACGGAAAACAAGGAAACAAATGATCATGAAAATATCGAGATTCATTCTGCTATTGACCGAGTATCATTTGCTGCAAAACAGAGGGAAGACAGGTCACTAACAAAATTTTTTACGCTGGTCAACAAAGATGACAATCTTTCTAGGAACATAAATTATAGTCAGTGGTTTAGTATTAAAAATGACATTTTATTAAGATGTTTTATGGATAAAACTCAGATAAGACAACAAGTCATGGTACCTTTTGCTTTTAGGCGGTACATACTTCAACATGCACATGATTCTAAGTGTGCAGGTCACATGGGTTATACTCGTACACGTTCACGAGTATTATCTTCTTTTTTTTGGCCGGGAGTATCACGAGATATTTCACAGTACGTACGCTCCTGTACGATATGCCAAGAAGTGAAAGCACGGGGAGCCTTTCACACGGCGCCTATTCAGGCTTGTGATATATCGGTGAGACCTTTCGACAAAATGGCCATTGATATCATTGGCCCACTTTTACCATCAGCCAGAGGACATAGGTTTATTCTCACTTGCATCGATTTATGCACACGATGGCCAGAAGCCATCCCATTAAAAACAACCACCACAACAGATGTAGCTGATGCACTACACTTGATCTTTTCTAGAGTAGGTTTTCCTAGAAAACTTTTGTCAGATCATGGTTCTCAATTTATATCTGAGACTATGACGGAGGTAATGAAGACTTGGCAAATAGATAGAAACCTCAGCAGCATTTATCACCCAATGAGTAATGGTGCTGTAGAAAGACTTAACCGTACACTCAAACAAATGCTACATAAAGTTACAGTTAACCATCCACAGGACTGGGACAGAGTGCTACCAGCGGTGTTATTCGCTTATCGAGAGGTGCCAAATGAACAAACTGGCTTCTCTCCGTTTCATTTAGTCTTTGGCGCTCCTCCAAGAGGTCCTATGGGACTGATAAAAGATTTATTAATCGATTCTGAGATGACTCAGGACACTCAGTCATCCTATGAATATGTAATTAATCTCCGGAATAACATTATTGATGCCTGTCAAATGGCAACAGCTTCATCTGAGGCTGCGAAAGAGAAAGCTAGAACTTTCCAAAACAGTAATAGACGATTACGTCAATTATTTCCAGGAGATCAAGCTTATGTGTTATTGCCACATAACAATAATAGACTACTAATCTCGTGGAATGGTCCTTACCAGGTTATCAATAAGATTTCTGATGTTGATTATGTCCTGGACATTAAGGGACATCACAAAATATTTCACATAAATATGCTCAAGCAATTTCATACTCGACCTGAACATCTACAAGCTATTTTTCATGAATTAGATGACACTTTCAGACCTACATGTCACTATTCTAATTTATCCGTTATCCAGGAAGAAGAATCTTCTTTTCCTGAGGTACAGTTAGCTTTACCTGTACCTGTAGTACAATCTAGCGAATCTTGGCGGGACGTAACCATCTCTTCGTCGGTTACACCGCAACAGCATCAAAAGATTGCTGATCTGCTACAATCTTATCCAGATGTGTTGACCGATGTTCCAGGTCGCACATCAGTCATTAATCATGACATCACTCTTAACGAGGATACTCCAATTCGGGTACATCCTTATTCTGTTCCTATACACTTTCTTACTAAAACTACTAAGGAACTTGAACAGATGTTATCTTTAGGAATTATCGAAACTAGTAATTCCCCATTTTCTTCTCCATTAGTTATTGTCCGAAAGAAGGACAATAACATTAGACTATGCGTCGACTATAGAAAATTAAATGCACAAACGATAGTTGATAGCGAACCACATCCACTTCTCGATGACTTACTGCCACGTCTATCGACAGCAACTATATTTACTAAGATAGACTTAACTAAAGGTTATTGGCAGATACCACTAACCGAAAAAGCAAAATACTACACAGCGTTTTCAACTCCGCTAGGTCTATACCAGTGGAACGTGATGCCTTTTGGGCTGGTTAACGCTCCAGCTACCTTTGTTCGCATGATGCGACACATTTTTTCAGGTAGACCAGACATTATTACATATATAGATGACATATGCTTGTTTAGTTCATCTTTTGAGGAACATTTTTTGGGTCTTGGATACGTTTTTGATACCTTGAGAAGGTACAAGTTAACTGCTAAACCTACAAAATTACAGGTAGCATTTCATGAGATCACTTTTTTGGGTCACATTATTGGAGCTGGATATATCCGAACATTACCCAGTACAGTTTCAAAAATTTTAAACATTTCCGTTCCTCAAACGAAGAAACAAGTGAGAAGCTTGTTAGGTCTAGTCCAATATTACAGTAGATTCGTACCTAACTTGTCATCCATCACTGCTGTATTGTCCTCATTACTAAAGAAGAACATGCCAGTGAAAGTGACATGGACTGACGAATGTGACAGAATTTTTCGGCAAATAATTTCTATATTTTCAAATCCACCTATTTTGAGATTAATTGATGCTTCTAAAAAGTTCATTCTTCGTACAGATGCGAGTAACTACGGAATTGGCGCATGTTTGCTCCAATACCATGACGACATCCTCCATCCAAACTTGTACGTGTCACGAAAACTGAAACCACCAGAAGTGAAGTACTCTACGGTTGATCGCGAACTCTTAGCCGTCGTGTGGGCGATAACCAAACTAGAAAAATTCCTACTGGGAGCCCCTTTTGTAGTACAAACCGATCAAAGGGCCGTAGCATCACTACAACGAGCAAATCACAAGAGTCCAAAATTGACCAGATTTGCTATACTCCTCCAACCCTTCGAGTTTTCAATCGAGTACATCACAGGATCCGACAACATCTTGGCAGATACATTATCTCGAAATCCTAATGATGTCGATTCCTAATTTACGTTGTTTGTCGCAAAGACAATACCATGTACAGAGAAACTTAATCAAAGAACATAGCACCATCGTTGCTTTTTGACACATGAATGAACCATTTACTCAGCTGCTTTCTATAGGCAAATTATACGCAAAGTGACTGCAATCAATTGACACTATATTCGTCTTTACACCGGGACTTTCCTGGTTTACATTTGTCACAACATTGTTTCAAAACACTTCGGAGAAAATAAATGACATTCCAGTCGAACTAATTCGTTATATAACGTGATTCAGAATACTTGAACATTTTGTCTAATGGAAATTCAAGGATCAAGACTACGAATGGATCTTCATATCCAATGTTAATTACTTTAATTTATTCTTTAAAACTAATCCACATTAAAATGACAAGTGAGTTGAATTTTAAAAAAATGAATGAAACTTAAAAAAATGAAAGAAAGAAAAGAAAACTCACATAATTCTTTGATTATATTCTTAGAATTACATGATTATATTGCATACTATTGTTTAAATTAGTTAGAAAGGTATTAATAACTTAATACTACACTTACTTGATGTTCAACACACATAACTTAGTTAAATTTATACATCATTTTTTTTCTTTCTCTAATTTATTCTTTATTCGTTATTATGTCTTTCTTTAACAGATCCTCTCATTTTTCTTACATTAGATTTTCAACAACTTATTCTTATTCCATACCTAGTATAGTTATTTAGTTTAATTTTAACACTTTAAATTAGTCTGACATGACATTTTATCACGACATATTTTAAGTTAATTAATTATTTAATTAGAGATCGACATTACCATTCTCTTTTAGTTCTTATTACCATTTATATTTATTTATGATATAAATAATGAATATATTACATGACTATTGGTTAGTCGACATGACCACGACATTGGTTCTAGACAGAACGTCGTAGGCCATATGCCGTAATCTCGTTAAATTTTTTTTTTGATATTGTTAACATATTGGTATTTTTTCAGATGGGTTTTTGTTAAAAAAAATCTATCTAATAGATTTTTTTTTCCCCCAGTGGACAGGGAATTGTTAAGGTATTTTATTGGCATGGTCTGCTAGAGGTTAACAGCATAAGATTAATAGGTGACTACGTTTAATATAATGTAAATAATTGTTAGTTAGTGTACGCGATACACACGATTGATTATGACGTGTATGCGTTGGTATGTCACGCACCGTGACTAGGTTACCAGACCCTTTTCTTAGATGACCGTCAAACGGATAAGACGTGTCCTATAATCCTTCCAGTGGTAGGCATGATATTGCCGCACATATGTTATTGCAGTACGGACATGGGTCAGTCCGATATTCTTATGAAGAGAGGAATGTATCGAGGTTAGTAATTTTAACTAAAGTCAAGGAAGGATGAAATTATGGTCCACATTCGTTTTATATCGCCAGACGTCTAATCTCATTGTCGGCCGTTGGATGTCCCAACCGCGCGTACATATAGTTACGACGTTCTGACTATAGTGTTGCATATTATTGGACCAGGACTATAATGCATGGATAGCATTTATGATGTATGATTCAATTCTGATATATAATGTTTTCATAATCAACCTCCATGGACTGTCTACTGTTTGAAATGTATATTAAAAATTGTGTGGACTCGAGAAGAGACTTATCACGTTCATTGAAGTTACAAATTCAACAATTATGATACTGAGTTCAAACCTTGTGACAGACAGAAAGTATTAACTCACATTCGCGTAACTATTCCAACAATAGCACGATCAAGAATTAATGAATCAAATGACCAGAACTAAGAAGCTTATTGAATCAATGAGAACGGTGGCTTTCCACAACGACCACTGAAATAGAAGACGGGGCCGCAACAACAATAAAAGAAGTGAATCGTATAAAGCCCCGCAACAATCTGGTCCAGCTCTACATATTTCTTAGTTTGAGAAAATCAAACTTCAACATTTCTTATAAAATGTGTATTTCAGGACATTGAGTGGTTATATATATATATTTCTTACTGGCGTAAGTAGTGACAATCGTTAAATATGTATTTTGAATAGAGCTCCCAACCCTAGTCGCAGCAGAACTAGGTTCGAGGATTTGAGTCAATTTGCAAAAAAATAGTCTTACACCTCAAACCATGTAGAGTAGAAAATATTCTTGTGTTGGAAAGCATTTAACTCAAGGAATGCTTATGACGATAAAGAAATCAAGGACAAATCTGAGGAGATGGGTAAATGTCGTCGAACCTAAAATAAGACTGTAACTTAAAGGAAGGAACACGGTGGAATGAGAAGGTTCGCCATATTTGACAATTGAGTAGGCCTACGAGACAAAGATGCAAAAAGGGATTTTTGCATCGATGAAAGCATCTGATGAGATGATAGAACTTTAATATGCTTATTATTGTAAAAATGTTCTGAATTCCAGACTTTGTTGAAATTTTAAGTTTCATGCTGAAAGATATTAAAAGTTTTGCATGAAATCGAACGCTGTTGAAAAGGTGAATTACTACAGTTTTGAGATCTAGATAAGAAATCTATCCATTTCAATTAAATTCGCTACATCAACACCTAAGAGAAGAAAATCGAACCTGGTAACACAAATTTAAGAGAGAAATCTAAATCTCTGGTGATTAGGCCAGTTAAACATCTGCTCTCTGTAAAGTAAACTGAAAATACTGCATATACCGGCACTGCCACATGAAGGTAATATGGTGCCGTTCCAGTCCTAAGGAACACCTGCTCCGGCTACATGAAGGTAATATGGTGCCCGTGACCACTTCTCTTTGATAAAGCAAATAACTAGCGATAATAGACCATGGACGATTTACTACACAATTTTCAACAGCTGGGTGTGGAACAACAACAACCACAGAACCAACCCGTAAATGCACAACCATTACAGCCCACCGATTGACATGGCTAAGAAATATTTGCTGACGGGAAGTTACCCTATGCAGCATGAGCCATCACTGTGTCAGAGCTTTGCCCATCAGTTCCCCTCCCCAAGTTTCTCCAACCCACGCCGCCCCTCTGACTCTGACAAGGAAAAAAATCGTTTTCTGACGGGAGGTTATCCCAAACGTAAATCCTTGAGCTTACATCCCATTATTCATGGGGCAGATATGAAGTATTGTAATCACACCTCTATCAGGAGGAATGCAGTAACAACACACGCGGATGCGGAAAGTTACTCTGTCGAAAATTTAAGAAACCTACGATACCCATGTCTACCAACACATCATACCGAGGACACAGATAGTAGGCCTACGCTGTATCATTTTAACAGATTAACAGACGTGCTAAGAATCACTGGAGAGTTTAAATAGAAGAGATTGCCGCATTGCAGTCCGAAGCCTATTCACCAATGTCAAAAGTCATAGGACCTACGAAATAAAGAATCTCCATGCATCTGACAGGGCATGCATTGTCACCACAGATGAAGGTTTTCGTGCTGTTATAAAACCACTACATCCATGGCGAAGACAGGTCAGTTCGGTGAAAGTAAACACGACGCTACATACCCCCCCTCATAATAGACTAACCCGAATCGTGCACAAACAAGAAGAATTTATGAATGAACCAAAGACGACCTCTGTCGCGACACAAACAGAGAATAGAGCTGCAGTTTCAGCAACACAGACAGACACTGACACACCAAGTCAAGTTTGCGACCCCGTAGCACCAGTGAAACAGTTCGCCCAACAGAAATCCTTCAATGCTATCCCAGTCACTGCACTGAGCACAGAGAGGCTGCAGGAAGAAATAAATGACATCTTGAGGAAGGGTGATTTCAGCGTTCTCACGGTCAAATTGGTGTATGAATTACTAGAGGATAAATTTGCTGTGAACTTGTCTGCCAAACAAGATGAGATACGTTGTTTAGTAATAAACACGGTTCAACAGGATGATGGAACTCTTGAACACTATAACAGCACGTTAGATCGGGATGAAAGCAAGATTACCCTACAAGAGAAGAATTCTACAGAAGTATCCATCCGACCCATTAGAAGGGCAAAATATTGTTATCGCTCCACATGTTCGGTCCCCTTTAACGACACAGATTCTGACATGGACATACAAGAACCAATAGACCAAAATTTTCACACCGACGAAATATCCAATATCTGCCCTGTTCAAACATACGGTGAGATAGCAACCAACAAGTATGAAAGAGACTCTGGTATAGATTCGCCTGGTCCTAGTTGCACAACTGATACATCATTCGCTAGTACGTCATCCCCGGAGATTCAAGCAGCTGGCAAACGTACCTGTTTTTCTTCATCAGACGCATCATCTCCTGTCATTAAATGCATGAAATTGCCACAAAATGAGATCAGACGAATAGTCAAGGCGAAACGCTATCATGTTCCAAAACCAAGCCGAGAAGTGTTAGCCTCATCTCAACTAGTCAAAAACAACAGTGTGCAAATTACTGTGCCCATTGTAACCAGTGCTAACGTTCAGCACAACCAGGTCAGAAGAAAAATCAAGGCGAAACATATACCTGCCTCAAAACCAACAGATGTTCCAGCCATACAAACCCTACCCACAGTAAAACCATCACCGCAATCAAATGATGTTAAGCCATCACCGCATTCGTCAATGTCCTCAGTGTCCCAACAATCAGCAAATGCAGTGTCGTCGCCTATCACACCCGTCACCACTGCTACTCAGTATGATGCTCGCCTAAGCAGTCGGGACATTGCAAGGTTAGAGATGGTGAAGGAACTAGCGAAGCTGTTCTGAAAAACACGCCCAGGTGTTTTATATGTTCGCAAATCCGAACACGGTCAACGCATATGTGAACAAACCTTTTTAACAATGTACTAACTCTCCCCATGTACTCTATTTTCAGTTTTTTGACAGTTCAAATGACTTGCTTACAGACTAAGATGTCAAAGCCTCACTGAGAAAGTTATTTTTTCCAGCCTTAGAATACTGATGCCCAGAAAGAAATCAAGACCAGCACACGGAGGATTTTCTTTAGATAGCATAATTGTGAAATAAAAATGTTAAAACAATTGATAACACACGGTGTTACGAGTTTACAGACACCCTTATTTAGTTACATACATTTTTCTTAATATTTAGAATGCTACACAACTTTACCTATAACACATGTGTCACACTATTCTGTTGTAACATTCATCTCCACTTTTGTAACTGATCATATTTCACGCTCCATTCACCAGCATTTTCATGCAGACACTTTACACCAGTAGTTTTTTTTTCTTACCTCATACTAATATTTCTTTGATCTATATTATGCTAAACTCCTTGATATCTGCCACCTTGATCAATCATACTGTTCCTACTATGACATCTCTTAACAGCACATAATTCATACCCAAAACTAGTATTGTAGGTTATGCTATTTTTCTCCACAGGATTATTTATTTTCAAATGTACATTATTATTTCAGACCCAGATGTATATTAGTACTGTCAAGAATTTTAAACATTCTCTTAAAGAGATTCCATATCCCAACCTTGACTCTCTATAGTAAGATTTTCTTCACTCCACTGTTACAACATCTTTAACTTACTATTTTTCCTTTCCACTATATTGAGACGACATTCTAGACTTGTGATTTTTTAAAAATCCCAATCATATTCATTCCTTGGAATTACAATCATGTTGTAATCAGGAGATCCTTGATGTACCCTTTCCTCGCCACTTATTGACAACAGACACTGCTACAACATTCACTCTATTCTAACCTAAACTATTACTTGCAACCCTATTGGTTAGGATTTACTATTAGAATATCTAGTGTTTAGTGAATTGATTTTTATCATTCTTTAGTACTTGTGATACAAACAGAAAAGGAATTCCAAGAAAACAGAAAAGACATAAAAGAAAAAAACAATTAGAATGTTTTTTTTTATATAAGATGCTATATGTTTATATGCCACCCACACACATTTTGATGATGATAAGACAATATTGTAAAACATTGACTGCCCTGAGGTTAGCAGATGAAGAAGAAAATAAATAAATCACCCTATGCCACTCATACCCCCATCAGCTTGATCCCTGATATTCCAACAATATTTTGTTGATATCACAAGTACCCCAATGACATTTGTGCATGCTGATTTTCTGCAAATGAACAATCCCTTGAGAGCATTAGTATATGCCAACCCCAGATTGAACAAATTGCACCTATTTGTTGATGATGCCTTTGCCCATGTTAAAGAAATAGCATTTGCACATGCTGACCTAGCAAATGAAATACCCCATTACCGCATGATAACCACTAATGACACATGAGATGAAGAAGCAACAGGTTATGTATGATGAAGATGACATTTTATATTAAGGTGAAACTTTATGTTGTCACAGCTGAGATTTTGTTGTAATGTTTATGCACAAAATCCCCCACATTAACATTGGAGGAGGAATAATCTTAGTCTTTCGTGGTTACGAGATAAGACAAAGAGATAATGGAATATTTTATGAAAACCATGGACATGGAACAAATCAGAGCAGATGATTGTTGCACATATGAGGACCATATTTGAAGTCATTATTGAAGGATTATCAGTAGACAAGAGACACAAATGAATTATGATAATCCCATGGAACCACAGGTACTAAGGACACAAAATGGAGATTAAATAATGGAGAAAAAAAAATAATGACTGAATAATTGCTACGCCCAGAGGTAAAGGAAATAGAGATGCATCCGCATTTTGGAGAAGATATCTCTTTGATTTTTGCTTATTGCCTTTGTAATATGAACATTGTTGTATAACAAATGACTATTCCTTATCACGAATTACAGAATGTTGTAAGATAGTTGGAATAAATTGACAATTTAAAATACTCATAACATACCCAGAATTACAGGAGAGAAAATAAATAAATGATTGATGAAAGTGGACACACTGAGATTTGCTCACCCCGAGGATTCATTCATAACCCTCCACTCCCAAAGGAGCATAGGCCTTCAACAAACACATGCCAAGTCCTCCTGTCACGTGCCATCATCTCAAGTTCTTTCCATGTTCTCCTCATCATTTTCACCTCTGTTTCCAACTCTCTTCTCCATGTACTTCTTGGTCTTCCTCTGCCTCTCTTGCCCTGCGGGTTCCAGAACAAGGACTGCCTTGTAATGCTATCAACAGGTTTCCTCAGTGTGTGTCCTATCCATCGCCATCGTCTTCTTCTCATCTCTTGTTCCACTGGCACTTGTCTAGTTCTTGTCATCAGTTCTACGTTGGTAACCTTGTCATACCATTTTAATCCCTCTATTCTACGCAAGCACCCATTTATGAAAGTCTGTAGCTTTTTGGTTGTTGTCTTTGTTGTTCTCCATGTCTCAGAGCCATACAATAGGACTGACTTCACATTTGAGTTGAAGATTCTTATTTTCGTGTTGGATCCTATTTCTCTTGATCTCCATATATTTCCCAATGCAATGAAAGCTCCTCTTGCCTTTTGTATTCTTATTTTGATATCGCTGTCTGTCCCTCCAACTTTGTCTATATTTGTGGTGTGAAGTTTCGTCTTCATGTCCTGAGGACAGCACCAATTCACCTGTGATGAGTTTCTTCCTGTCTACCCCCTTCCACTTTGTTTCACACATTCCCAGAACCTCGATTTTGTATTCCCTCATTTCTGCTGCTACTTGCGCCACTTTCCCTTGTTCGTTTAATGTCCGAACATTCCAGGTGCCAAATCTGGAAGTTCTCCTAGAAGAAAGAAGGTTAGTCAGCAACACAGACTCCTTTCGGCTTTCTCTGTGTTGCATCATACGCCTCCCCGCGAGAGGACCTTCCCCTGTCTTGGATGGCTGTGTTTTATTTCCTTTATTTGACTTGTCCATATTTGTTGAAGTTTTTTGTGGTTTAAATTTTTTTTTACAGGATGGGGTAACCGGCCCCATGCCCAACCCTCCTTAGTCGCCTTCTACGACATGCCTGGCAGGGGACAGTGTTACTATTCTTTGCTCCCCTTTCGGGCCCCGGTGACACCCCGAGGATATTGGATTAAAAAAAAATAATGTTATCCCAAGGACAGACATGTCACAGATATATCATGAAGATACTATGAAAAAAAAAAAAAAAAAAAGAATATCTAGATTAGAAATGCAGCAAACTTGGTCAAGGACACCATGAAATAGACCCCCGCCCCACACTTAAGATAACTGACGGATGAGATTTTTGAATTATAAGTACCATAAGTCACCCATCTGGCTGTAGTCAGCGGATGTTACAGGCACCACATAACTCTGACTAACCCTCGACCAGCGAAGGCAGAGTTGGTGTCGAAATTTTGCACATATGTAAAAAGACATGTTTTTGTTCATGTTTTAGTAAAGTCTAGACATTTATGTTAATAGTTCTATAAATGATTAGTTGATATATTGATGATAAATATTCGCAAATATAGTACATGGACAATTAATAAGGATATATTTCCAGTACAGAATAAGAGGAATAGGAAGGATCCACATTTTAAATATTGGAGCACCATGAGCGAGGAATTGGACTTATAAAGAAAATGGAAATGGTACACTGTATGCAAGGATAACCAGAAATAATATGGATAAAATAAATCAGAGTGCCAGGAACTTTGTCTTACGAGAATATTGTAGATTCCTCACGATCAATTGATTTTTTTCTTCCTTTCTATGTCACATTTTTTTTTTGAGTGATGACCCCAAAATTTTTTTTTCATCTCATATTGTCAAAAGTTCTTACATCTCAGTTGATAGTTCCATAAATAATTGTTTGATGTGTTTTGCATAAAGGTATTGCTAGATAAGGTACATAGGGAGTTACTAAGGATGAATTCTCAAGATAACAGGAGGACTAGAATAGATACAATGATATTGTATACAAGGATGCCTCGAGAGTGACAACATGGATACATATTGTCAAGAGTATAAGCAGTTGTCTTAAAAGAGAAAATAAAGTAATACGGAACCCAATGTAGAAAATTCATGATGATTTGGAAACTATATTTTTCTTTTCCCTTATATTTCATAATATGATAGTAACACATTCGTCTGTTGGTTGCTGAATAATGTGATGTTTGAAAATTGATGTATGGGAAGTCAAAGAAGATCTTTGAAGAATAAATATATATATAAAATAATATTTCTAGGGAAGAGTTAAAAAAAAAAAAAAAAAAATACTGTATTGACAGAAGAGAAGGAATGATTAGAAATAACTGACTAATGGACAGGATCACCACCAGACGTACGGATATTGGAGACAAACATCACATATTTTGAAAAAAAAAAAAAAAAAAAAAAAAATGTAATATAGAACATTTTCTACAGTGACGGACTTAGAACGAATTTATACACTTACCATTTAGAAAATGTCTATAACAAGGAAACATTCAGATAGATAAATAAGGATAAGCCATGAGGTTTCAATGCTTTTATTGTGAAAAATGATTACTTATAAAAATGATGCTGGTCGTATTATCGTCTGATACATATGCATATTATGTTTAGAGATGTTTTCTACATGTAATAATGAGCAAGTGGCTCATTCACTAAAAAAAAAAAAAAAAGAAGAAGAAGATGATGAGTACCCATGAAAACATTGGCTATTCTATGAAAGTGGATTGCCATTACCATAGGAATTAGAGATTTTGGACATTTCTTGGAATATTGCAGAGTACTTGGGAAATAGAATAAATAAGTATGCCAAAAAAAAAAAGATTTTTTTTAGTACTTGCAGGCTTTTAATATGGAGCAAATAACAGTACAGAAAAGAGATAACACCCCTACCACATCCAAGAGAATGTAATCAACTATATTTTTGAATGAAATGTAATAGATTATGATAATCCAGCCAAGTTCTCCAAATAAGATAGTTTATTGTTCATTCCCCAGTGTTGCCACTCGTCACATTTTTTTTAGTGATGACCTTATGAGTGTTTTGCAGATTTTGTTGGGCAGTGTTGCCAATTTGTAAATCTGGTGAAAAATATTATGATGTGATGAATAAGTTACACTTTTTGAAGTTGATGTCCACTACTAGTTTTTTTTTTACATAGCAGACGACCTCATATAGACATAGGACCCCAGTATAGGAATTAGATTAAATTTTTTGGAAATATTTTTGGACTTAGAAAAATTTTTGAACTTTAAATTTTTCTGAAAATTTTTTTTTGAACTTAGAAATTTTTGGGGATGGATTTTTGTTATTGATAGTACTCAAATGTCTCCCTACGGGATACATTTGCGGAGCCCCAGGATCTATATGTGGCCGTGTACATAGTTGTTCCTTTGGAAACAGACTATGTTCTTACAAGACAGAGGAAGCACAGACCACCCCATAATTTTATATTTTATGAGAAACAGAAAATAATAAATAGTGTCACATATTTAGGGTAGAGTCGCTTCTACACGCCATTTCTAATAATTGGGTGATTTCCCCTGACCAATCGGATAGCTCAGATTTACCCCGGGGAAAGTGGAACAACGACGCCATTTGGCAGTAGAATGAAAGAGCGCAACTCAAGAGGTCGTATCTGGTCCAGCTCTACATATTTCTTAGTTTGAGAAAATCAAACTTCAACATTTCTTATAAAATGTGTATTTCAGGACATTGAGTGGTTATATATATATATATTTCTTACTGGCGTAAGTAGTGACAATCGTTAAATATGTATTTTGAATAGAGCTCCCAACCCTAGTCGCAGCAGAACTAGGTTCGAGGATTTGAGTCAATTTGCAAAAAAATAGTCTTACACCTCAAACCATGTAGAGTAGAAAATATTCTTGTGTTGGAAAGCATTTAACTCAAGGAATGCTTATGACGATAAAGAAATCAAGGACAAATCTGAGGAGATGGGTAAATGTCGTCGAACCTAAAATAAGACTGTAACTTAAAGGAAGGAACACGGTGGAATGAGAAGGTTCGCCATATTTGACAACTGAGTAGGCCTACGAGACAAAGATGCAAAAAGGGATTTTTGCATCGATGAAAGCATCTGATGAGATGATAGAACTTTAATATGCTTATTATTGTAAAAATGTTCTGAATTCCAGACTTTGTTGAAATTTTAAGTTTCATGCTGAAAGATATTAAAAGTTTTGCATGAAATCGAACGCTGTTGAAAAGGTGAATTACTACAGTTTTGAGATCTAGATAAGAAATCTATCCATTTCAATTAAATTCGCTACATCAACACCTAAGAGAAGAAAATCGAACCTGGTAACACAAATTTAAGAGAGAAATCTAAATCTCTGGTGATTAGGCCAGTTAAACATCTGCTCTCTGTAAAGTAAACTGAAAATACTGCATATACCGGCACTGCCACATGAAGGTAATATGGTGCCGTTCCAGTCCTAAGGAACACCTGCCCCGGCTACACTACCTAGAAGACTGAAATTTGGCATGCTGATAGATCTTAAGATACGTTGCACTAGGAAAATCGAAAAACTAAAAATTAAATACTGCGACGCCATAATGAAGCCAGAAACGTTGTGCAACAAGTGAAATCATTTTATAATAATTTTTCATTTTAAACGGAAATTAGCAGCTTATTATAAAATTAAAGATTGTATGTGATTTATAATTGAATATTTTCTTTTTTTACAACGCAACTTTAAAAAATTATGCAAATAGTTTTGGAATATAAAAATGTAAAAACAAAATTTAAGATTTTATATCGCAAATATTGATATTGCTGCATAAATTAAGTAGTTCACTTTAGAAAGCGGATTGTCATTATGCATTAAAATTACAAGTATGCGTTGTATTGTACGAGTATATCTGTACTTGAAGCAAAAGGTATTAATTTAATAAATATATACAGGGCATGCACACATTTAAAATGCTCCCAATTGCAATGAGGTCGCTGTAAGCATAAGTGTTTACTAGCACGGAAAATTTTCCGAAATTGCAGATAATGTCAAGCATACCAGTGAAAAGAGGACTGCAAAGAAGAAGCTGATTCCACTTGAAATGTTACAACTGATGGATGTAGGACCGACAACTAAGCAAGACAGATAAGAATGCGACATGCTTAATAATAAAATAATAGGCAAATGTAGAACGAACGAACGAACGAACGAACTTTATTTTCAAAGGGTTAAGAATTGGGCACGCAGGCCCGTCTGACATTCTGCCCTTCCTCTCTCTCTCATCATATATACTATATCCTTTCATCCTCACATTTACTATAAGCATAATTAAGGCATTTATCATTATAAAAGTAATATTACATTTGCAATAATCATCATAATTAAAGTACGTTTTTAACATTAAAAAAGAATAATAATAATAATAATGAATGTAAAAATAAAATAAATAAAAACAAAAATAAACATTAATAGATAGATAGATAGATAGATAGATAGATAGATAGATAGATAGATAGATAGATAGATAGATAGATAGATAGATAGATAGATAGATAGATAGATAGATAGATAGATAGATAGATAGATAGATAGATAGAGAGAGAGAGAGAGAGAGAGAGAGAGAGGGAGGGAGGGATGGATGGATGGATGGATGGATGGATGGATGGATGGATGGATGGATGGATGGATGGATAGATAGATAGATAGATAGATAGATAGATAGATAGATAGATAGATAGATAGATAGATAGATAGATAGATAGATAGATAGATAGATAGATAGATAGATAGATAGATAGATAGATAGATAGATAGAAAGAACGAACGAACTTTATTTTCAAAGGGTTTAGAATTGGGCACGCAGGCCCGTCTAACATTCTGCCCTTCCTTTCTCTCTTCTTCCATAGTTAATCCATTTATTCTCACACGTATCCTAAATGTTACTTAAATAATAAAATAACAAAAAAGTACAATAAAATAAAATCCCAACATTGTAACAGTACAATAACAGTTAAACAGATTTACAGATGCGTATCATAATTTATACTAAACAGGACAAAATTAACTTTAAAACCTACATATGATGTTATGTAATTATTTAAGAACATAACGAAATTAGGGTGGCATATAATCTGCACTCATGATGTATTTGAAAACTGTGATTGAATGATGGACTAAGAGTATTTTTTAAGTATGTCATGAGCAAGAAAAAGCTTAACTTAATTTATTTAAGCGTTGACTGCGTCTTCCGCTGTATTTGAAAATAGGCCACAGATACGTTGGAGCATTCTGTGACAAGATTTTGTGAATAAATTTGGCTTTGTTGAAGAGAAGGCGCTTTCTTAGTGGGGTAATATGTTAAGATATGTATATGCGTCTACACACTGTGTGAGGTTTTGGTCTGAAATTAGGCGCACTGCACGTTTTTGTAATGAATAGAGTCTTTTAGTGTTGGACATGGTGCAGCCATCCCAAATTGTGGAACAATAGTCTAGATGTGTTTGTATCTGGGATGTATAGAACATTTTTTTCGTGTCTCCTCATCTAGGAAATGTTTGATTTTAGCTAACTGGTAAACTTTTTGTGCCGTTTGTTTGGTCAGTGCTTGTACATGCGAATTCCAACTTAAATGTTGGTCAATTATGAGTCCTAGTGTTTTATATTCATTTACATTTTCAATTAAAGAGGTTCCAATGTAGAGCTGAAGTGTTGTTTTCGGCGAGTTTTGTAATTTTTGTCTAGTTGATATTATCATACATTTTGTTTTAGTGATATTTATTTGCATGCAGTTTTCATTGCTCCACTTAATAAGATTGTCTGTGTCGCTTTGTAATAATATTTCTAGCGTGTTGCAACTTTTATCACTAGTATAAATGGTACAGTCATCGGCAAATAGGTCGCAGGATGAGTGCTCGATGTGTAGTGGAAGGTCATTTATGTAAATGGAAAAAAGTAGAGGGCCGAGAATAGAACCCTGAGGAACACCAGTGTCAATAATAGTTGGGTTTGACAAGGAGTTATTGTACCACACTACTTGCTGTCTGTCGGACAGGAATGATTTAAGTAATGTCACTAGTTTAAAGTTAACTTTCATTGTTTCTAATTTTCTTATTAAAACAGCGTGATCTAACATATCAAATGCTTTCCTAAAGTCTACAAAGATTGCTCCACTTATGTTATCGTTATTTATGTTTAGGTGCAAGTGGTAAAGAAGCATGGCTAAACCAGAAATGCAAAGACTGGAACTGCGGGAGAGAAAAGACACAACACCTGGTCCAGTTAGTGATGAACAATGTGATTCTGTAGACGGTAAAGATACAAACAACGGCAAATATATTATAAGAAAATGAATAGAGAGGACCACAGACATAAACATAGATCTACATTTTGAGTTTTATAGACTACATTAATGCATTAGACAAAGTGAATCACGGGTAAATTATTAAAATGTTATAAACATAAGCATGTATGTTACGGGCTTGAGATTAATAAAGTACATGTGTTGGGAAGAAACAGCAGCTGTAAGAATCAGCAGCCAAATATGAACTTTTCAGCAGGTAAAAAAAGAGTTACACAGGGATGTGTACTGTCATCAGATGTGTTCAATATGCACAGTGGGAAAAAAAATGAAATCCACACAGGACATTCCAGAAATATCAGTGGGTGGACATAATATGAATAACTTGAGGTATGCTGTCATAATGGGACATAGTGAAAATGAGTTGTAGGAAATGATTGATACAGAAGTGACAGAAAGTTAAAATAAAGTTCTTAGCCTTAATAGCAAAAAAGACAGAAGCTTTAGTCATCACGAAGAAAAATGACTTCTCGGGGATACTTTTTCAAAGTAAATTGAACAGTTTTAAAAATGGTCAATAGATTGAAATACCTAGGCACACTAATACAATTGGATGGAAGTTGTATCTCAGAAGTGATGTGTAGGATATACCAAGTAAAAAGCAACATTCTGTTTAAAATTAAAAGCATTTTATGCAACAATTTTTTGTTCAGTGTCAGTAAAAAAGAGAGCTCTTCAAAGTTATATAGGAACAATCCTGATACATGGAAGTGAGTTATGGACAATTAGTAAACAAGTAGGAAAAGCACTAAATGCAACAGAGATGTGGTTTTACAGAAGAAGGTTAACATGGACAGCTACAATAGGAATGTCTTGAAAGATGACAATGTTAACATGGACAGCTACAATAGGGATGTCTTGAAAGATGACAATGTGCAAAGGAAGTTTATTCCTCAGGTTAGAAAGAAGCAATCTATTTAATTTTGATCATCTTACGAGAAGAAGGAAGCAGGAGTATATCGGGACAAAAGGAAATATAGAAAGAAAAAGAGATAGGGGATGGAAAAGAAAGAACATTCTGGACAGTTTGAAATCATGGCATGGAATGAAATCAACAACAGATTTGATCAATAGTACTGTAGATAGGAAGTTCTGTTATATAAAGGTATGTCAAAGTTTAAATAAATAGTACTGTAGATAGGAAGTTCTGTTACATAAAGGTATTTCACACAGATTTGATCAATAGTACTGTAGATATGAAGTTCTGTTACATAAAGGTATGTCATACCGTTTAAATAAATACAGGATTAATATTTAAACAAGAATTTCAGCTTTGGTTACTTCTTCTTCTTCTTCTTCTTCCGTCCTTAGCCAACGACCGGCAAAGCAGTCAGTGGCCATTACGCCTAGTGGCGTCTTAAGGGCAACAGCGAATAGATTTTCTTTGCCGCTGTTCCCATCACGCCTAATGGCGTCTTTAGGGCAACGACAAATCAATCCTTTTGCTGTTGTTTCCGTAATCAAAGTGACTGGCAAACGGGTGATCAGCCCGTTGGGAGCTTTGGTTACGTTTTTCCTTTATTTGCTTTAATGTTTGAAAAAAAGAAGTTATTTACAGATTCCCCGTCAAACAACGGGTAAGGCCTCTAGTGTATTTTTATAAACAAAGAGCAAAAATAGTTTAAACACATAACGAAAACAGACCTATGTGTTTTAGCATTCAGGCATGTTAACTGTTGAAATATTCTTAAAGTCCATATAGTACGAGTATATAGTGATTTTTGACTTACGACGATATCAACTTACGATGGGGCCGTCGGAAAGGAATCCCATCGCAAGTCGAGGACAGCCAGTAACCAAATATAATTCAGCTGGGCTTATGTGAACTTCAGAAGACTCTGGCTGAACAACGTATCTAACGGATTGTGGCAGTGATCTTCCCCTTCAATCCCATAACCTGTACCAAATGCAAGGCAGAATAATAGTCCAGGATGGTGGGTAACAGCGACTCGGTTTAAACATTCACAAAGAACAGACAAAGATCATGAGAATAAATGCAGCAAATGATATCTGTTGGCTCTTGAAGAAACACGCCCTCTAGATGTCGATTCATAATTACAGTCAGTCAGAAAATCCGGAGTGCTGGGGGATTTGGTCGGTCCGGATTTTCGGTGTAAAAGAAATAGAGGCATATCTAAAACACACAGAAGAATGATACTAGAGAAAGACTTCAAAAAAGATAAAGAAGATTTAGAAATAAGTTAAGAGGATGGCACAGAACAGAAGAACTTGGCGTGAAGGGATTAAAGATCTATTCTCCACATATAGCTAAAGTGAAATGATGATGATGAACTACAACAACGATAACAACAAAGCGCCTACACATGTTGAAGCGCATAATTACATTATGGTTACATTATTTAAGTTGAATTTACCTTTGTTTTTGGAATGTTATAAGTCTATTGCTCTTATCTGTTTACTTCTAATAAGTTGTTGAAATCTTACATGATTACTGTTTCTTTCCTTTTAATTGTAATGTTACAAAATTATAACTAATGTAAGAACATAGACCTGTTCTGAGAAATTCAAGAGATAGCTGACATTGCCTTGACATGTTCTCAGAAAGTCTTGAGATAGCTGATATTGCCTTGACATGTTCTCAGAAAGTCACGAGATAGCTGATATAGACTGGACATGTTCTCAGAAAGTCTTGAGACAGCTGACATTGCCTAGACATGTTCTCAGAAAGTCTTGAGATAGCTGACATTGCCTATTGATATGTTCTTAGAAAGTCACGAGATAGCTGACATAGACTGGACATGTTCTCAGAAAGTCTTGAGATAGCTGACATAGACAGGATATGTTCTCAGAAAGTTTTGAGGAAGCTGACATAGACTGGACATGTTCTCAGAAAGTTTTCAGATAGGCTGATATTGCCTTGACATATTATCAGAGAGTCACGAGATAGATGACATAGACTGGACATGTTCTCAGAAAGTCTTGAGATAGCTGACATTGCCTTGACATGTTCTCAGAAAGTCTTGAGATAGCTGACATTGCCTTGACATGTTCTCAGAAAGTCTTGATAAAGCTGACATTGACTGGACATGTTCTAAGAAAGTCTTGAGATAGGCTGATATTGCCTTGACATATTATCAGAGAGTCACGAGATAGATGACATAGACTGGACTTGTTCTAAGAAAGTTGAGATAGGACATAGACTGGACATGTTCTCAGAAAGTCTTGAGATAGCTGACATTGCCTTGACATGTTCTCAGAAAGTCTTGAGATAGCTGACATTGCCTGGACATGTTCTCAGAAAGTCTTGATATAGCTGACATTGACTGGACACTGTCGTGAAACGAGTTGTGTAGACCCACTACTTTGTTAAATCCCTATGTCGAGAGCCCAACCAATCAACGAGCACCGTTCACCAGTCGCTGAGCCAGAATAAATTACAAGAAGTTACGCCAGGAAAAGACTTAAGCCCTGTTTTTTTTCGGATGTGGGTCGCGGCCATCTTATTCTCGCAGTATGGCGGAAAAAACGGAATAAAATTAGCCTGTAAGAGGCATGGGACCAAACTGCAGACAGCCAATCAGCTTGCCCCGCCAGGAACCAACCAAACGCTTTCTTTAAGCCGTAGAAGTTACTTCACCTGCCTATATAATCGGGCGGATTTTATGTATAAACACACATCAACTACACGAAGCCAGAGATACCGACCGACTGAAGAGGAGAAGCTGTCAACCTTGATTTATTGTTTGCCTGAGTGCATTGACCTGCAGCCTGCTTCACTAAGTCGAGTCACTGGCCTGTTTAAATCTTAGAGGGTAAATATATTTACGATAACCTTGTAGGAAAATAGGCCTTCAGCAGATAATATAATGTTGGTATTTGTTGTGTGTCATTTATACTACCTACACCTGTATATATTTAATATATTTTGGTTCACTATGAATGTATCAGGTTACTGATTGTATCTTGGGGCATTAGGTATAATGATTGTATTTCCTGATATGATTGATGAAGACGAAGACTAATAGGACTCATGCTTCAACCTATTGTCTCCTATAACTTCAATCTATTATCTCAGACCAACTGAAATATAACCAAAACAGTCCTTGTTAGGACTCAACCTATTGTCTCCTATAACTTCAATCTATTATCTCAGACCAACTGAAATATAACCAAAACAGTCCTTGTTAGGACTCCATCTATTGTCTCATATAACTCAATCTATTGTCTCACTCTATTCAGATTACTCCCACCTGAAATATAACCAAACAGTCCTCGTCTCATATACTCCTATCATAAGAACATAACAATATTGTTAGGATATATGTTACCAGCTAGTATAGAACTTGTCAGAGAGGGCCTGGTATATTATAGGGGGAAGGAAATGGTTGTATCACACCTAGGTGTACATATTATTGGATGTATTCATGTATTGAATTTATATTATGGGATGTATTCATGTATTGAATGTATTCATGTATTGAATTTATATTATTGGATGTATTCATGTATTGAATTTATATTATTGAATGTATCCATGTATTAGTTTATCAGAAAGAATGTTTTGCAAGTAGACACCTGTCTTGTCTCGCTATTGCTAAATCATACAGAGCCATGTTGTCATTCATCCTACATGCAGACACCTGAGACACGCTCATTTCACCCACACTAGAAATAGGTCGGCTTGAGGACAGAAATTAGCCCCTATTTTTACTTGTTACAGGTTTTATTCGTGTCATCCAACCTGAGGACGTATGTCGAGTCAATCCAGCTGCCTGAAACTTCGCAGGAGCACAGAGATTGTACCTGAGCTACATCTTTAGTCCCCCTCAGTCTTGGGTGGGCTAAAGGAACGATCCACAGCAGGTGGTGTGTCAATAAAACTAAGGAGAATAGAACGTTTTGAGAGATGAGTACACATTAGTACCATTTCCGTCGGCAATTGTGAGCAAATTAACTGTCAGTGACGAAAAAGAGATTTAGCCTAGAAAGAGACAAGATTAACAGCATAGCTGATAAATGTTATATACTTAATTAACAGCACAGCGGATACCCGTACTATAACTGAATAACAGCACAGCTGATATAATTTGTGTTCCTATAATTGGAAAACTTGTTGTAATATATTTACATATCTATATAAATATAAATATTTGTAAATCATATGTAAACTTACAAATCCATTACATTCCATTTTTCAACATCCACCCTTCAGCACAAGAGTAGATAGTGTATATACTAAATAAATAATAAGGAAATTGTATTTGAAGACTTGTCAATTTTATCATTGTTAAGTAAAATCTGTTTCCTTGTCTTAATATCACAGTTAGTTACACAGCGGAGGTGGCAATTTATGTCGGTCTCCTCTCTACTAATTTTTCGAGATCAGATCATTCACAGCCGTAACTAATTTGTGATACCAGTAGTTCTCTCAGACACTGGGACTTCACCACTTTCTGCAGGAATTCTATTTCTGTAATTGTCAGTACTATACTGATCCTAGAACCAAAATAAAACCTCACGCCACAGACACGTTCTCAGAAAGTCTTGAGATAGGCTGATATTGCCTTGACAAGTTCTCAGAAAAAGTCTTCAGATAGCTGACACTGCCTTGACATGTTCTCAGAAGGTCTTGAGAAAGCTGACATAGACTGGACGTGTTCTCAGAAAGTCTTGAGATAGATAACATAGACAGAACACGTTCTCAGAAAGTCACGAGATAGCTGACATTGCCTTGACATCTTCTCAGAAAGTCTTGAGATCGCTGACATCGACTTGACATGTTCTCAGAAAGTCTTTAGATAGCTGACATAGACAGGACATGTTCTCAGAAAGTCACGAGATAGCTGACATTTCCGTGACATGTTCTCAGAAAGTCTTGACATAGCTGACATTGCCTTGGCATGTTCTCAGGAAGTCTTGAGATAGCTGACATTGCCTGGACATGTTCTCAGAAAGTCTTGATATAACAGACTGGGCATGTTCTCAGAAAGTCTTGAGATAGCAGACTGGACATGTTCTCAGAAAGTCTTGAGATAGCTAACATTGCCTTGACATGTTCTCAGAAAGTCTTGAGATAGCTGACATAGACAGGACATGTTCTCAGAAAGTCACGAGATAGCTGACATTGCTTTGACATCTTCTCAGAAAGTCTTGAGATAGCTGACATTGCCTTGACATGTTCTCAGGAAGTCTTGAGATAGCTGACAATGCCTGGACATGTTATCAGAAAGTCTTAAGATAGCTGACATAGACTGGACATGTTCTCAGAAAGTCTTGAGATAGGCTGATACTGCCTTGACATATTATCAGAGTCACGAGATAGCTTATATAGACTGGACATGTTCTCAGAAAGTCTTGAGATAGCTGACATTGCCTTGTTATGTTCTCAGAAAGGCTTGAGATAGCTGACATAGACATGACATGTTCTCAGAAAGTCTTGAGATAGCTGACATTGCCTTGACATGTTTTCAGAAAGTCTTGAGAAAGCTGACATAGACTGGACATGTTCTCAGAAAGTCTTGAGATAGCTGACATTGCCTTGACATGTTTTCAGAAAGTCTTGAGAAAGCTGACATAGACTGGACATGTTCTCAGAAAGTCTTGAGATAGCTGAAATTGCCTTGACATGTTCTCAGGAAGTCTTGAGATAGCTGACATTGCCTGGACATGTTATCAGAAAGTCTTGAGATAGCTGACATAGACTGGACATGTTCTCAGAAAGTCTTGAGAAAGCTGACATAGACTGGACATGTTCTCAGAAAGTCTTCAGATAGGCTGATACTGCCTTGACATATTACCAGAGAGTCACGAGATAGCTGATATAGACTGGACTTGCTCTCAGAAAGTCGAGATAGCTGACATATACTGGACATGTTCTCAGAAAGTCTTGAGATAGCTGACATTGCCATGATATGTTCTCTGAAAGTCTTGAGATAGCTGACATAGACTGGACATGTTCTCAGAAAGTCTTGAGATAGCTGACATTGCCTTGACATGTTCTCAGAAAGTCTTGAGATAGCTGACATAGACTGGACATGTTCTCAGAAAGTCTTGAGATAGCTGATATTGCCTAGACATATTCTCAAAAAGTCACGAGATAGCTGATATAGACTAGACAAATTGGTAAAGAAACCCCAGTTGCAACGGATTTTGCTTTTGCGCAGGCTTTCTCAAGTGTGCCATCTGCAGTAGTGGTTTCAAGCTATACTGAGTGAAAAAGAAGATGATGATAATGATGATGTACAAACACAGCGACGTTTCGGACTAAGATACAGGGGAGGTTACTAGCGTGTAAATATACATACCATCTCAGAAAAGTAGGCACTTGACACATTCCAGTTGCCTGGATGGCATTACACACGTCAGTTATCTGCGTTTAAGACAGCACAGTGTAGTGTTCTTGAAGACTTGTACGGACTTTTCTATTTTGACTTGATTTAGCAACATGTTGGCACTTGACTTTGAAAGCCGATGTCCATACACCATAAGTTATTTCGTACATGTATATATTTTGTTTGCAGAAATATCAAAGCTGTCCCACTTCACATCGATCCTCTCCTGTTTCAGATGTTCACCAAATGAAATTTCCGTCTTTTTCAGAAAAACCTTCACACACGCGAACAGTTCAAAACTCTGAACCAGGAATGTAACCGGATCTCAATTATGAAAAACGACAACAAATACACCACCTGGCTGTAATTAAGAAAAAAAAAATTAAATGAGAACTCTATTCCATCTTCGATTTTTTCAGACCAGCTAGAAGCTAGCCATTATCTGTACTGTACACACAGCTCAAACTACAGTGCGCATACCTTACTATAACCACATTGGTACACAGGTCCTACTGTCAGAGTCGTGTGATATACAACGACATATATTCACTAGCCCTCGACAAGACCACAGCTGTCTCGCGCTCATAATTTATCGGTTGCGTTATTACAGTCCAACAAACACGATACCCTGACAGTCCGACAACAATATATGGCCAATGGCGTCCTAAATGTGCAGGTTCACACATATCTTGGCAGCAGTACAGACAAAGTTGTAGGAATATACAGTGATTCATACAATTACAAATATTTCACACAAAAGCTCTTTGTCAATGGAAGTAAAATAGAAAGTTCTTCAGTTTTATATAGAACAAAGCCTAATTTATGGAAGTAAGTCAAGGACAATTAGTACATATGCAGGAAAAGCCCTGAAGGCCACAGACACGCGGTTTTACAGAACAATTTTAAGAATGCCATGGACAGCTAAAACGAGTTATGAGGATGTCCTGAAAGAGGACAGTGAGTTATGAGGATGTCCTGAAAGAGGACAATGCGTTATGAAGATGTCCTGAAAGAGGGCAGTGCGGTATGAGGATGTCCTGAAAGAGGGCAGTGCGGTATGAGGATGTCCTGAAAGAGGGCAGTGTGGTATGAGGATGTCCTGAAAGAGGGCAGTGCGTCATGAGGATGTCCTGAAAGAGGGCAGCGCGAAAAGGAACGTTACTACTCACATCAGAAGGAAGCCATGCATTTTCTTTGGGCACGTTACGAAAATAAGAAAGCTGGAACATACTGTGAAAACAGGAACGATTGAAGGTGACAGAGGATGACAAAGACAGACGATATGGACAGTTTAACATTATAGCATGGAAGGACATCAACAACAGAATTGATACATCAGTACTGGAGACTTGATGTTATGGGGACACATGATCACCGACGCCTACAGGCATGTTACTTGAAGAAGAAGAATCCTGTACACGCCTCGCATAGTTCTCCAAGGTAACTGAAGAATCAAGGAATTAGTAGAATTCCCTCGGGCAAATGGTAAGAGGCGACTAATGTGAGGCTGGCAACCTATCCACATAAAACCTGCTACTACAGAAATCATTGCTGCAAGAGTACATGAATGCTTTACACCAGCTACAATGGTGAATTCATAGGGAGAGAAAAGGAAAATTATGATGATCCTGAACACTCTGCACTATTTAAAAAAACCTGTACACATTACATTATAATAAAACTCCAGTAAGCATTACATTATAAGAACACCCCAGCAGGCCTACACATTACATTATAAGAACACCCCTGTACATATTACATTATAAGAACACCCCTGTACACATTACAGTATAAGAACACCCCAGTACAAATTACATTATAAGAACACACCAGTACACCTTACATTATAAGAACACCCCAATACATCTTATATTATAAGAACACCCCAGTACACCTTACATTATAAGAACACCCGAGTACACCTTACATTATAAGAACACCTCAGTACACATTACATTATAAGAACACCCCAGTACACATTACATTATAAGAACACTCAAGTAGGCCTACACATTACATTATAAGAACACCCCAGTACACATTACATTATAAGAACACCCCAGTACACCTTACACTATAAGAACACCCCAGTACACATTACATTATAAGAACACCCCAGAACACATTACATTATAAGAATACCCCAGCTGCATTATATTATAAGAACACCATAGTGCATATTACATTATAAGAACACCCATGTACATATTACATTATAAGAACACCCATGTACACATTACATTATAAGAACACCCCTGTGCATATTACATTATAAGAACATCCCCGTACACACTACATTATAAGAACACCTCTGTACACATTGTATTATAAGAACACCCCAGTATACATTACATTATAAGAACACCCATGTACACATTGTATTATAAGAACACCCCAGTACACATTGTATTATAAGAACACCCCAGTACACATTACATTATAAGAAAACCCATGTACATATTGTATTATAAAACACCCATGTACACATTGTATTATAAGAACACCCCTGTAAACATTACAATATAAAAACAGCCCTGTACACATCACATTATAAGAATACCCCTGCACACATTACATTATAAAAACAACCCAGTAGCCTGCACATTGTATTATAAGAACACACCAGTACACTATATTATAAGAACACCCCAGTACACATTACACTATAAGAACACTGCAGTATACATTGTATTATAAGAACACCTCAGTACACATTGCATTATAAGAACACCCTTGTACACATTGTATTATAAGAACACCCTTGTACACATTACATTATAAGAACACACCTGTACACATTGTATTATAAGAACCCCCCAGTACACATTACATTATAAGAACACCCCAGTACACATTACATTATAAGAACACCCCAGTACACATTAATTTATAAGAACACCCCAGTACACAATACATTATAAGAACACCCATGTACACATTACAAGAACACCCAAGTACATATTGCATTATTAGAACACTCCAGTACACATTACATTATAAGAACACCCCAGTACACATTGAATTATAAGAACACTCCAGTACACATTACATTATAAGAACATCCCAGCACACATTACATTATAAGAACACCCCAGTACATATTACATTATAAGAACACCCCAGTACACCTTACATTATAAGAACACCCATGTACACCTTACATATAAGAACACCACAGTACACCTTACATTATAAGAACACCCAGTACACATTACAGTATAAGAACACCCCAGTACAAATTACTTTATAAAAACACCCCAGTAGGCCTACACATTACATTATAAGAACATCCCAGTACACATTACATTAAAAGAAACCCCAGTACGCATTATATTATAAGAACACCCCAGTACATATTACATTATAAGAACACCCATGTACACATAACATTATAAGAATACCCTTGTGCATATTACATTATAAGAACACCACTATACACATTACATTATAAGAACACCCCTGTATAAATTACATTATAAAAACACCCCTGTACACATCCCATTATAAGAACATCCCTGCACACATTACATTATAAGAAAACCCCAGTAGCCTACACATTGTATTATAAGAACACCCCAATACACATTACATTATAAGAACACCCCTCTACACATTACATTATAAGAACACCCCTCTACACATTATATTATAAGAAAACCCCAGTACACATTACACTATAAGAACACTCCAGTACACATTGTATTATAAGAACACCCCAGTACACATTACATTATAAGGACACCCTTGTACACATTGTATTATATGAACACCCCTGTACACATTGTATTATAAGAACACCCAAGTACACATTACATTATAAGAACACTCCAGTACACATTACATTATAAGAACACCCCTGTACACGTAACATTATAAGAACACCTCAGTACACATTACATTATAAGAACACCACAGTACACCTTACATTATAAGAACACCCCAGTACACATTACATTATAAGAACACCCAAGTACACATTATATTATAAGAACACCCCAGTACATATTACATTATAAGAACACCCCAGTAGGCCTACACATTACATTATAAGAACACCACAGTAGGCCTACACATTACATTATAAGAATACCCCAGCACGCATTATATTATAAGAACACCCCAGTACATATTACATTATAAGTACACCCATGTACACATTACATTATAAGAACACCCTTGTACACATTACATTATAAGAACACCCCAGTACATATTACATTATAAGAACACCCCTCTACACATTACATTATAAGAACACCCCAGTACACATTACACTATAAGAACACACCAGTACACCTTACATTATAAGAACACCCCAGTACACCTTACATTATAAGAACACCCCAGTACACATTACATTATAAGAACACCCCAGTACATATTACATTATAAGAACACCCCAGTACACATTACATTATAAGAACACCCCAGTACATATTACATTATAAGAAACCCCAGTACGCATTATATTATAAGAACACCCCAGTACATATTACATTATAAGAACACCCATGTACACATAACATTATAAGAACACCCTTGTGCATATTACATTATAAGAATCCCACTATACACATTACATTATAAGAACACCCCTGTACACATTACATTATAAAAACACCCCTGTACACATCCCATTATAAGAACATCCCTGCACACATTACATTATAAGAACACCCCAGTAGCCTACACATTGTATTATAAGAACACCCCAGTACATATTACATTATAAGAACACCCCTCTACACATTACATTATAAGAACATCCCTCTACACATTATATTATAAGAACACCCCAGTACACATTACACTATAAGAACACTCCAGTACACATTGTATTATAAGAACACCCCAGTACACATTACATTATAAGAACACTCCAGTACACATTACATTATAAGAACACCCCTGTACACATAACATTATAAGAACACCTCAGTACACATTACATTATAAGAACATCCCAGTACACCTTACATTATAAGAACATCCCAGTACACCTTACATTATAAGAACACCCCAGTATACATTACATTACAAGAACAACCAAGTACACATTATTTTATAAGAACACCCCAGTACATATTACATTATAAGAACACCCCAGTAGGCCTACACATTACATTATAAGAACACCCCAGTAAGCCTACACATTACATTATAAGAATACCCCAGCACGCATTATATTATAAGAACACCCCAGTACATATTAAAATATAAGAACACCCATGTACACATTACATTGTAAGAACACCCTTGTACATATTACATTATAAGAACACCCATGTACATATTACATTATAAGAACACCCCTGTACACACTACATTATAAGAACACCCCTGTACACATTGTATTACAAGAACACCCCAGTACACATTACATTATAAAAACACCCCTGTACACATCACATTATAAGAACACCCCTGCACACATTACATTATAAGAACACCCCAGTAGCATACACATTGTATTATAAAAACACCCTAGTACACATTACATTATAAGAACACCCCTCTACACATTACATTATAAGAACACCCCTGTACACATTACAATAACACCCCAGTACATATTACATTATAAGAACACCCCCGTACACATTACATTATAAGAACACCCCTGCACACATTGTATTATAAGAACACCTCTGTACACATTACATTACAAGAACATCCCAGTACATATTACATTATAAGAACACCCCTGTACACATTAGGTTATTAGAACACCCCAGTAAACATTCCATTATAAGAACACCACTGCACACATTGTATTATAGAAAACACCTGTACGCATTACATTATAAGAACACCCCTGTACACATCATATTATAAGAACACCCCAGAACAAATTACATTATAAGAACACCCCTGTACATATTACATTATAAGAACACCCCATTAAATATTACATTATAAGAACACCCCTGTACACATTACATTATAAGAACACACCAGTACACAATACATTATAAGAACACCCCTGTACACATTACAATAACACCCCAGTACATATTACATTATAAGAACACCCCTGTACACATTACATTATAAGAACACCCCCAGTAAACATTACATTATAAGAAAACCCCTGTACACATTGTGTTATAAGAACACCCCAGTACACATTACATTATAAGAACACCCCTGCATACATTGTATTATAAGAACACCTCTGTACACATTACATTACAAGAACACCCCAGTACATATTACATTATAAGAACACCCCTGTTCACATTACATTATAAGAACACCCCAGTAAACATTACATTATAAGAACACCCCTGCACAGATTGTATTATAAGAACACACCCGTACACATTACATTATAAGAACACCCCAGTACACATTACATTATATAACACCCCAATACATATTACATTATAAGAACACCACTGTACACATTACATTATAAGAACACCTCAAAACACATTACATTATAAGAACACCCCTGTACACATTACATTATAAGAACACACCAGTAAACATTACATTATAAGAACACCCCAGTACACATTACATTATAAGAACACACATGTACACATTGTATTATAAGAACACCCCAGTACACATTACATTATAAGAACACCCCTGTAAACATTACATCATAAGAACACCCTTGTACACACTGCACTATAACAACACTTATGTACACGCTGCAACATAACAAAACGCCTATAAGCCTACACACGGCCCTATAAACCACTGTACATATTGCAGTGTAAAAAATCCTTGTACATTGAACAATGACAAAACTGATAGCTTTGTTTCTTGATTAGCGTACTAAGTTGTCATAAAGTGTGACCCCTTTTCACACACTGAATGTAATTACCTCAAGTACTTCACTGAAATAATGCAGAATTTCTAATAAAGATTGCTTTAACTCTCTTCACACTTGTGGATAAACGGGCGCACGAAATTAAATGAAATAATAAATAATATGCACAATTATCACTACTCACTCTACTAATGTGCCACTTAAATCTTCAGAGGAACAATAAATCTGCACACTTCTTTTCGGAATTCCAAAGTAACAAAATAATAATAATGTTGGCCTTGTTTTGGTTCGACGCGAGAAAAAAATTAAGACAAACTGGCATGTGGAAAATTTGATAAAAGCAGTTTCAATGCTTGACACTCGGACATTGCATTCTTGGGTTCACTCATTGTGTCAGCCCGAGCTGGCTGGTTGGCTCGCAAGGCTGGCTAAACTAGGACATCGCGCCAGACTGATCTGCCGCGAGTTATCCGCTCTCGACTGAAACTACTCCGGCATTTTTTTGCCAGTGCTGCCAACTTATCACCATAAGTCATTGGACTCTAACGAGACGTCTGCCGTTCCAGTCCTAGCCGTTGATGGAAGGAGGAGACGGGTGAGTGTGAACAACGCCTGGTTGGCAACTTCTTTCAGTGGCGTAACTACTGCCCCGGTGGAATGGGCATGTTTCGAGGGCCCCAGCACCAAGTTGGTCGCAGAAAGTAGAGGCCGAAAAGGACCCTCGCTTTTAATATGCAGTATAGTTGTCTTTGCTCCTGCCTTAAATTCATATCATTTCCCAGTTTCTGAAGAATAATCACACCACGTAATCTTTTATATTTGGACACGTGCCCTAAATAATCGACGGAACCTGTGTCTAGATTGAACGAGGCAAAGTGTTACTTTAAAAAAAAAGGAGAGACAGGAATGAAAGTGATAAAGACGCAGAAATATAATGAGTGGATAGCACAGCACAGGAGGAACTGGCACACATCTGTTGGACGCCTATGCTCCTTTTGATTTTGATGATGACGAAGTAAATAATCACAGATTTGTCGTATCCAATACCATAATTCCCGTCGTAAGTACGTCGGTCGGTCGGTCACATCATGCGCATCGTCATTTGCGCACTTTTCTATTTTCGAGAGAGTACATTAACTTTCAACCACAGCTTATGGGTGCAACTGTGGTTGAAAGTTAGACAATAATTGTATTGTTTCCCTTATATGTACTCTCCCGAAAATAGAAAAGTGCGCAAATGACGGTGTGTATTAATAGTTTGATTATGGAAAGAAGCCAACAACACAATTGATAAACAGTACATGAACTGCAGACAGGAAGGTGCGGAGATGCAGATTAAATCAACAGACAATCAAGATACTCTTCTGCCCAGTTTCATTCGGGAAACGGATTTAACTCATCATTTTTCTTAAAAATAACCTTAAAATGTAAGTTTTTGATTTTTCTTCACGACAAAATTTTAATTTAAAGTATTGCAGACTTATTATTTTGGATCAAAATGATCCATAATAATAACTTGGTGGTGGTTCGACATGTAACAGAAACAACTCACTATAATTAAAAACCTGTCAATTTTGACGGGTTATTGCTTGTATCTACTATAGTTGTTGAGCCTATTATATGGATTACTCCACTTAATTTGTTCCCGGTGGAGGGGGTGGTATACTGTAGCTACGCCACTGACTCCTTTAGAAGGGTTCTTTGAACCCCATGAGAAGTATATACATGTTTAAAACAGAGGCGGTAGAAATGTGAGTAGGAGAGAGAACAGAGTACGTGACCTGAGCATCAATTGGTTATAAGCAGGGCTGTAGAGTCGGAGTCGTGAAGTCGGTAACACAATTTCCCGACTCCGAATTTGACGAGACTTAAGTCAAGACAGATCCACGTTTCATTCAGGCAAGGAAAAGGGGGGGGGGGGGGGCGCTTAAACAATTTGAAATAACATTTAAAAGTAGAAAAAATCCTAAAACAACTTTCATCTTAAAGTACATCCATTTTTACATACTGTGTGAAAATTTCACTTGCTTCTGATCATAAATAAAGTTTTTATCACAATTGGAAATTTGTTGGCACCTTTAGAAAAAACACACAGAAATTAAAATAAACAATATACACTGTCAATTTTCCCGTCATTGTTAAAATGACACTATTTTGCCTCATGGTGTTTGGCAAAGCAGTCATTTGTGTGCAGGTGTGGATGATGGGTTATTTTGTATTACTGTATGAATAAATGAACAGTTTAAAATGTAGTTACGAAAGCCACGTATTTATTAATTCACACACATACCATACTTATACATACAACTCCATATAAGTGCATCATTTTGTGCCATAGCACTAGTTAAAAAAACTAGTCGCAGTCGGACTTCCAAAATTTCCGGAGTCGGAAAATATTTTGGCCGACTCCACAATCCTGGTTATAAGTGCCATTGTCAGAATAAGAATTTTCAACTCAAATGTCAAGGTCGTACTGGTTATAAGTGCCATTGTCAGAATAATAATCTTCAACTCAAATGTCAAGGCCGTACTGGTTATAAGTGCCATTGTCAGAATAAGAATCTCCAACTCAAATGTCAAGGCCGTACTGGTTATAAGTGCCTCTGTCAGAATAAGAATCTTCAACTCAAATGTCAAGGCCGTACTGGTTATAAGTGCCATTGTCAGAATAAGAATCTTCAACTCAAATGTCAAGGCCGTACTGGTTATAAGTGCCATTGTCAGAATAAGAATCTTCAACTCAAATGTCAAGGCCGTACTGGATATAAGTGCCATTGTCAGAATAAGAATCTTCAACTCAAATGTCAAGGTCGTACTGGTTATAAGTGCCATTGTCAGAATAAGAATCTTCAACTCAAATGTCAAGGCCGTACTGGTTATAAGTGCCATTGTCAGAATAAGAATCTTCAACTCAAATGTCAAGGCCGTACTGGTTATAAGTGCCATTGCCAGAATAAGAATCTTCAACTCAAATGTCAAGGCTGTCCTATTGTTAACCGACTCCACAATCCTGGTTATAAGTGTCATTGTCAGAATAAGAATCTTCAACTCAAATGTCAAGGCTGTCCTATTGTTAACCGACTGCACAATCCTGGTTATAAGTGTCATTGTCAGAATAAGAATCTTCAACTCAAATGTCAAGGCCGTACTGGTTATAAGTGCCTTTGTCAGAATAAGAATCTTCAACTCATATGTCAAGGTCGTCCTACTGTTAAGATCTGAAACATCATCATTATCCTTCAGCTCCCTAAGAAGCATAGGCGTTGTCACGGGTTGCCTCCCCTTAGCTCTGCAGTAGTGGTCCAACAGTGGCCAAAACTTCAAGAGTGACTAATTTGGGTCTTCAGAGGTGTCTACCTTCGCACAAGATTACTCTTGGCAGAGCTGTAGGTAGAAGGATAATGATGCTTCTACCTCAAGGGAGAGTTCACAAGATATTCAGAAAAGCGAGAACACTGGTGAATGTTTCTTAGCAATGTTAACTCTAGTATCTGCCGTCAACTTTTGTGAAGGATTGGGTTATCTTATAATTCGTTAGCTCGTTAAGCCCCCAGCTGGTTTAATCCAGCGAGATTCCTCTGATTATTATTATTGTTATTATGACATATGGATGCGAGTCATGGGCAATGACTACAACCCACAAAAGCCAGATCCAAACCTCAGAAATGAGGTATCTGAGGAAGGTGGTTGAAGTAACAAGAAGAGACATGGTCCGCAACCAGACGATACGTCAAGGCCTAAAATCCCACCCGCTGCAGATCCAAATAGAACAGTCCCAACTAAGATGGTTTGGCCATGTCTGCAGAATGGGAGAAGATCGGCTACCACGACAAGCATGGGAAACAAAGAGCCAGGGATCCAGACCTCCAGGACGACCCAGAGTTCGCTGGGAGAACAACATTAAACAATCTTTGAAGGACCGAGGACTAGAATGGAACCAGGCCAGGAAGACGACAGCTGATAGAATAGTCTGGCGCTATCTCTTCCAAACCTCTACACCTCACGGTAGAAGAGGAACGACCAAGTAAGTAAGTAAGTTATTACTGCTACTACTATTATTATTATTATTATTATTATTATTAGTGGCTCTTTAGATGTAGATAAACTATATATATATATATATTACAATCAGGACTCAGACACATATGCTTTACGCTCTGTAATCATCAACTCGACTATGGATTTATCAAAATCAACATATACACAATTTAATGATCAATCGCTTTTGGAACAAATGTAAATAAATATAAATATATTTTAGCTCTGCATATTATGAGAGCCTTCTAGCATGGCGGGGAATGCACAGTATGCCACGCACTTCTTTCTCCTAGCTTGGGACCAGATTTGACGATCCTTCAATGCAAGCCAAGCTGGAAAAACTAGAGCTCACGACTACAACTCAGCATGTTTCGGAATGACAGAAAAGCCACAGTAAAAGCCTAGATCTACAGTGTAGATAATAAGTCTAGATCTACAGTGTAGATAATACAAAGGAGTCTTCAACTTGGTACTGGCTGCAAAAGAGCGAGAAGCTCAGCAGCCTTAGTACCAACAACAACAACAATAACTATAATTGTTCTATTCTACACAAACACGGGAGCCGCGGTAGCATAGTGGTTAGTGCACTGGCTTCCTAGTGCAGTGGTCTATGGTTCGATCCCCAGATGAGGTGGGATTTTTTAGGCCTCTAACGGCTCCTGGGTCGACCCAGCCCCAAATGGGATACCAGAGCAACTCTGGGAAGGTTAAGGTGGCCGACATGATGCTGACCACATCACCCCTAGTGTGCCGACGGTCAAGATAATATGGGCCTAACACCATATTCCCAATATGCTTCAATGGGCGTGTAACGGGTTCCTTGACCTTTACCCTACACAAACACCCATTTATCAACGTATGTAACTTCTTGGTTGTTGTTTGTGTTGTTCTCCATGTTTCAGAGTCGTACAACTGGACTGACTTGACATTTGAATTGAAGATTCTGATGTTTGTGTTGTTCTCCATGTTTCAGAGTCGTACAACTGGACTGACTTGACATTTGAATTGAAGATTCTGTTGTTGTTTGTGTTGTTCTCCATGTTTCAGAGTCGTACAACTGGACTGACTTGACATTTGAATTGAAGATTCTGATGTTTGTGTTGTTCTCCATGTTTCAGAGTCGTACAACTGGACTGACTTGACATTTGAATTGAAGATTCTGTTGTTTGTGTTGTTCTCCATGTTTCAGAGTCGTACAACTGGACTGACTTGACATTTGAATTGAAGATTCTGATGTTTGTGTTGTTCTCCATGTTTCAGAGTCGTACAACTGGACTGACTTGACATTTGAATTGAAGATTCTGATGTTTGTGTTGTTCTCCATGTTTCAGAGTCGTACAACTGGACTGACTTGACATTTGAATTGAAGATTCTGTTGTTTGTGTTGTTCTCCATGTTTCAGAGTCGTACAACTGGACTGACTTGACATTTGAATTGAAGATTCTGTTGTTTGTGTTGTTCTCTATATTTCAGAGTCGTACAACTGGACTGACTTGACATTTGAATTGAAGATTCTGTTGTTTGTGTTGTTCTCCATGTTTCAGAGTCGTACAACTGGACTGACTTGACATTTGAATTGAAGATTCTGATGTTTGTGTTGTTCTCCATGTTTCAGAGTCGTACAACTGGACTGACTTGACATTTGAATTGACGATTCTGATGTTTGTGTTGTTCTCCATGTTTCAGAGTCGTACAACTGGACTGACTTGACATTTGAATTGAAGATTCTGATGTTTGTGTTGTTCTCCATGTTTCAGAGTCGTACAACTGGACTGACTTGACATTTGAATTGAAGATTCTGATGTTTGTGTTGTTCTCCATGTTTCAGAGTCGTACAACTGGACTGACTTGACATTTGAATTGACGATTCTGATGTTTGTGTTGTTCTCCATGTTTCAGAGTCGTACAACTGGACTGACTTGACATTTGAATTGACGATTCTGATGTTTGTGTTGTTCTCCATGTTTCAGAGTCGTACAACTGGACTGACTTCACATTTGAATTGAAGATTCTGATGTTTGTGTTGTTCTCCATGTTTCAGAGTCGTACAACTGGACTGACTTGACATTTGAATTGAAGATTCTGTTGTTTGTGTTGTTCTCCATGTTTCAGAGTCGTACAACTGGACTGACTTGACATTTGAATTGAAGATTCTGTTGTTTGTGTTGTTCTCCATGTTTCAGAGTCGTACAACTGGACTGACTTGACATTTGAATTGAAGATTCTGATGTTTGTGTTGTTCTCCATGTTTCAGAGTCGTACAACTGGACTGACTTGACATTTGAATTGAAGATTCTGATGTTTGTGTTGTTCTCCATGTTTCAGAGTCGTACAACTGGACTGACTTGACATTTGAATTGACGATTCTGATGTTTGTGTTGTTCTCCATGTTTCAGAGTCGTACAACTGGACTGACTTGAATTTGAATTGACAATTCTGATGTTTGTGTTGTTCTCCGTGTTTCAGAGTCGTACAACTGGACTGACTTGACATTTGAATTGAAGATTCTGATGTTTGTGTTGTTCTCCATGTTTCAGAGTCGTACAACTGGACTGACTTGACATTTGAATTAAAGATTCTGTTGTTTGTGTTGTTCTCCATGTTTCAGAGTCGTACAACTGGACTGACTTGACATTTGAATTGAAGATTCTGATGTTTGTGTTGTTCTCCATGTTTCAGAGTCGTACAACTGGACTGACTTGACATTTGAATTGAAGATTCTGATGTTTGTGTTGTTCTCCATGTTTCAGAGTCGTACAACTGGACTGACTTGACATTTGAATTGACGATTCTGATGTTTGTGTTGTTCTCCATGTTTCAGAGTCGTACAACTGGACTGACTTGACATTTGAATTGACGATTCTGATGTTTGTGCTGTTCTCCATGTTTCAGAGTCGTACAACTGGACTGACTTGACATTTGAATTGAAGATTCTGATGTTTGTGTTGTTCTCCATGTTTCAGAGTCGTACAACTGGACTGACTTGACATTTGAATTGAAGATTCTGTTGTTTGTGTTGTTCTCCATGTTTCAGAGTCGTACAACTGGACTGACTTGACATTTGAATTGAAGATTCTGTTGTTTGTGTTGTTCTCCATGTTTCAGAGTCGTACAACTGGACTGACTTGACATTTGAATTGAAGATTCTGATGTTTGTGTTGTTCTCCATGTTTCAGAGTCGTACAACTGGACTGACTTGACATTTGAATTGAAGATTCTGATGTTTGTGTTGTTCTCCATGTTTCAGAGTCGTACAACTGGACTGACTTGACATTTGAATTGACGATTCTGATGTTTGTATTTTTCTCCATGTTTCAGAGTCGTACAACTGGACTGACTTGAATTTGAATTGACAATTCTGATGTTTGTGTTGTTCTCCATGTTTCAGAGTCGTACAACTGGACTGACTTGACATTTGAATTGAAGATTCTGATGTTTGTGTTGTTCTCCATGTTTCAGAGTCGTACAACTGGACTGACTTGACATTTGAATTGAAGATTCTGTTGTTTGTGTTGTTCTCCATGTTTCAGAGTCGCATAACTGGACTGACTTGACATTTGAATTGACGATTCTGATGTTTGTGTTGTTCTCCATGTTTCAGAGTCGTACAACTGGACTGACTTGACATTTGAATTGAAGATTCTGATGTTTGTGTTGTTCTCCATGTTTCAGAGTCGTACAACTGGACTGACTTGACATTTGAATTGAAGATTCTGTTGTTTGTGTTGTTCTCCATGTTTCAGAGTCGTACAACTGGACTGACTTGACATTTGAATTGAAGATTCTGATGTTTGTGTTGTTCTCCATGTTTCAGAGTCGTACAACTGGACTGACTTGACATTTGAATTGAAGATTCTGATGTTTGTGTTGTTCTCCATGTTTCAGAGTCGTACAACTGGACTGACTTGACATTTGAATTGAAGATTCTGTTGTTTGTGTTGTTCTCCATGTTTCAGAGTCGTACAACTGGACTGACTTGACATTTGAATTGAAGATTCTGTTGTTTGTGTTGTTCTCTATGTTTCAGAGTCGTACAACTGGACTGACTTGACATTTGAATTGAAGATTCTGTTGTTTGTGTTGTTCTCCATGTTTCAGAGTCGTACAACTGGACTGACTTGACATTTGAATTGAAGATTCTGATGTTTGTGTTGTTCTCCATGTTTCAGAGTCGTACAACTGGATTGACTTGACATTTGAATTGACGATTCTGATGTTTGTGTTGTTCTCCATGTTTCAGAGTCGTACAACTGGACTGACTTGACATTTGAATTGAAGATTCTGATGTTTGTGTTGTTCTCCATGTTTCAGAGTCGTACAACTGGACTGACTTGACATTTGAATTGAAGATTCTGATGTTTGTGTTGTTCTCCATGTTTCAGAGTCGTACAACTGGACTGACTTGACATTTGAATTGACGATTCTGATGTTTGTGTTGTTCTCCATGTTTCAGAGTCGTACAACTGGACTGACTTGACATTTGAATTGACGATTCTGATGTTTGTGTTGTTCTCCATGTTTCAGAGTCGTACAACTGGACTGACTTGACATTTGAATTGAAGATTCTGATGTTTGTGTTGTTCTCTATGTTTCAGAGTCGTACAACTGGAATGACTTGACATTTGAATTGAAGATTCTGTTGTTTGTGTTGTTCTCCATGTTTCAGAGTCGTACAACTGGACTGACTTGACATTTGAATTGAAGATTCTGTTGTTTGTGTTGTTCTCCATGTTTCAGAGTCGTACAACTGGACTGACTTGACATTTGAATTGAAGATTCTGATGTTTGTGTTGTTCTCCATGTTTCAGAGTCGTACAACTGGACTGACTTGACATTTGAATTGAAGATTCTGATGTTTGTGTTGTTCTCCATGTTTCAGAGTCGTACAACTGGACTGACTTGACATTTGAATTGACGATTCTGATGTTTGTGTTGTTCTCCATGTTTCAGAGTCGTACAACTGGACTGACTTGAATTTGAATTGACAATTCTGATGTTTGTGTTGTTCTCCATGTTTCAGAGTCGTACAACTGGACTGACTTGACATTTGAATTGAAGATTCTGTTGTTTGTGTTGTTCTCCATGTTTCAGAGTCGTACAACTGGGCTGACTTGACATTTGAATTGAAGATTCTGATGTTTGTGTTGTTCTCCATGTTTCAGAGTCGTACAACTGGACTGACTTGACATTTGAATTGAAGATTCTGATATTTGTGTTGTTCTCCATGTTTCAGAGTCGTACAACTGGACTGACTTGACATTTGAATTGAAGATTCTGATGTTTGTGTTGTTCTCCATGTTTCAGAGTCGTACAACTGGACTGACTTGACATTTGAATTGAAGATTCTGATGTTTGTGTTGTTCTCCATGTTTCAGAGTCGTACAACTGGACTGACTTGACATTTGAATTGAAGATTCTGTTGTTTGTGTTGTTCTCCATGTTTCAGAGTCGTACAACTGGACTGACTTGACATTTGAATTGAAGATTCTGTTGTTTGTGTTGGACTTTATCATCTTTTGATTTCCTCATATTTCCAAAAGCATCGGGAAGATTTCTGTAACGGTCTGTGACAAAGTTACCCTCTATCATTATAAATAAGTTCACTTCAGTAAGATCAAAGGTCAAGGTAGTCTCATAGCAGATGCTGCCGTGGGGGAGTGAAGTGTTAGAGACTTCACTAGGTCAGCATCAAGAGGTGGGGTGACCAGTTCCCTTTCTCGCTGCCTTTTCCCTCCCCAACTCAACAGCAAAGTCATGTACCCATTTTTAGCTGGGTAGGTGTGGATACCGTGAATCTAACCCTGCACCTTTGCCGCGAGAGATCAGCGTTCTAACCACTCTGTCAATCAGACGCTCGCAGTAAGATAACACTTTTTTAAACCCAATACAAAAGCACACACAATTTTCGTGTCTTCGAATTCATTTGTGCCTGAATATTATTATCGTTAGCTTGAAATAAAGTATACAATACATATAGTTAAACCACCCACTAGTATAAATACACTTTATATTAACAATCGTTAGCTTGAAATAAAGTATACAATACATTTAGTTAAACCACCCACTAGTATAAATACACTTTATATTAACAACCGTTAGCTTGAAATAAAGTATACAATACATATAGTTAAACCACCCACTAGTATAAATACACTTTATATTAACAATCGTTAGCTTGAAATAAAGTATACAATACATATTGTTAAACCACCCACTAGTATAAATACACTTTATATTAACAATCGTTAGCTTGAAATAAAGTATACAATACATATTGTTAAACCACCCACTAGTATAAATACACTTTATATTAACAATCGTTTACCCTCGGGTTTACCTAAGGAACATGGGCTATGAACATTTATGCCCAACCTTCCTGGCCACTGCCATACGTTCAATGTCTTTTCATGTTTTCGGTATCCCTTTCATGTCTGTCTCGCCTTCCTTTCACTGTGTGTGTTTTTTTTTTTCATGTCACCCTCTTTTTTTTCTTATCCTTGGGGTTACAGAGCAAGGACTGCCTTGTGATGTTATCAAGCGGTTTCTTCCATATGTGTCCTATCCAAAGTCTTCTTCTCACCTCTTGCCTCTGCTTTATTAAAATAGTTGCAATTAATGTTAACACTAAATATCGAAGCCTTGTGTGTGGGGAAGGTGGGGGGGGGGGGGGGGGCGGCTCTGAAGAGACAAAGGAAGAACAGGGCTAATACACTTTCAGGCATGTCGTATAAGGCGACTAATAGGAAGTTTTGTATGGGCTGGCAACTTCTTGGTGCAGGCTTTCTACAAGTGGACAATCTGTAGTGGCTGGCTCATTGCTTCATAAGGAGCGCAAAAGAGAAATGTTGATGATGATGATGATGATGAGATGATACTGGTGATGACGGTGTCCGAATATCGAAGGTCCTTTATGCAAGAAAAATTATACCAATCTTTTACAACCAACATATGCACTCCCTTTTAAATATATATATACTTACTTACTTACTTAGTCGTTCCTCTTCTACCGTGAGGTGTAGAGGTTAAATATATATATATATATATATTATTTTTTTTAAACTTCACACACACTACCCTTACACATGTTAGTTCATAAATAATACTGCATAATTCTGTCGCTTCTTCGGGAAAATTGTGGGAATTCCAAATATGCAAAGTCCTGTTTCCTTAGCAAGTCACCGGGGGCCTTGTTATTTTAACACATCGATTAAAGACATATGTAACATGGTTGTATGTGGGTGGGGAAAAAAACAGCTGAAAATTACGTTGTAGATTCTACTTGTGGTACCCTCCTCACACAAGCTAATTCTGTTGACATAGGCATAAAGAAAGACTAATGTAATTCACAAAGTCATTACAATAAAAACAAAGCCATAACAAATTAGAGGTTAGATTATGGTACGTTTTCAGGAAATGCTACTAAAAAAAGTTTTACGAATAGCTGAATACATGTCAGGGCAACTTTCTGGGAGGCTCGCCTTAACATGGGCAAAACCCACATCCTGGGACATATCGCACTATCTTACTTAAGTGGTTTAATGTGGTTCATGCAAAGTGTTGGATTTAGACAAAAGCTGAGTGATTCCGGTTATTGAATATTTAAAAAAACTAGTGTAAAAGCCCGTCATAAGACGGGAATTAAATTCAAAAGCACCAATACCTAACGGAAAATTTACTTGTTCAAAAGTATTTTTTTTAAACCACTGTGCATCACCACAGTACATGAACTACGTAGCAGCAGCGAGGATCCCAATGTGTGTATACGGGATCACACATTCTATAAATATATTTGTGCATTTGTGTCAGTTGCGCATTCTTCTTTGGTAAGTGTTACTATTTTCGGGAGAATACCTAAATAAGGGAAACCATACAATTAATGTCTAACTTTCAACCAAAGTTGCATCCCTTAGCGTTACATACTGACAGAAAAAGCTGGGATTTTATATAAAGGATAAGGTTGCCAGCCCAGAGCACTTCCTCATAGGGATCGTGTACATATGACCTCACGCGGTTAGGGGGAAGGGCGTGTCTAACATTTTGTGACGAAGTATGACGACTGGGAGATGGGGGGCGGGGGCTTTTTGCAAAAAAATGTGACGTCACACAAAATACAAGTGAGATTTTGTAACCTAAATCCTCAAAGTCTACTTCTATCCGCAATAGTCGACAACTCTCTCACTGCCGACTTATATGAATATTATAATCAGCTGAAATATCGGATAATTGTTATAGTCTTTAACTGTTTTAAACTGTTTTTTTTTTTTTAATAAGTTTTTCTGTTTTTTTTTTTTTAAATAATGTAAAACACATCTTTACAATAAACGATGATGATCTAGAAGATAATGGCTTTTATTTCGTCCAATGGAGGAGCATTTTACTTTGCCGTGGGATAATGAAAACAAAGAGAAATCATTCATTGATAAACAACTTGAGTTTTTTTAAGCCTTGAATTTTTGTGTTTCTCTCAAGTTAACATTATTCTATGAAACTTTAGCCTAAGTAAGAATGGAAGTTATCGATGCGTTTATTTTAATTTATTTTTTATTGTCTGAAATTAAATTAAGCCAAAAAGAGCGATATTTTAAATATATTTAGCAATATTTTTCTTCTTCTTCTGCGTTTGTCCTGAAAAGGACGTTGGTTGCGTTGTGTCGCCGTTTACAGCAAAGCTGCGATATCTGCGCCTTTCGGCCCAACACATCCGACTTCAGCACGGCATTTTTTAGGACCGGGTTTGCCTTCCCACTTCGATCCCTACTCTCTCAGCCAGACTGCAGTGATGCAGCCTGTTTCCAGGACCACCACGTGGAGGTGGAGTAGGGTCTTGGTCAGCTCTGGTTCGCTGACCCTGACGCAAGCAGTCAGTTATGGGTCGCTGAATGCATTCCACTTTTGACGCGTCTTAGGTCCCTTTAGCAACATTTGACCTACAAAGCCAGTCTTTGTAACAGCCTCATTAAATAAACACTATTTTACTTAAAATATTTTTATTTTGTCTGTGCCAGTCAACTAATTTACATTCGATTACATTCTTTCTTTTTAGCAGTACAAAAAAATTTGGGGACCAAAAAAAAGGGGGGGGGGGCGGGAGAGTTAGGTATTTGTGACTTTATATAAAGGGGGTCTGGGTTTTTGTGACGAAGTGTGGCAAGGGGGGAATGGGGTAAATGAAATGGCAAAACTTGCGTGACGTCATATGTGGACGACCCAATAATAGTCACCTCTTACGAATTGTCCGAGGGAACATTAATCTTATTCTTTCTTTGTCACCCAGAGACCCCCGGGACGTACACGGAGGCATACTCTCATGTCAGTCTTCTCTTCAGTAATGATATACGAGGGACGGTCAAAAAGTAATGCCTCGTAATTTTTAATTTCATTCAATAGGCAAGAAAACAGATAAAATTCACATTGAAATGTAGCCCCAAGTCTGAACTTCAAAAATTTATTTATCAATGTAGTCTCCGTTATTTGTTACAGTTTTTGTCCATCTTCTCACAAGGGCATGTATCCCCGCACGGTAAAAATGTGTGTCCTTTTTCCTAAACCACTGGCGTACGGCGCGTTTAAGGGTCTCGGTGTCCTCAAAGTGATGTCCGCGAAGATCTTCTTTCAGTGGTCCAAACAGATGGAAGTCAGAAGGTGCAAGATCGGGACTGTAAGGGGGATGTGGTAATAATGTCCAGCCAAATTCTGCAATCGCATCAATGGTGTGTTTAGCGGTGTGTGGTGTGGCATTATCGTGCAACAGTAGTGCAGTTCTCTGATCTTTTAATGGGTAAAGTCGCCGAAGACGACCTCTAAGCTTGTTCAAAGTTTCTTGGATTATGGTTAAAAAAAAATGAACCCAAGTCTCATCACCTGTCACAATATTCGATAAAAACTCTTCTCCTTCAGTTTCGTAACGGTGCAGGAGGTTGATGGCTATGGTTTTCCTTGTTTCTTTATGTCTGTCTGTCAACATTCTGGGTACCCACCGTGCACAAACTTTTGAATAACCCAGGTCTTTAATGATGTTCTGGACACTGCCTTTACTAATGGACAACATGGAAGAAAGTTCAGCTAGTGTTACCCGACGGTCACCACGAATGATGCCATCAACTCGATGAATGTTGTGTGGAGTCACTGCGGTAGACGGACGGCCAGTCCGCTTTGCGTCAGCCATTGAGGATTGACCTACTTCGCTTCGTCACAACGATGTACCCAACGTCGGACAGTGCTAACATCCACTGTTAAATCTCCACGAACATTCTTCAAACGTTCGTGGATGCGAATTGGGGTCTCGCCTTCGGCATTGAAGAATTCTATGACATAACGTTGTTTTAACCGAACGTCTTTGGCAGCCATTTTTAAACTGTTACAGTGGTGCCACCTGTTACTGAAACAGGTTGGTAATGCTATACAGTGCAGAAGAGTGTTTGAGGAATCCTGCTAAATTTACAAATTGCACACCGATGCAGTATTTACATACATAAAAAATAGGAGGCATTACTTTTTTTTACCTTCCCTCATATTTACACAATTATTGCACCATTTGAAAACATAGGTCAAATTGTAGCGGTTGTATCAATCAGATACTGCTTTAGTGGACTGTCATGTGTAATCTGGCCTATACTGTTGTATAGTTGAACTGCAGAAGTGATTGCGTCTATAATTAGTCTGGGTCGTTGTGGTAGGAGGTTTTAGAGTATAGAATATAGGTTCCCTTGGACAATTAGATGTATCAGATGACACTAGAATAGTGCCAGGTAAGGGACTGGTCTTATGAGCAATACCCCCTTCTCTGAACAGAGTAAGGGTGTATAGACAATCAAGGTGAGGTCAGACTATGCAAGTTCCCAGAGTAAAGGATGATGATGTTGAGAGTCTCTGGGTCCCTAACTGGTACCTCCCGAGATCTCACCTGAATAAAGAATCTGTGAGGGTGTGTATGGCATGTGTCTAGGGTAATGCAATTTTTATGATGTATGACAAATGGTAAAACAGAACTTTAACTTAGTACAAATAATGAAGTAAGGCTGGTTGTAGAATTAGATATATACAAATATATATATATATATATATATATATATATATATATATATATATATATATATATATATATATATATATATATATATATATATATATATATATATATATATATATATATATATATATATATATGGTTTTATTCTTCCTGTACCTAAATGTTTTGGACAGGAAGTATCAACTCAGGAAAAGTTTTTATTTTACAGTATAGAAATAAATATGTTGAAAAGTGTTCATGACTTGTATCACCAAATGTCACTTTCTTGGGCACCTCACAGTCTTTTTTAAATACTTGAAATTGTAACTAAACTATTGTTTGAAGATCTGTTTTCTACATCCTCCCCAGGTCAGGAAATCTATGTTGTGGATTGTTATTTTATTTATGAGAATGAGCTCTCAAGTGCCCAGGTAAGGCACTTATCCTGTCTGAGACTAGTTGCTCCAAACTGTATTTATGATCACACAGATAGTGCTGCCCTCTGGAAGAAAGACGGCCTGTAGCTCAGCAAGTATTGTGAGCGTCCACTGCCCGCAATTTCTGTCTTCTCCAGGATAGATGCACAACTTTTTAACTGGTGATATGACCTGTAATGAGAAGGAACATTCCCTCCCCTATAATGCCTGTCTTATAACAATTCCACAACTAATTGACAGTACGCTTACCTGGGTCAGACACGTGTGCTGACCATTTGCACCAGATCTTATCTCCATTTTCTACAATCAGGGATGTGTATTCTCATCTGTTACAACTTCACAACCTCTGTCCCTGAAGCATTGCTTGTCTTCCATACTATCAGTAGGGGTGCCCAAATCCTGTGACTGGTCATTTATTTCTTTTCAACTTCTAGGTATGGTGTCAGATGTTAATTGAACACTGTGGCACTCCAGAAGCCACTATTACTTTTCTTCTCTTTTGGACTTACAGTCGTAAAATGTTATGGCAAATTTGCAAACACATTTGACACAATTTCACAATAAAACTGCATTCCTACTTAAGGCGTCGTGACATTAATCTTTCCCATAGGCAGTATCCGAATATGGCGCACAATAAACTATGTGGCCGACATGTTAATTAATTTCTACAAATAAACGTATTCTGCCTTACCCTCAAGTAAGAATACATCACAATATGCACAAGCTTGACTAGCATTAAATGGGTAGTTAAGAAATGCTCTAGTATCCAGACGGTGAAAGCCTTGGTCACGAATGCTCTCCCACTGATCTCAAGTTGGCAAATAGTATTTTTCAAATGGCGGACTATGCAGGCAAAATGTTAATTTTATTGCCCCTATGCTCACCCCCCTTAACCAATCAGAAACGCGTCCAGAAATTTTAACTTTTCCCCCTAGGCTATAAACTTGAGCAGTTCAGAAGTGTGTTTGTTCGTCTGTCTCAATTTTATTTATACAATATCTTTGTTATTAATGGGTCGATTTTTACTATTGAAAGTGATTATTAAACAGACCACTGTCCTCTATCTTCCTATACAGGTTTCTTTTAATTATTTGTCCCCGTTTTCATATGTGTAATTTTTTTATAATTAATTGTGCTTTTTCCCAACTGAAAATATTAATAAAATAAATATTTCTACTTCAAGATAGTTTTATTATGGGAAATCTTTATGGTATTATATTAATCAATATCAGCGCTATGATTCAAGATATCCCTTTCAATCTAATTCCCTTTAGTTATTGAGAAATAAATTATTTAATTTTGATTAAAAGCACAGAATCGGCATTTCTGCCATTACAACTTACATTTTTGGTCTCTCCCCAAAAACGACACCCGTGTGTTACCGGGGCCCGAAAGGGGAGCAAAGAATAGTAACACTGTCCCCTACCAAGCATGTCGTAAAAAGCGACTAAGGAGGGTTGGGCATGGGGCCGGTTACACCATCCTGTAAAAAAAATTTAACCCACAAAAAACTTCAACAAATATGGACAAGTCAAATAAAGAAAATAAAACACAGCCATCCAAGACAGGGGAAGGTCCTCTCGCGGGGAGGCGTATGATGCAACACAGAGAAAGCCGAAAGGAGTCTGTGTTGCTGACTATGCTTCTTTCTTCTAGGAGAACTTCCAGATTTGGCACCTGGAATGTTCGGACATTAAACGAACAAGGGAAAGTGGCGCAAGTAGCAGCAGAAATGAGGGAATACAAAATCGAGGTTCTGGGAATGTGTGAAACAAAGTGGAAGGGGGTAGACAGGAAGAAACTCATCACAGGTGAATTGGTGCTGTCCTCAGGACATGAAGACGAAAGTTCACACCACAGTGAAGGGGTAGCTCTTATGTTATCTAAAGAAGCACAGAAAGCACTAATTGAATGGGAAGCTGTTGGACCCAGAATAATAACAGCTTCTTTCAAAACAGCTAAAAAGAAAATTCATGTAAATGTCATCCAATGTTATGCACCAACTAATGACAAAGAAGAGTCTGTGAAAGAAGCATTTTATACTAAACTACAAGAAATTATGGATAAAGTAAAAAGAAGAGACATCACAATTTTGATGGGTGACATGAATGCAAAGATAGGTACAGTCAACACTGGATTTGAAGAAGTCATGGGAAAACATGGGCTAGGAGTAATGAATGAAAATGGAGAGCTATTCGCAAACTTCTGTGCTTCATATCAACTGGCTATAGGAGGAAGCATGTTTCCACATAAGAGAATACACAAGGCAACATGGATATCACCAGACCATAGAACAGAAAATCAGATTGATCATATATGCATAAACAAGAAGTTTAGATCATCATTGCAGGATGTAAAGGTATATAGAGGAACAGATGTGGCATCAGATCACCATCTTCTGATAGCCAAAGTAAAAATGAAACTCAAGAGATATGCAACAATGCAAAATTATAGACAACAGTTTAATGTAGGACAGCTAAGAAATCAAGAAACAAGAGACAAATTTGCGGTCACAGTATCCAACAAATTCCAAGTGCTCCAACAGCTGGAAGATGTAGAGAATACAGAAGACTATTGGCAGCAGGTCAAAACAGTATGGAAGGAGACATGTGAAGAAATACTGGGGAAAAGGGAAAGACAACAAAAAGCATGGATAACAACAGAAACCATCAATAAGATAAAAGACAGAAAAAACAAGAAAGCAGAGTTAAACACAAGCAAAACGAGAAGCTCCAAAGCCAAGGCTCAAGAAGTGTACACAGAAGCAAACAAAGAAGTAAAAAGAAGTATCAAAAGAGACAAGAGGAAGTATATTGAGGAGTTGGCAAGAGAGACAGAAGATGCTGCAGCCAAAGGAAATATGAGAGAACTGTATAGCAGCACAAAGAAGCTAACAGGGAAATACAAGCAAACAAGTTGCCTCATAAAAGACAAGAATGGGAAACTGCTCAGCAATATACAAGAGCAAATGAAGAGGTGGACAGAATATTTTGGGGACCTTCTCAATAGACCAGCTCCACAAAACCCGCCGGACATCCAGCCAGCAGAAGAAGAGCTACAAATTAATGGTGAAAGACCAACGAAGGAAGAAATAAAGAAAGCCATAAAGCTTCTAAGAGAGGGAAAAGCGTCGGGACCTGATGGCATTCCAGCAGAGGCCATCAAAGCAGATATCGACACGGCTACAGATCATCCTCATCATCATAACCCTCCACTCCCAAAGGAGCATAGGCCTTCAACAAACACATGCCAAGTCCTCCTGTCACGTGCCATCATCTCAAGTTCTTTCCATGTTCTCCTCATCATTTTCACCTCTGTTTCCAACTCTCTTCTCCATGTACTTCTTGGTCTTCCTCTGCCTCTCTTGCCCTGGGGGTTCCAGAACAAGGACTGCCTTGTAATGCTATCAACAGGTTTCCTCAGTGTGTGTCCTATCCATCGCCATCGTCTTCTTCTCATTTCTTGTTCCACTGGCACTTGTCTAGTTCTTGTCATCAGTTCCACGTTGGTAACCTTGTCATACCATTTTAATCCCTCTATTCTACGCAAGCACCCATTTATGAAAGTCTGTAGCTTTTTGGTTGTTGTCTTTGTTGTTCTCCATGTCTCTGAGCCATACAATAGGACTGACTTCACATTTGAGTTGAAGATTCTTATTTTCGTGTTGGATCCTATTTCTCTTGACCTCCATATATTTCCCAATGCAATGAAAGCTCCTCTTGCCTTTTGCATTCTTATTTTGATGTCGCTGTCTGTCCCTCCAACTTTGTCTATATTACTACCAAGATATGTGTATGATTCTACATCTTGTATTGGTGTTTCTTCAAGTTCAACCCTGTTATCATTACCTGCATTTATTCGCATTATTTTTGTCTTTTCCCTGTGTATTTTCAGACCCAATTGCTGTGACCTCTCATCGAGTGTTTTCAATTTGTCCTGCATCTGATTACGGCTATGGGACAGAAGAGCCAAGTCATCAGCAAAATCCAGATCATCCAACTGCTTAGTCAGAGTCCACTGGATTCCATTTCTGTTGTGTGTTGCCGATGATCTCATAACCCAATCTATTGCCAGCAAGAAAAGAAATGGAGACAAGAGGCATCCCTGTCGCACTCCTGTTCTTATCCCAAACGGTTCTGTAAGCTGTCCTTCGTGAAGAACTCTGCATGTCATGTCTTCATATGTTTTCTTTATTAAATTAATGATCTTCAGGGGAACTCCATAATGCTTCAACAATTTCCAAAGTGATTCTCTGTCTACACTGTCAAATGCCTTTTCGTAGTCCACAAATCCGATGTATAGTGGTGAATTCCATTCCAGACTTTGTTCCACTATTATTCTCAAAGTGGCTATCTGGTCTGTACATGATCTGTTTTGTCGAAAACCTGCTTGTTCATCTCTCAGTTTCTTGTCTATGGACTCTTTTAATCTCTCAAGGATAATCCTGTTTAATACTTTTCCTGGCACTGATAGTAACATTATTCCTCTATAATTTGTGCACTCTTGTAAATTTCCCTTTTTAGGCAACTTAACCAGATATCCTTCCTTCCATTCTGCTGGTATCTCTTCCTTTTCCCAGACTTTACCAAGTAATTTATATAACATCTCTGTAGCCGTGTCGATATCTGCTTTGATGGCCTCTGCTGGAATGCCATCAGGTCCAGACGCTTTTCCATCTCTTAGAAGCTTTATGGCTTTCTTTATTTCTTCCTTCGTTGGTCTTTCACCGTTAATTTGTAGCTCTTCTTTTGCTGGCTGGATGTCCGGCGGGTTTTGTGGAGCTGGTCTATTGAGAAGGTCCCCAAAATATTCTGTCCACCTCTTCATTTGCTCTTGTATATTGCTGAGCAGTTTCCCATTCTTGTCTTTTATGAGGCAACTTGTTTGCTTGTATTTCCCTGTTAGCTTCTTTGTGCTGCTATACAGTTCTCTCATATTTCCTTTGGCTGCAGCATCTTCTGCCTCTCTTGCCAACTCCTCAATATACTTCCTCTTGTCTCTTTTGATACTCCTTTTTACTTCTTTGTTTGCTTCTGTGTACACTTCTTGAGCCTTTGCTTTGGAACTTCTGGTTTTGCTTGTGTTTAACTCTGCTTTCTTGTTTTTTCTGTTTTTTTTTTTTTTTTTTTTTTCGTTCGCCCGCTAATACTCGAGGCGAAATCTCAGGTTATCATTTATGTCTAACCTGACATTGATTTTACGTGAGTATCCCTTTATTTCTTGTACAGAGACAAATGTCCCTCGCCATTCAGGCAAATACTCGCCGATTTCGGAGGTACCCATTGCAGCTGGGTCGGCTCAGGAGCCGCCAGTCCCTGGTCGACGACACTTTTCTGTCTTTTATCTTATTGATGGTTTCTGTTGTTATCCATGCTTTTTGTTGTCTTTCCCTTTTCCCCAGTATTTCTTCACATGTCTCCTTCCATACAGTTTTGACCTGCTGCCAATAGTCTTCTGTATTCTCTACATCTTCCAGCTGTTGGAGCACTTGGAATTTGTTGGATACTGTGACCGCAAATTTGTCTCTTGTTTCTTGATTTCTTAGCTGTCCTACATTATACTGTTGTCTATAATTTTGCATTGTTGCATATCTCTTGAGTTTCATTTTTACTTTGGCTATCAGAAGATGGTGATCTGATGCCACATCTGCTCCTCTATATACCTTTACATCCTGCAATGATGATCTAAACTTCTTGTTTATGCATATATGATCAATCTGATTTTCTGTTCTATGATCTGGTGATATCCATGTTGCCTTGTGTATTCTCTTATGTGGAAACATGCTTCCTCCTATAGCCAGTTGATTTGAAGCACAGAAGTTAACGGCTACAGAGATGTTATATAAATTACTTGGTAAAGTCTGGGAAAAGGAAGAGATACCAGCAGAATGGAAGGAAGGATATCTGGTTAAGTTGCCTAAGAAGGGAAATTTACAAGAGTGCACAAATTACACTGACTAACAAAAAAAAATTTTTTTTTTCTTTCTCTAACATTTCTATGTTTTTCTGGTCAATTTTAATGCGCTGTTTTTAAATCTGCAAACCGTTTTTCTCTATCAGGTCGGGATCTCTAGAAATACGCAATTGAAGTTTTTTAACAACGCATACAGTATTACAACATCATTTGTACAAGAAGTATAACAGTTATGTAGGCTTGAATTCCTTTGCAGTCGACTTTCGTCGGTGAATGGCATGTGGTACATCGCGATGAAGCATCCAACAATAATCGGCAAGCATGGTCACACTCCACCGTCCTTGATAACGTGACTCCATTACGGCGATATCTTGATGGAATCGTTCTCCATGTTCATCGCTGACTTCGCCAAGGTTGTCAGGGAAAAAGTCAAGATGCGAATCGAACAAATGGATTTTGAGGGACATGTTACAGCCCATAATTCTGTATGCATCTGTGCACTGCTTAACAATATGCACATAGTCGACAGATTTGTGATTTCCCAGAAAGTTATCGACGATCGATTTGAATGCCATCCATGCGCGAAGTTCACTACCATGTAACAAGTTCTCAAATTGTTTGTCTGCAATAACTTTCCTAATCTGAGGTCCTACAAAGATACCTTCCTTTATCTTTGCATCGCTAATCTTCGCATCGCTAATTTGCGGAAACTTTTCTCGAAGATAAGTGAAAGCTTTGCTCGTTTTATCTAACGCTTTTACGAAATTCTTCATGAGCCCCAACTTTATATGTAACGGTGTAATGATGCTGTCTTTGTTAACTAATGGCTCGTGTATTACATTTTTATGCCCGAGCTGCATACGATCCCTGATAGGCCACACCTTTCTTGCATAATGTTCCTGTCTGTTGCGGCTGTCCCATTCACATAGGAAGCAACAAAATTTAGTATACCCAGTCTGCATGCCCGTGAGAATTGCAATGACCTTTAGGTCTCCACAAATCCGCCATTGGTAGTCATTGTACTTTATTTTTGCCAAAAGTATAGCCATATTGTCATAAGTTTCTTTCATATGAACAGAGTAGGCGACTGGAATTGATGAAAATAAATTTCCATTATGCAATAACACGGCTTTTAGACTAGTCTTGGAAGATTCGATGAAAAGTCGCCATTCTTTGACTATGTGCTCATGACCGAGGTGCACCATTAGACCTTTTACATCTTTGCAATAGCAAATGTCATCATCCATCTCAAAGTATTGAACAAGTTCTCTGTGTCTATGACGAAATTTAGATATCGGAGTATTGAGCGCTAAAAGATTCCATTCTTTGAGTCGCGAACCGAGTAATTCCGCTTGTCCTTTGGTGAGAGCGAGATCACGTATTAGATCTGAAAGTTCTGAATGGTTAATTAAGTGAACACCATCATTCACCGGTACATAATCTGAGTCAGAATTAGTTTCTAAAGCAGGTAAACTATCACTTTCTGATGGTTCATTCACGTCCAACGGATATTGTTCTGGTGGAACTGGGATCGGACACGTGATTGGATCATGAGGCACTGGTTTCGAAACTGATTCAATATTTGGATAAACCACAGACTTTCTAGTTTTAAAAGTGAAACCATAGAAATTTGTCAAGCAGAAGTAACAATCAGTAGCGTGATTTGTCGGTTCACGCCATATTACTGGCACTCCAAAAGGCATCGACTTATGCTTCGGCGATTTTCGTAACCAACCTGCCAATGTATTTGCACAAGTCGAACAAACTGCATTTGGCTTCCAAGATTTATTTGCATCATCAACTTTCGAATCGAAATAAAGTTCATATGCTTTCTTTAGCAATGGTGTAAAGTTTTTCTGGTGAACACGATCGGTAAAATATCCGCACACGTAACAGAACAGATCAGCCGAATTTCTATAACTTCTAGAAGCCATATTTCACTCAGAATTATTTCAAAATACAGTAACTATTTGAAATATAACGTAACATATGTCATGCATCTTTTAGCAGTATAAAAAGTAGAATTATTTTGCATTTTATTAATTTTTAAAAAGTTATATAGTAAAAATGAAACAGAGCAAATAACGGTTTCCCAAAAATATATTTATTCACAAATATCTTAAAAACCCGACGTGATAGAGATAAACGGATTTCAAATTTGAAATCAGCGCAAGAAACTGACCTAAGAACACTTATTCTTATATAAGAAAGAAAAATGTTGTTTGTCAGTGTTATAGAGGAATAATGTTACTATCAGTGCCAGGAAAAGTATTAAACAGGATTATCCTTGAGAGATTAAAAGAGTCCATAGACAAGAAACTGAGAGATGAACAAGCAGGTTTTCGACAAAACAGATCATGTACAGACCAGATAGCCACTTTGAGAATAATAGTTGAACAAAGTCTGGAATGGAATTCACCACTATACATCGGATTTGTGGACTACGAAAAGGCATTTGACAGTGTAGACAGAGAATCACTTTGGTAATTGATGAGGCATTATTGAAAACACTCGATGAGAGGTCACAGCAATTGGGTCTGAAAATACACAGGGAAAAGACAAAAATAATGAGAATAAATGCAGGTAATGATAACAGGGTTGAACTTGAAGAAACACCAATTCAAGATGTAGAATCATACACATATCTTGGCAGTAATATAGACAAAGTTGGAGGGACAGACAGCGATATCAAAATAAGAATACAAAAGGCAAGAGGAGCTTTCATTGCATTGGGAAATATATGGAGATCAAGAGAAATCGGATCCAACACGAAAATAAGAATCTTCAACTCAAATGTGAAGTCAGTCCTATTGTATGGCTCGGAGACATGGAGAACAACAAAGACAACAACCAAAAAGCTACAGACTTTCATAAATGGGTGCTTGCGTAGAATAGAGGGATTAAAATGGTATGACAAGGTTACCAACGTGGAACTGATGACAAGAACTAGACAAGTGCCAGTGGAACAAGAGATGAGAAGAAGACGATGGCGATGGATAGGACACACACTGAGGAAACCTGTTGATAGCATTACAAGGCAGTCCTTGTTCTGGAACCCCCAGGGCAAGAGAGGCAGAGGAAGATCAAGAAGTACATGGAGAAGAGAGTTGGAAACAGAGGTGAAAATGATGAGGAGAACATGGAAAGAACTTGAGATGATGGCACGGGACAGGAGGACTTGGCATGTGTTTGTTGAAGGCCTATGCTCCTTTGGGAGTGGAGGGTTATGAACCCAAAAACGAGGTAACAATACTATTAATATTAGACAAACATAAAGGTATGTTTTCAGGCACTCGCAAGAAACAAAGAAGTAGAACACTTGGACAACAGAAAAACAACAGACGATTGGTTGTTAATTTTTCGGCGTTCGTTAATAAATATTGGGAAGGGTAGTGTGTTAAAAGGGGGTAGTAACTTTTAACGCTTGGTGTTGGAAAAAATTCAAATTCTTTAGTTAAAATGTTGGCGGTAGATGTGACCTTGCCCTTGACAAATTACAAATACTGTAGCCATTAATAGATTTTAGGAGTACGTTAGTTAATTTTCAAGCGGTAAATTTGACTTTGCCCCAGACGAATTTCAAACACTGTAGTTATTAATAGATTTTAGGACTATGTTAGTTAATTTTCAAGCGGGGAAATTTGAGCGGGGTGTCACACAGATGTACTTTACTACAGTCGTCCTATGGTACATATCCGGGTCACGTGGTGTTCGCGCTAGACCTCTGTCAGTGAAGCATTATTTTTGTAATGCGGAGCTGGCAGAGTGGATAGTGGCGATTCGCTCCCGTGGCTAGGCGGTGGGTGCCGTTCGGAAGGTCCTGGTTCGATCCCGGTAAGCCTATCACTTCTGTTGTTTTTCTGTTGTCTGGTCTTCTACTTCTTTATTTCTCACTGAGTGCCTGATAACATACCTTTGTGTGTTGTTTGTTTATTTATTTACTTTAGTGGACTGAAGTATTAGCGACTTCACTATACTAAGTCCAGCTTCGAGAGGGGGGGGGGAAAGACAGTTCGCTTACTCGATGCCTTTGCTTTCCCTAACTCAAGAGAAGAATCACGCATCCATTTACAGCTGTGTAGACTGAAGCTTGACGCCACCGTGTTTAGAACCAGCCACCTTTGCCACGAGAAGCCTGCTAATCGAACGATCTTGACGTTACCCTCCCATTGTGGAATTGCTGGCAATGAGAAAGCAGATGCTCTATCAAGAAGTGGCAGTAAAATGGAACAATACAGCCATCCATTGCCGTATCAGGAAGCAAAAGCCATCCTCCACAACAAGTACAAAAACCAGTGGAAGGAGGAAGGGGATATATACAGCAGAGATGACCCAATACACCATATAAACAGATACCAACAGACCACCATTTTCCGCCTGAGAACTGGCCACTGCAGATTACTAGGACATCTCTATCGCCTCAAGATATCCCACACAAATGAATGCCCACGTGGAACTGGAATCCAGACCCCAGAACACATTCTCCAGAACTGTCCGACCCATGAGGAACCGCGACGTGCGACCTGGCCAAGGGGTGCTGAGCTCCAGCAGAAGCTATGGGGCTGCCGCGCCGACCTGGTAAAGACTGTGGACTTCGTCCTGGTGACAGGCCTGCAGATTTAGCATGACTACAAACTGAACGCAGGAGAAGAACGATCTTGACAAGTTTTTATTCTGTGCTCCAAACTAACGGTCATAAAACAAACGTTAATTACAAACAAAGGAGGCACATAAAGAAAGAAAATATTATTTCAATAATTCAATAAATCATATATCAGTGTCATCATACATCAGTGTCATCATACATCAGTGTTATCATACATCTGTGTTATCATACATCAGTGTTATCATACATCAGTGTTATCATACATCTGTGTTATCATACATCAGTGTTATCATATATCAGTGTTATCATACATCAGTGTTATCATACATCTGTGTTATCATACATCAGTGTTATCATACATCTATGTTATCATATATCAGTGTTATCATATATCAGTGTTATTATACATCTGTGTTATCATATATCAGTATTATCATATATCAGTGATATCATATATCAGTGTTATCATATATCAGTGTTATTATACATCAGTGTTATCATACATCAGTGTTATCATACATATGTGTTATCATATATCAGTGTTATCATATATCAGTGTTATTATACATCAGTGTTATCATACATCAGTGTTATCATACATCAGTGTTATCATACATCAGTATTATCATACATCTGTGTTATCATATATCAGTGTTATCATATATCAGTGTTATCATACATCAGTGTTATCATACATCTGTGTTATCATACATCAGTGTTATCATACATCTATGTTATCATATATCAGTGTTATCATATATCAGTGTTATTATACATCTGTGTTATCATATATCAGTATTATCATATATCAGTGATATCATATATCAGTGTTATCATATATCAGTGTTATTATACATCAGTGTTATCATACATCAGTGTTATCATACATATGTGTTATCATATATCAGTGTTATCATATATCAGTGTTATTATACATCAGTGTTATCATACATCAGTGTTATCATATATCAGTGTTAAAATACATCAGTATTATCATACATCAGTGTTATCATATATCAGTGTTATCATATATCAGTGTTATTATTCATCAGTGTTATCATACATCAGTGTCAGACAACTACTTATACTATGGATTTCAATATTTAAACACCTTCATACTTGGCTCGTACCACTAGAGGACGACCACAGCATACAGTAGCTGACAATAATTGACTATAACACCTTTAACAGGTAAGTTCCCTTTTTAATAACACATTGCACACAATGAAGCCTCACACGGCTCATAATACATATGAAATACACTGGCCACAAATGCCAATACAGCTTGCATTATTAACAACTTAATATATAAGTATCATACCCACTAGTTTGGTCATCCTGAATGGACATCACAATGACTTTCGCTCACCGGCGTCATACATCATGTTATCATATATCAGTGTTATCATATATCAGTGTTATCATATCAGTGTTATCATACATCAGTGTTATCATATATCAGTGTTATTATATATCAGTGTTATTATACATCAGTGTTATCATATATCAGTGTTATCATATCCATGTTATCATACATCAGTGTTATCATATATCAGTGTTATAATACATCAGTGTTATCATACATCAGTATTATCATACATCAGTGTTATCATATATCAGTGTTATTATACATCAGTATTATCATACATCAGTATTATCATACATCAGTGTTATCATACATCAGTGTTATCATACATCAGTGTTATCATACATCAGTGTAATTTTTATTTTTTTTTTTTCTATAACCAGCGGCACTCGAGCTTTCTAGCCCTTTTGGCCCAATGACATGTCATTGCGAGGCTGGGGGGTCAGTGGACTTTCCTTCCAACCCGGTCAGGAGCTTCGCTCCTTCCCATCCACACGGGATTTATGTGCAGGAGCCGTTCAGATTATTCAGTCAAATTTCCGGTCGTAAACATTTCTTCAAACGCCGACGCCCGGGTTTGAACCATGAACACCTGGTCGCCAGTACAACGTTGTAGCCATTACACCAGCGCGGCTCCCCAACATCAGTGTTATTATAAATTAGTGTTATCATATATCAGTGTTATAATACATCAGTGTTATTATACATCATGTTATTATAAATCAGTGTTATCACACATCATGTTATTATAAAACAGAGTTATCATACATCAGTGTTATCATACATCACGTTATCATACATCAGTGTTATCATACATCAGTGTTATCATACATCAGTGTTATCATACATTAATGTTATCATGCATCGTGTTATTATAAATCAGTGTTGTCATTCATCAATGTTATCATACATCATGTTTATCATACATCAGTGTTATCATACATCAGTGTTATCATACATTTATCTTATCATACATCAGTGTTATCTCACATCGTGTTATATAAATCAGTGTTATCATACATCAGTGTTATCATACAGCAGTGTTATCATACACCGTGTTTGGACCAAAAGATGCAGCAATAGAGAATGCAGTCAGCGACCTATAGCTTGACTGCTTGCATCAGGGTCAGCGAACCAGAGCTGACCAAGACCGTACTCCACCTCCACGTGGTGGTCCTGGAAACAGTCTGCAGCAGTGCAGTCTGGCTGAGCGAGTACGGATCGCAGAGGGAAGGCAAACCCGGTCCCAAAAAAATGCCGTGCTGAAGTCGGATGTGTCGACCGAAAGGTGCAGATATCACAGCTACGGCGTAAACAGACACAACGCAACCACCGTCCTTTTCAGGGCGAACGAGGAAGAGGAAGAAGAAGATACATCGTGTTATATAAATCAGTGTTATCATACATCAGTGTTATCATACATCAATGTTATCACACATCAATGTTATCATACATCAATGTTATCATACATCAGTGTTATCATACGGCAGTTTTATCGTACATCAATGTTATCATACATCAGTGTTATCATACATCAGTTTTATCATACATCAGTGTTATCATACATCAGTGTTATCATACATCAATGTTATCATACATCAGTGCTATCATACATCAATGTTATCATACATTAATCTTATCATACATCAGTGTTATCATACATCAATGTTATCATACATCAATGTTATCATACATCAATGTTATCATACATCAGTGCTATCATACATCAATGTTATCATACAACGCGAGTAAATCAGTGACACAAACATGGCAATTAAAGGTTGCTAAATCTTGGCTTAGGGACAATAATTCATTTTTCGGATTGACAACTATTTTCCTGTTCTTACAATCAAAGCAGGGACGACCTATGCTTTTTTAAATTTGACTTAGAAGACAGCTTACTTCAGTTTAATGGGTTTTTTAAAATAATTTTTTCGCTCCCTTGTTGCCGTGACGCGTAGTCGGAAACTGAAGTTAGCGTTCTGGAGCCGTGTGTGTGGGGCACTAGCTCCTGTTAACTCGTGTTGTTGTCAAATACGCACTAAACCTTAGATCATCTAGTGTTGTAGGCGCGTAGTGGTAATGTATCGGGCTCAGTTCTCAAGAGATGGTCAAACCACTTAATAGAAGACAGTAGCCTTTAAAAAAATGACGACTGAAAAGTTCAATAGACTTATTTTATTTCCTGTTTTCGAATGTTTTCATAACATCTGGTTGTTTATGGCTGACTATCAAACTTCAGTACAGTTTTGATGTCAAGAGATCTTGTGAACTAATCGTATAAACAATAACTGCAACAAGGCCGGCCCCCGTGTAGTTCCCGGGGGCCTCTGAGGAGACAAAGACAGAACAGAACCACTGCATCCTCAGGTATGTCGTAAAAGGGCCCTAATACAAGGGGGTGGGTTACATCGGGTTGGTAACCTCAAGACGTCAAATAAATCACCACAGACACCAACGCTGCATCAACACATGCTTGCTCCCTACAAGGGGGTTGTGCATCGGGTTGGTAACCTCAAGACGTCAAATAAATCACCACAGAAACCAACGCTGCATCAACACATGCTTGTTCCCTACAAGGGGGTTGTGCATCGGGTTGGTAACCTCAAGACGTCAAATAAATCACCACAGACACCAACGCTGCATCAACACATGCTTGCTCCCTACAAGGGGGTGGTGCATCGGGTTGGTAACCTCAAGACGTCAAATACATCAGTAAATTAATATGAGACAAACATAAAGGTATGTTATCAGGCACTCGTAGGAAATAAAGAAGTAGAACACTAGACAACAGAAAAACAACAGAAAAACAACAGACATGAGTAGCTTACCCAGGATTTGAACCCTGGACCTTCCGTGCGACAACCCCGCCTAGCCATGCAAGCGAATCAAACTATCCTCCCTGTTTTTCTGTTGTCTCGTGTTCTACTTCTTTATTTCCTACGAGTGCCTGATAACATACCTTTATGTTTGTCTCATATTAATTTACTGTTTACAGGCCTCGGGTTTCCCTTCCTTATGTGTTATAAAATAAATCACCACAGAAACCAACGCTGCATCAACACATGCTTGCTCCCTACAAGGGGGGGGGGGGGCGCCTAGCTACAGTGAAGGCTTCATAAGGAACGAAATGACAATGAAGGACCTATAAACGCTATTTAAGAAATGCAGCGAAGGATTGAAGGCCTTCCAAAATCACATCACAGATCCTTAAGCATGACTTCAAGACATAACCAATCAATTTTGTTCTTTCAGTGACAAAATGAACGATTGTTCAGTATGTTAAAAAATGGATTGAATATCTCTGGGAACGGTGTACCGATCCTCTAAGGCACAGGTAAAACTATGTAAATATATCTTCCAGACAGATGAGTTACACATAAGCTGTTGCACTGAATCCAACTTCCTAATACTCTGATGACAGATATGATTTTATCAGTGTAGCTGGTTACAGCGATTAGTATTTCTAACTAGATTTCCTGGGTTGCCTGCCACTGCGTTAAGTCCAACAATGTCCTAAACTCTAACCTGAGGTAGGCAACCCAGACGTTGTCGAGATCTACTTTAGAAACACTGAGCTCTCTGAAGATCTACCTTGACAAAATGGTGTTTATTTTCAGGTTTCAGAGATTTAAAAATTTGGAATAAGCGCCAGGTCTGTGCAGTTGGAGTCTGAGTCGTGGAGTCGGTCAGTTTTTAATGGAGATGGAGTCGGTAATAAAATGTCCCGACTCCGATTCCGAATTTGACGAGACTTAAGTCAAGGCAGATCCACGTTTGATCCATGCAAGGGAGGGGGGCGCTTAAAATAAATGTGAAATAACATTTTAAGGTAGTAGAACTCATAAAACCACTTTCATGTTTGTGACGGATGAAATTCAGCTGTCCCTGAATTGTTAGATGATATGGTATTACCCTCGAATAGCATCGGGCCCCTGATTTTGTGTGAAACAAAATAATCAACGTGGGTACCACGCGTGCAAATTAGTATGCATCATTTCCACGTGAATTTTTACCACGTTGGATAATTAATATGCAAACAGCTTTCATGCGTGCATCCAGGACATCGCTTTGTCTTAAGTTGAGTTTAAACCACACCTACTGCCTATCTCTAGAGCTATGAGCATCAAGCATTTTCGAGTCTTTGTTTCTGCCACCCCTTCAAGAGGGCGTTGCTAAAAGGAGACGGAAGCGGCCAGCATCAAAGGACTGTAGTGGTCCCAGAAGAACGAAGCAGTTTTTCTCACCTTCGGTTCACACGTTCATGCGAACCGACTAAGACGGGGAAAGCGATGGCAGACCAAGAGACGAACGGGGAAGGCTAGAGCGGCAGACGCGGCTCGAAACGAGAATAGTTCCCTGATTTCAAATAAGGCGTGAACTTTAGCATGTAGCTGTTACCTTGCATTTCATTAAATATATATTGGCATCGCCGAAAATGCAGTTTATCATTCGTTGCCAGAGAGTTAAAGAAGTACTAGCTTATAGTAGAAGCTAACAAGTTTTTCTTGGATTTCTACTATATTGGAGCCTATATTCATTCTGTGCTATCGGTAATATATTAGTCTTGGGATTCAGTAGTTTAGTTCCTTCAGTTATTTCACTGGATTTTTGTGATTAATTTAAACATATTAAATAAATTCATAAGCAAAGTTTTCCAGATGTAAATTAAATAATATAACTACCCGTTATTTCCCGAGATAATAGATGTGCAACATAATCTTAAACGCTAGGCGAGCGAAATTGTTTATTAACCATATTTTTTATTTCACCGCGTGTAAATTTAAGTAATTAACTGTTCATAGCTAGTGGTAATTAAATCGATACATTAGCTAGTCACTCGTGTAGTCTTTAAATCTAAATAATTTAATTACCAGAGTGATTTTACAGGTCTTATACAAAACGCGGGTGTTAGATTTTATTACATTAGTATTACCTGTTTTTATATTTTCTCTTTATACAGATGATCATACCTTGCGATCCAACGGTTTTTTTTTATCTATAGAAAGTCATGTTCAGATGGCTTATGGCATCCCCATTTATATGTTCCTAACAACATACAAACATTGACTATACCAAAAATCTGATTGTTGGAGACCCTTATAAGTCCTCCACAAAACCAGTAGATCGGTTAAATAACCAAACCCACGTCAATGCTAAATGGTGTAAAGTTTAACTGGAATGGGACAATGCCAGATATATTATATTAAATCATATAAAGTTCCCTGGCCTGATGAGGCAGAACTGACAGCACTAATCTATTTAATCAAAACCCATATGACAAGTAAACAGTGTTCCTACCACCAACTTCTCCAGAGAACATTTAAGGCTAGTTTGTCCAAGAACCGCTTGTGAGTAACATTCTACTGTTGAGATATTTCCCAGTCATTACGACAGACTCCTAGAAACAAACTTAGTCCCTATAACAGTCCCTGCCCTCTGACGAAGAATCCTTGCCAGGAAAATTATAATCAACACACCATTTCAGCGAAATCTCCGAGCAAAATTAGCAGTGGCTATACGGAGCTTTCTGGGGCTGGACTGGACACAATAATAAGACATATGTAATAGTCTTAAGAACTGTGTGTGATTAATTCTATGGACATATGCAGCCGACAGAGGGGGTAAGTCTGAATGAAAGCGAGCTCGCTGAATGAATGCGAGAAGGGAAAACGGAATGAAAGAATTTAGTTTCTAAATGTTTACTACTAGTATAACACCTTCCTTTTATCTATTCTCTCACTAAGGCTGAAGATCCACGGGAAAGTTAAATTAAGGACATATCCTATATACCCGTCCCATCTACCCCGCTCCCCATTGTCAATCCTTTGTTTGATCGGTTGGGTAAACACGCCTCGGGTGGGATCATTTTCCTAGTTTTCCATGTTCTCGGGTCTATGAGAATATATATTGTTTATTTATTTTCCCTTTATGTAACTATGATTTCCCCTGATGACATGATAACGATGTATGAACTGTTGTAATCTATTTTTTTCTTTCTAAAGATATAATAAATTTTATAAACCTTAGCTATTAGTTCTGGTCAAAACCTTCCCCTGCCCCATTATATGTGCCCACAGTTTACGTGTTCGTGTATACGTATGAACGTATTTATGCCACTAAATTGTTTGTGTGTGCGTACGAGAGGATAGTGTAGTAGAATCTGTATCTAGTGAAATAATACTTCTTCATTTTAGGGGGTCGTGCTATATAGGTGAGTTGAGCAATCACTCAACCCAAGACAGTATTTTTCTTACACTCTGTATCCCTCGTAAACAGGACTATTTCTCACACCTTTCTCTCACATAGCTTTCCACTATCTCACCCCTGCTCGATTGGGACCATAAAAATAAAGCCTATATAAAACTCACGACAATGTTAAAGAACATCCATTTTTATATAATGTAGGAAAATTTCAGTTGCTTCTGATCACAAATAAAGTTGTTGTCACAACTGGATATTTGCTGGCACATTTAGAAAAAACACACCGAAATTAAAATAAACAATATACACTGTCAATTTTCCCGTCATTGTTAAAATGAAACTATTTTGCCTCATGGTTTTTGGCAAAGCAGTCATTTGTGTGCAGGTGTGGATGATTGGTTATTCTGTATTTCTGTATGGATGAATGAATAGATTAAAATGTAGTTCACGAAAGCCACATATTCATTTATTCAGACACATTCCATGCTGATACATATAACTCCATATAAGTGCATCATTTTATGCCATAAAACTGATTTAAAAATTGTAGTCGGACTTCTAAAATGTCCGGAGTCGGACAATTTTTTGACCAACTCCACAACGCTGATAAGCGTAGCCTATGTGTAACTTTTATCTCTGCCATACAATCTGATTCCAGCACATGCTGCGACAGAGCTGTAGAAAAACATTGGAACTAAATTACGTATTACTGAACGTTAACTTTGTTTCAAAGAAAAGATGTCGGTCATGTCTTATTTAGTTTAGGAATAAAATGAATTTTAGTCAGCTAGTCCGTGGGTTTTTAACGGAGGAACGCGGGAAAACTAAACCCTTTGAAAATAAAGTTCGTTCGTGATACTGCGCTTGTACCAGCGGGACATGACTAGTCTGAAATTTTCATAGCTAATAATCCTTACTTATTTTTCTCCCTCCGTCACCTAAAGATCTACCAGATTTTTTCTGTGATCTACCGGTTTCTGACACCTGCTCTAAACCACTGAAGCATAACGTCTTAAATCGCATTTTCATGCATAATTCACCAGCGACAATTCACAGCAGTAAACAATTAAATACCGCGAACCCAAGTCGGAAGTTTAAGGACAAGCTGACACGAAGCTACTACTTGACTGCCAGGAGATGGCAATCGATTCCGTCAACACCACTAAGATAATAACAGCTATTTCAGGCGCAGCATAGGTCGTATGACACTAGAAAACTTGTCTAATCAAAGGGTGGAAGAGAAAAGGTGTTACAAGAGAACTGACCCATAGCAGAAACTGTCTTGGGAGAGTGACGTATTACAGACAGTGAAGTACGGGGGAGTGACGTATTACAGACAGTGAAGTACGAGGGAGTGACGTATTACAGACAGTGAAGTACGGGGGAGTGACGTATTACAGACAGTGAAGTACGGGGGAGTGACGTATTACAGACAGTGAAGTACGGGGGAGTGACGTATTACAGACAGTGAAGTACGGGGGAGTGACGTATTACAGACAGTGAAGTACGGGGGAGTGACGTATTACAGACAGTGAAGTACGGGGGAGTGACGTATTACAGACAGTGAAGTACGGGGGAGTGACGTATTACAGACAGTGAAGTACGGGGAAGTGACGTATTACAGACAGTGAAGTACGGGGGAGTGACGTATTACAGACAGTGAAGTACGGGGGAGTGACGTATTACAGACAGTGAAGTACGGGGAAGTGACGTATTACAGACAGTGAAGTACGGGGAAGTGACGTATTACAGACAGTGAAGTACGGGGAAGTGACGTATTACAGACAGTGAAGTACGGGGAAGTGACGTATTACAGACAGTGAAGTACGAGGTCCACCTTTATGAAGTGGGGTGACCAGCTTCCTTCTCTATTCCTAACTCAAGAGCAGTCAGGTAGGACCATCTACAGCTAGACTGGAGAGTGACGTCTTCAAACTTCGAACGCGTAACCCGGTGACTTTCAGCGAGAGACAAGCGTTTTAACCAATCTGCAAATACCCGCCGACATTTGTACACATACAAATAAGTTCCTAGACACATATACAAACACACATACACAAAGGACAGGAAGTGCCAGGAATATAACAGAAGTAATACAAGAATGGAATGGAAGACTAGACACAGCGATCAAACAAGAACTCAATAATGTTTGGTTAATCTGACTGATATACCAGCAAGGCTCCAGACAGAAATAAATTAAAAAGAAAAAAATACAGCGGCTGGTCCCATGAGAGGGCAGCACTAAACAGCAGGTTTGTCACTGCTAGTAATTCATTCCGACTGATAATCCATTACTTTAGCTGCTTCCATAAATCTTGGGATGTATTTCAGCCTTAGCGACTCCAACACTCACCTCACCCTCCTTCCAGGCTAATCCTGCCAATCCTTTCCATTTTTGTGTACCCTGCTTGAACAAGAAGTGAATAATGCGCCCTCAATGAGATCACATTATACCGATATACCCGCCGACGACTACCCTGGACTTCCTTCACGTCTGCTCCCCCTTCCATCCACCAGCTCGTCCCGCCACACGTTTCGTTTCCACGTCTAAACTGCTCTCATGAACTCTAGAGGTAATTTTATTGTAGAGTGGATTTTGATTGATTGAGAGTGGAAAGATAAGGGAGGGCGAAAGCACGTGACAGGCAAGATTGAGGCGATTTTAAAAGATAGAGAAAACACAAGGTAGGAGGAAATATAAGGTAACCGTGGAACAAATAATAGAATGAAGGATAAGATGAGAAGGAATGAGGTAGGGTAGCGGCTGACTAGAGACAGATGAACACACAGACAGGTAGTAGGGTAGAAGTTGACTAGTCAGATCTTATATAGATAGACTGATAGACCAGTAGTACAGTAGAGTTTGACTAGTCAGATTTTATAGACAGACAGACAGGTAGTAGGTAGAAGATAACAAGTCAGATTTTATAGACAAGACAAACAGACAAGTAGCAGAGTAGAGGTTGACTAGTAAGATTTTATGTAGACAGACATATAGATAGACAGACAGATAGATAGACCGGTAGTAAGGTAGAGGTTGACCAGTCAGTTTTTAAACAGACGGGCATACAGGTAGTAGGGAAGAAGTTGACTAGTAAGATTTTATACAGATAACCAGACATACTGGTATTAGGTAGAAGTTGACTAGCCAGACTATATATATAGACAGACAGACAGATAGTTTCAAAAGAATAAAAGACAGAGAATCTCGCAGGCACACAGACAGACGGACATGTAGACAGGACCAGCCAGAGACAGAAACATAGGCAGAGGGATGAGACGGGAAGATAATTACACCGTCAGGTAGGCAGACGGGCAGATAGATAGGACATATGCTGAGCGATGGACAGGTTAATGGGGTAGACAGAGAATTTTGCAGGCAGGCAGAGAAACAGGCAGGTAGACATGTCTTGAGACAAACAAAGACGGACATTTAGACGGGGCTAAGGGAATGAAAGAGAATCACAGTTCAGACACGCAAAGCAACAGGCAGGTAGACAGAGAGACAGCAGGTAGACAGCAGGTACACAGAAACAGGCAGGTTGACAGGACCAGAGACAGACAGGCTGGCAAGTAGATAAGGAAGAAAGAAAGACAGAATCACATAGGCAGAGAGACAGGCAGGCAGGTATAGCGTGCCAGGCATTTAACAGACAGGCGCACATGTTGGCAGGCAGGTAGACAGTTTGGTAGATAGGCAGTCGGGCAGGCGGACGGACAAACGGACAGATAAACAGACAACAATTAATTAAAAATAAAGAAATACACAGAAAGCAATTCTTGAGAAGGATACTTAATAGTGACAGCACCATTTACAATTGAACCTTGCTCACGAAAAAAAAAAAAACAATATTACATCAGAAAGTCACAAAAATTAACCCTACGCTGAACTGGGTTAGGGTAGTATGACACAACATTGAGGTAAAATACAACGAACGAAAATACAATAAGCTCAATAGGGGTACAAGTACACAAGGAGATAGACACCAGCACTTGATATGAAACTGTGGTGCCACTGGGGAAGTTATGAATGTCAGAACTTATGTATTTGGAGACATAAGAGGTAGACAAAAAAGAGAATATGTCGGCGGAACATGAGTTAAATGAAAGTGTGATACATAAAGCAGAAAGAGGGTGGAAATGTGAGATATTCTTCTTCTTCTTCTTCGTACACTCTCTGACGTCTACTTGAAAATTTTCAAAGAAAGCTGTGGTCAGCTTGAGGCTATTTATAACTCCATAGAGTTTTTGTCAGGAATGGTGCTTCTGACGGCCATATGTGCTTTCTCAGTTCGTCATATGTTAGGCATCTTAGAAGCAGATGTTCAGCTACCATTTTATCAATGCCACACTCATCGAGAGGGTTACACAGAGGGAAATGAGGGAAGCAAAGGAAGAAATATAGATCTGCGGCAGAATACACTTTTACTTGAGTGGAGGATTCTGAAAGATAGGATGGAGAGAAAATAATTGTAGACACAGGTAGAAGACACAGGTAGAAGACACAGGTAGAAGACACAGGTAGCCCTCTTCAGTCATAACTGACTATGAGAATGTGTCCATGAGGTGACAACCCTCAGCTGGCTTTTTTTCCCTCTCTTTTGCTTATTGTGAGAGCTTATTTTCGCCCAATCTGAAATCGCGCTGTAAGGAGCATCGCCACTTAGTGCGATCAAAAGCTTCATCCTCCCAGGTTGCTGGATTTATGTGCAGTGCTTCACATCCTCACCAGGGCTGGAGCTTGGGCAGTCTTATAGCGATGAAGCTGTTCCCCATGCATCATGTTTCTCTTCGTCGTGTAGCCGGTAAGTTCAAAGGAACAGCAGTAGCCGATACAGCTGTGGTACCAGCCACGTCGTTGGAGTGGCCAGAATAATGTCGAATCAACATTAGACTGCCTTAGGGACTCCGACTCCAGATTTATCTCAGGACGTAGACACAGCGGTTGGAGTAAATAGTACACGCGATAAGGATAATATTGGATGAGAGTAGGGAATGGCGGAAACAGGTATGATTCTGGTGGAGCCGATGGTGGAGCGCTGGTGGAGCATGACTTTTATATAGCAAAAAATGGTGGCGCGCTGGTGGAGCAAGATGGCGGACTTGAGCTAACAAGGGGAGGTTATTTTTAGACTTTTATATAACAAGAAGAGGAGGGGGAAGATGGCGGATTTGAGCTAACAAGGGGGAGATTATTTGGGACAAGATGGCGGATTTGAGCTAACAAGGGGGAGATAACAAGAAGAGGAGAGGCAAGATGGCGGATTTGAGATAACAAGAAGAGGGGTATTTTTTTTTATTATATATTATTAGTATAGCCAACTTAGGTAGTGTTAGACAAACAACATTTAGACTTTTAGATAATAGGAAAATATATATTTAGACAATATGTATACGTTAGATATAGACAAACAGTTAGACAAACAGTTATTTTACAACATTTATACAAACATTTAGACAAACAGTTAGACAAACAGTTATACGAATAGTTAGACGAACATTTAGACAAACAATTAGACGATATATAGGTAACAAAAAAGCGTTTTAGTTAATATAGTTTTTTATTTTTTCAAATACTAAAGGACAACTCTCAGTCGCTTGGTAGGCTTCTTCTTCTTCTGTGGTGGATTAGGGACATCGGGTAGGTCTGTGGTAGGAAACCAACTAGGTTCTGGGGATACTGGACAGCTAGACTTCATGATTTCGTCAAACAGGTTAGTGGAAGGCTTCTTCGGGGGTAGGACATCGGCCAGGTCTGTGGTAGGAAACCAACTCGGTTCTATTGGTTGGTAACAGCTGGAATTGATGTACTGATCAAACGTAGTAGTGTTAGTAGGATAGGTATCCGTGCTTGGTGGCTGTAATCGGTCAAATTCGGCGAGGATTTCGTTCTGTAACGTTAAGAAATGTTCAAACTCGGGTCGAGTTAACGTAATGCCGTGTTTGGTCGGAAATTTGAGGTAGGATTCACCAAAATATTTTCGCACGTGCAGTAAAGGTTGGCCTCGGTAAACACTTACAGACGCAGCCTTCAGACCACTAACCAAAGGTTTAAGCATTTCATCACTTCTCTTGATGTAGACCCAGTTGGTGGGAGCAGTCATTTTCAACGAGATGTATCTAGTGTGTTAATAAAGTGTCGTCCGTTTATATCGTATAATCTGGGTTTTTTTAGCGTGCCTTAGCTAGGATTTGATTCGTCGAACATCGAGCGTGTGTTAGGCAGGACGTGATTCGTCGATGTATTGCGTGGGAGCAATGACACATGGCTGTATTGTCGTGAGGGAAAAAATACACCTGTCTATTGATTTCGTCTCTTGTTTATCAAAGTGGGGTTGAGTTTCACTAGCCAGGGTCTGACTAAGCGCGTAATTAATCGATCGTTGGCGTGTTGTCTAGCCGAAAATGGTAGTAGGACCCGCTGCATAGTACCACCTCGTGTTTTGATCAAGATGAAATAAATGGCGTAGAGCCCACAAACGTTGGTGACTACATCTTGTAAATGTCTGGCGTTGTAGTTAACAGGTCGAGTAGAGTTTCTGGCTATAAAATTAATCAAGTCCGAGTGTGTAGGTGGTAGGCCAAAAGAATCAAAATATTCAAAAGTACCAAGTCCGTTATAATATAGGGCGACCCAGTGGTCACCGGGGCGATAGCTAGGATCAGTGTTGATGACGAAAGCAGCCGTCTTGGTCGGATCGATGCGTAGAGGTAATTGGTCACGAGCTAACACTTTAACGAGCCCAGTTCGTTTAACAAATATGTCCGACAGGAGGATGGTGCGTATCTCGTCTGTGTTCATTGTTTAAGTGGTGTAGTCTGTCAAAACTTGGCGCGATTTCGAGATCTCCAAGATCGAGTCTTGCTCGGCGTAGACGAGAACCTGTAATGGTTCGGGTGTGACCTCGGCGAATTTAAGTTCTACTGAGACTGGGCCCGACTTGGCCATCTCAAACTGGTCACCGTCTAGTAGACTGGGGGTGAGGTCAAAGGCGTATAAGGCGTAACCGTGCTTAAAATGTCTATACTCGAGGTCGTTGCCGGCGTCTTTACCAACCAGTCCCATAGCTAGATTCGTCGCGAAGAAGGCTCTCACGTACTGGTTGTGTTCATAATCCATGGACAAAGGCTTGCCACTGATGGTTCTGCCGTCCGCGCTGACGTTCAAATATATCAGACCAAAGGTAGCGAAATTGAACGGATTAGCCGTGTACGACCCGTTAAAAGCTGACGAAGTGACTAGTCCAATCACGATCCGTGTAGGTGTTTGACTGAGAAACAGATTATCCTGCATGTGCGATAGCATACCTCTAGGGATAGAGAAAGTTTTTAGCACAACGCGTTTCAAGGGGTACTTGGCATTACCTCGCACCAAGGCTTTCTCGTGGGCTAGAGAGACGGCAGGATTTAATTTGGCTTTCCGGACAACCAAGGCCGCATAAGTTATAATAGATTTATATCCAGCGGTGGGGTCGTGTCCCAGCACGTTGAAGGCATCTTTAGATGGGGTGAGTTTTACTTTAACTGTCACACCATTTAACAGGTAACGATCTTGAGCAAAGATATCTGAATGTAAACGACCCATCATATCAATCTCCTGAGAACCAGCCGCTATATGTCGACGCAGTCTTAACCCGTTGTTATTGTCACCAATTGTGTCCGTAATAAAGTTTGGCGTGTCTTTGTAAAACAGAGCCGATGTCAGATGACCTCGTTTGGGTTCCTCCCCGTAATTCAACGTGGCTTCGATGTAAGCTCTATAAGGGTAGGTGTTCTCGCTGGGTGTAATCAGCGTATCGTTCAGTGAAACGTCGACTTGGGAGAATAAACTGTGCAGGTATAGTTGATCGGGGCCACCTCTGCGTCAACGGGTAATGCGCCGCCATTAGCTAACGTAACTTTGGCGCGCACGTGTAGAAAAGTATTGAACAAATCTAGATATTCTTCACCGTTTCCCGAAATTACAAATTCCACCGGGGCTCCGGGGGCTAAGGCGGCCAACGGATGTATCTCCACAAATTGTCCCTCTTCTACGGCTGTCTGCGTTGGTGGTACGCTAAACAAATCTAGACCACTGTGAAGACACTCGCACGAGCTGGGGTGAATAAGCGCCATCATTCAAATATATCAGAGTACCTTCGCTTCTTCTGGTGAGAATGAGAAGGTCGAGCTCGGTTACGGCGTTTTATGCGTTTCGGTTCGCCAGGTGGGGCAGCTCTCGTTTTTCTTTTTCTTTTTCTAAGTCCGCTACCCGATTGGTTAGTGGTGAGGTGTTCAACCGCTCCCTGTAATAAACGTTGACCAGATTTTTTCGCTCGTTCACGAAATGCCTCGCCAACATTTCTGCCGGCTAACGCATCGCTCGCGACCTGTAGACCGGTCCCAAGCCCTTCTCTGAGTAAAGCTTTGCCTCCAGTTTTTAACCACGGGAGAACCATACGACCGAGCCCGCCGAAAAAACTACCCAAACCATGTCCTCTTTGACTTCTGCCTCCGATAAACACTGGCATCCCATGGCCAGCTTGGTTGCAGTAAAACTCCTCATACATCTTGGGGTTTCGTCGGATGGGTACGTGTCTCACCATTATGTTTCTAGTCAAAATCAAACCGTCTGTGAGTTCGGAAGTGTAGTGTCAACACCGAAGCTCCGCTAGTGAATGGGATAGTCTTACCCTGATCGTTAGTTAAAAGGATTTCCACCGCGTCAAACGAAAAACGGCTCAGGGGTACGTAGTGGGGTTTGTCGTAAATCCTGAAAACAGAAGCGGTAGTCCTATCCAAAATAGGCACAATCCGTAACAAAGGGACAGAGGCATCTCCAACCGGTCTCGCCGCTACGAGATCGCAGTACACGTATACATTTTTCATGTCGCTATCCATTTGCACTTCAGTCTCACCTCGTAGTATTGGGTCAATGTCTGTGGCGAGCGAGGCAGGAAAACCTAACATGTGTTTCAACGTCTCGCTAATTCTAACTTCAACCTCCGGATCATACAGATTCAAGGTGGCCTTATTATTGTTAAAATGGAATCTAACTCGGGCTTTTTCATCCACATCCGTGGCTAAAAGCAAACGATTCAACTCGTCGATCAGCGTGTCGGGTGACGTTTATAGACCAGCTGGTAACGTGAGTAGTATAGACTCATCTTCTTTGTTGGGAAAATAATGTACCCATACATCATCCTCTAGCACGTTAAAATAACTTTTGGGAAATTGAATCTCAACCAAACCAACCTCGTAACGCGAACTCAAGTCTATAGTCTGTGGCAATTTGACGAAAAAGTGACCGGCGTTATTGTTTGGGTATATTTTCATCGAGGCATTGCTGGGTAAAGTCACGTAAAAACTCATCCTATCTTGGGGTTAGGTAACATGTAACCCAAACAACTGCTCATTAAAGCGATCCAAAACTTGCCGTCTGGTCCCTCTGCGTTGCTCCGACTCAGATTGAATAATGAGACACCGATGACGACATATATAACGATCATCTGACAGATGAAAACGATCTCTAGTCGCGGGACTAGTTTCCCAAAAAAAGGCCAGAACGAGGTTCTCGCGGTCTTGGGAGGGGGTGGCCTCAAAACTGGGGTGCTCACGTCTTCTTCAATATCCATCAGTCTCGATATCTCGCTAGCTGTTTGGCTGAAATCCAGCTGTTGAATGACGAGTTATATCCGAACCATTTGACTAAATATTCTTTTACACCCCTGTCACCGCGGCGTTCCTCCAAAATGGACTCGATTCGATAAACTATCTTGTCGCCGACTCGTTGCAATTCTTCTTGGTAAAAAGAACCCTTCAATTCCTCACCCGAATCATCTTTAAGGATGTACGTATCCGGTCTTGTTTGGTTTAGTCGGCTGATCGTAAACAACTCTTCTGTCCACGCCGGCGTATAACCCTTTTTAAAAGTTTTTGTCTGGCTTGGGCGATCCGCACGCGATCACCAGGTTTAAAATAGACTTTTCTACCGACGACGTCAGGGGTCGAATACAAAGTACGCCACACTTCTTCTTGATTGCTCGGGGTAACTTCCACCGGCGCCATCTTAATACTCCGATGATACGAATTGTTGTAGTTGTGGACCAGTTGTTGTATCACGTCGACGTAGCGAAGACTGTTGGTTTTGGTAAAGTAACGCCACGTTTTTTCTTTGAGGGTTCGATTAAACCGTTCGACGATAGCTGCTTTGGTGTCTTCATTCTCCGTAGTGAAGAAATGGACCTTTTCGTTTTTAAGAAACTTTAAGAATGTTTTGTTGACAAACTCACTGCCTTTGTCTGTTTGAAAATTTATCGGTTTGCGACTGTTAAAAATTGTCTTTACCGCTGTTACTAACGCTGGCCCAGTCTTGTTTTTCAGAGGAACAGCCCAAGCAAATTTACTAAATACATCGATACACGTTACTAGATACGAATACCCATCGTTGAATCTCTTTAAACCACGCAAGTCAATTAAATCAGCCTGGAACTGTTGGTCGATACCACCTGCAATGGTAGTGCGTCGTTTAAATTTTCTGCGCACCGGTTTATGTAGGGTGTAGGTGTCTTGATGACCTAACCACTCTTCAATTTTCTTACGACTAAGTTTGGTTGCACGTTGTAAGGCGGCAATTCCGCCATAAGATCCGGCTCGTTTTGGGTCGTAGTAATGTCGTTTTAAAATCACTTCTTTGGCCATGGTTCCCACTTTGGCGTCTTTTTCCTTTTTCTGAGCGAATACGACGATGTTTCTCGCACTTTACTAGCCACCTTTTTTCGATTAGTGGGTGTGACGGGTGGTGACTGAGGCGTTTTGTCCACGACCTCCGCTTTAAGTACAGTGGGTTGTTCGTTGGTTTGTGTTGGTGGTTTAATATCCACGAGACCTAGAGGTACGTGGCTGTACTGTTCTAGTCGAGTCAAATAACGCTGTAATGTTTGTTGATAGAGTCTAGCCTTGTCACCGATTGGTAAATCTTCTCTCGCCAAGACTAGTTGCATTTGAGTGTCCAATTCTCCCAAGTTATCTCTTAGAGCATCGGGTGGTCTATAAGGTTTTTCTAACAAACGAGGATCCATCAAAATCATTTTCTTAGCCATTTTACAAAAAACCTCTTAGTACAGCTAGTAAAGGTTTTAACAGCACACTTAAAAAACCTCCAGTTTGTAAAAATTGTTTCCGTCTTTTGAGCGATAATGTCCTCTTGGTAAGGGATCGCAGGATGTTTTTGTAACGATGCATACGTCTCTTCTGATTGGGGGTTAGTGTAACGTTACCTTTTAAAACGTTGTGACAACATTCACAGAGTGTTCCTACCAGTTCGGGTGATGCTGTTTTCATAACAGCCTTGATGACTGGTGGTTTGGCTGTACCTAGAAATTTTAACATATCAGCATGTTTTTTTACTTTTTCACCCATGTTACTTGGGTACGTAAACAATATGTTGCTCCTCTGGGAAGATTCTTGAACGAAGCCTTAGATTATCTGGTGTGTCTTGACGGAGATCAATTAGCAAATAGCCGTGTGCAACCGAGGTCGCGTCCTTAAAACTATCCTGAACATAGGCAGTCCGGCCTGGGTACATCTGTTTGGCTAGATTAACAATCTGCGATCCATCGCGTGGATTTTTGAAAAGCACAATGTAATGAGAATTCAAACTAATGGTTCTGTGTTCTTTGTTCTTGCCAAATAAATTTTGCACGAGATAAAAGACGCTTATATTTTTATGATGAGACTTTTTTGTAAATAAACTAGTTACACGTTCGTCTGTTTCGTTCATGAGGTCATCGATAATCACCAACCGTCTCTTATCACCTGTCCACTGCTCAATATCGGGTAGTCCTTCAATAAACTGAACGACAGTCATGGAATTGTATAAAGGTTGCCATTCCCCGTAACACCAAATAATCTCTTCGGGTACGACTGTGACCATATCTTTGATATGTGTCAGGAAACGCTGGACAAAAACAGTCTTTCCACAAGAACTAGGGCCTGAGATTAACGCTGTAAAAGGATGTACAAACCTTGGGTCCATTGATAAGAATGATAGATCACACTTACAACCAGTTATTTTATATCAAAGACACAAACATTGTGAGAACAAAAAATGTGACAATCAAACATTGTGAGAACAAAAAATGTGACAATCAAACATTGTGAGAACCACTGATCAAGAATTTGAGAATCAAACATTGTGAGAACCTTTGGAGTAACGTGAGAATCAAACATTGTGAGAACCTTTGGAGTAACGTAAGAATTGAGAATCCCTGATCTACAAGGTGGGAAGTGTAAAACATTGTGAGAACCTTTGGAGTAACGTAAGAATTTGAGAATCACTGTGTAACAAAATGTAAGAACTCAACCAACATGTATTGAGAATCAAGAATTTGAGAATCATTGTGAAAATAAAATGTAAGAACTCAACCGACATGTATTGAGAATCAAGAATTTGAGAATCACTGGAGTAATGTAAGAACTCAACCAACATGTATTGAGAATCACATTGAGAATCACTGGTCAAGAATTTGGGAATTTAAAACATACACTTTTAAACAAATTCGTGTGTTAAAAGTTAGCATAAATATCTCTTTCTCTCTCTCTCTCTCTCTCTCTCTCTCTCTCTCTCTCTCTCTCTCTCTCTCTCTCTCTCTCTCTCTCTCTCTCTGGCTCTATCTCTCTCTATCTGTCTATCTGTCTCTCTCTCTATTGCTCTCTCTATTGCTCTCTCTGTCTTTCTCTCTCTCTGTCTCTCTCTATCTCTCTGTCTTTCTCTCTCTGGCTCTCTCTCTCTCTCGCTCTCTCTGTCTTTCTCTCTCTCTCTGTCTCTCTCTCTGTGTCTTTCTCTCTCTATCTATCTCTATGACGATTGTCTTATGTTTGCTGATGATACCACAGTAACAGTAGCTGGCACAGACATTAACACTGTTCAGTCTCTTTTACAGCATCACCTGGACATTGTACAAGATTGGTGCACTACTAATAGTATGTTCATTAATAAAAACAAAACTCAATCTTTGATTATCTCAACCCGCCAAAAGATTCTGCACTGTCAACCAAATACGTTATCTTTATCTCTAGATGGAGAACGTATTAAGCAAGTTACGGACCACAGCCTGTTGGGTGTGGTCATCGACCAGTCTCTAAGCTGGAAGTCACATGTCTATTTCATCGCAAATAAGATCTCACAAAAATTGTTTCAACTCTCAAAAATCAAACATTTTTTATGTCCGCACTCTAGACTTATATTCTATTATGCACATATTCAAAGTCACCTTTCTTATTGCTCAAATATCTGGAGTCGCTGTGGCTTGTCATTTTTGAAACGCCTAGAATCCCTACACAAAAGGGCGCTACGACTTGTTTGCCTGAATGATAACATTCCCAGTGCTCAGCTATTTTCACAGCTGAATGTTCTTCCTCTTAAAAAATTCTTCTTTTTCCAAGATCTCCTATTTGTGCATCAAATATTACACGTCAGAACGCCTTCATACTTGCAAAAGTTCTTTCGATATAAATACTGCTCATATTTTATACGTGGCGACCTACTTTTGGACCTTGCAAAACCTCGAACTGACCTCTTCCGAAGTTGTTTTAGTTATGCAGGTGGTTTAGCATGGAATTCTCTACCCAAGTCTGTCAAAACTGATAATTACACCACATTCAAAAGACATCTGCATTCACATGTCATGAAATCTTGTACACACATTTAACGACAATTCTGTTTCAGTTATTTCAACGTTTCCACGAGCATTTAACTATCATTGTAATATTTTTATTTTAAATTGAATTTTTTATATTAAGTAGCTCTATAGCTTGACCTCTCTCTCTCTCTCTCTCTCTCTCTCTCTCTCTCTCTCTCTCTCTCTCTCTCTCTCTCTCTCTCTATGTGTGTGAATGACTATGAGTAAATGTACTTGTCTGAGCTAAGTTTCTGATTGTGATAATATTATTAATTGATCCTGTCTGAAGTTGTTAATATTTTAATTTTTAACACACTGTAAATTGTATTGCAGGGCAGAAATGTAAAAAGGCAATTATGCCTATTTCTTTACCCTGATGAAATAAAGATTTCGTTCGTTCGTTCGTTCGTTCTCTATCGCTCTCTCTGTCTTTCTCTCTCTCTCTATCTCTCTCTCTCTCTCTCTGTCTTTTTAGTTATTTTAAAGCTTGCTTTTTAAGCTATCATTTGTATCTTGTTCTGGGTATATTTTTGTTTAAATATTCAACTAAACCGTTTTAAAATGTGTCAAATGCCTTTCTCTTTTAATATATGTTTTAGATAAGAAGAAATGTGTCTCAATTTATTTCAAACTACTTAGATATTTTTTATAAACCGATATTAAAATACGGCTAATGCCTTTTCTTTCTCGATACATCTGTGCTAAACAAATGCTCGGAATTTTATCTTGATACATGTCACAAATGTTTGCTTATGGTACAACTCGAGTCAAGTTATAAACAGCTGTGTCTGTGTAAACGAATTGTCGATATTCATCAATAATTGTCCGTGCCAACCGAACGACGAATGAGTAACAGTGCTGTTTGTTTAGGTATCGTATTACCAGGTGAAACAGGCTGTTTCAGAACACCTGCACAGTAATTAAACATTGGTCTGTTTTCGGTACGTGACAATTACACTATTCAGTGGACGTAGACGAATCGTTGTGTAAACAGTAAGCTCGTTCAACTCTGAAACAAGCACACTTTTTTTGGGATATAATGGAACGCTTTGTTTCAGACATATCAGTCAATCATCAGAAACTGAAGCGAACACAACTCTGAAAGAAAGAACCAATTGTTTTGTCATAGTACGTATTCGTTTGTTAAATATTTTACACGTTATATAGAATTTAAAAGACATGTGCCCGTTTTATTTCTTTTTTCTTTGTTAAATTTATTTGTTAGTTACAAAACAAAAAAGACAACTAATTTTCGTTAGGATGTATATCTTTAAAAATATCTGTTTTTTCGTGTGTTAAGATGTTAAAATAATTAATAAAATTATAAAAAGTTGTTTGTTTGTATTCGGTACTCTGTGTTAAGATGTTAAATTATTTCTATTTAGAGAATCTATAAGTTTTAGTTGTTCGTTAAGTATGTTCTGTGTTAGGGTGTTAAAATATCTCTATTTAAACTTATCCGTGTTTCTCCCCCCTGTTGTTAGACAAGTTGGTCATTTATGTGAGGTTTATTTGTGTTAAGGTGTTAAATATAAATAAATATCTCTGTTATTTTTATCTGTTAAGATGTTAACTCAGATACTAAATTGTTATTTTTTATCTTGACATAACATACTTTTTGATAAGACTAACCGATTATGTACTAGGAAAAAAGACTAAAACTTATCCGTGTTGTTATTTATGTGAGATTACTCAACCCCACAGCACCAACATCAGGTGCCACAACAGATGGTGCAATACTACAAACTAAACTCGAGCGTGAGGAATATTTTTTTTCACATAATAAAGGAAATTAAATAGAACATAGCATATTTTTTAACAGTACTGAACTACACAAGATCTTGTTATAACATAAATTGTAAACGATAGGGCGTCACTTGTATAGTGAGCGCGTGGTTTTAAATCGATATCTTTCTGACAGGGCGAGAGGGGCATTTTTTTCCACCTAGAATAAGAAATAACACTGTGTTTATTCTCTCTCTTTCTCTCTGTCTCTCTCTCTGTCTCTCTGTCTCTCTCTCTCTATTTCTCTCTCTCTCTTTCTTTCTCTCTCTCTCTCTCTGGCTCTCTATCTTTCTCTGTCTTTCTCTCTCTCTTTCTTTCTTTCTTTCTTTCTTTCTTTCTTTCTTTCTTTCTTTTTCTTTCTTTCTTTCTTTCTTTCTTTCTTTGTTTTCTTTCTTTTTCTATCTTTCTCTGTCTTTCTCTTTCTTTCTCTCTTTCTTTGCATTTAATTTTATGTGTGAGTAATGTGTTTTCGTTTCTATTTCACAGAAATGTCAGCAATCCAAAATGTTTGTGGCCAATGCGGCAAATCATTCACTCGTCAAAGCAACCTAACGAGACATATGCGGACAGTACATGCTGCACCGACACACCCCTGTCATGTGTGTCCTCAAATATTCACAAGTCGTGATGCACTCCAACAACATATTGAGGTCTTTCATGGACCCGGTGCACCAAGATCCCCCACAGCGGAAGCCATTGCATCGGGGGCCGCTATAAACGTCCCACTGGGGACCACCACTGCACCGGCGGGCGCTACAAACCTCTCAGCGGGGACCACCACTGCACCGGCGGGCGCTATAGAAACTCAGTGGGGAACACCACTGCAACAGCGTCCGCTACAAACCCCTCAGCGGGGGCCACCACTGCACCAGGGTACAGTCTCACGTGTCCCCGCTGTGGCAAAACATTTACCCGCCGTGATGCATTATTACGCCACGTCAATACAGTCCACGCAATGCCTCGTTTTAGCTGTGACATTTGTAACAAAGACTTTACACGTACTGATAGTTTACAGGCCCACAGAATCCAACAACATCAGACTGTCCCCACACCAAAATCAGGTGCCCCACCAGGCGCCGAAACATTCCCCACACCAACAACAGACTCAGCCTCAACGCACCAAGAGACATCACCAACAGGTGCCACCACAGACACATCATCATCATCGAGATCGGGGCACCAACAGACAACAACAGACACATCATCATCATCTGCTGCAGCAGGGAGCACACCATCGCCGAGAACACCAACAACTTCGACACTGCCAAGAGCCCCCTATTCAACAAGCCCCATCCCATCCCACCCACCAAAAACAGGCCAGACCAAGAAACGCTCCATGACCAGCACCCAAACCCATATTAAAAAACCCCGTCTCCCTACTGAAGAAGACTCTTTAGAAGACTTACAGGATGACATAAAACAAATCTACATCGATAACTGGCAAGCAATTAAAACACACTCCAATAAACATAAATATTTATCCACATTCACTTTTTTCAACAGACCAACAGAAAATATGGACTGGGAAAGTCTCTTGCTCCCTGTATTTACACAACAGACAAAACGCTTCAAAATAAACTACAGTTTTCACATTATCCTGAGACACAGAGAAACAAATGACCTTCGCTTCTTTCACGCTTCCTCGAATAACACAGTCGTCTTAGATCAGCCACACTTAGTCAACAACATCACAGATTTCAAAGCTTTTCTCTCACAGTTACACGATAGCGATATTGTCACACAAGCACAGTTAAATAGACCAAACACAAAATACTTTGTCGAAGCCATCCCAGCGACATCGTTCTATCTGTACCATATCCAAGACTTTCCCATCGGCTGCTGCATACAAGACATTCCCTCTTTCATCACGAACAATCACCACATCCATACACTACAACACGACTCAAGCTCCAAACCATACAGTGATAACGTTTGTTTTTTTAGATGTCTAGCCGTTTTTAGGGGTGGTGCCGTTAAGAACGTTAGAATAAGCACGCGCCGGTTAGTCGAACAGTGGCAAACACAACAGGGACTTAGGTCCCTCATCGATTTCCCCGGGGTTAGTTTAAACGATATGCCCCAATTAGAAAAATGTTTTAACGTAAATATTGACGTTTTTGAATTTGACGACGAGGAAAACCTGACCCCCAAACTTACAGGTAGTGACACTTTTAAAGATTGTAGTGGTGTTGATGGTATTGTATGATGGTGTTATTACTACATGTAACTTGTATGAGGCCAGCTGTGAAGGCTCCTGAGATAAAATGTAGTTGAGAATTATCAGAAGGCCTTTCTTGCTACCACTACGACCTCACACTTAATTTTTTTTTTCTTAATGAATGTGGCTACGTAAAGTGTCTAGGGTATGATGTGTAATGTGGTGTGTTAGTTATAAATACACCCACAGACATTTAAGAAGACTAATAAGATTAACAAGTGTTAAAATACACTGAACTAACTCACGTGTATAAAGTTTTTGATATAATTATATTACATTTATTGGTTCTGGATCAAGTTTTATGTGACCAGAACTTGTTTTAAAAGAAGGATTGAAAATTTATGAAAAAAAAATGCATGGAATGTTACATAATAAATGCAAGAGCGTACCTATTTAAGTACTAGACTAGTTAGTTTTATTAAAAAAAAGTTCGAGTAGTCATCTCTTTGGGAGGATATTTACTGTTTGTGCTGTTGGGGTGGCCTCATCACACCTGTCTATATTGACTACACAATGTCCAGAAAATGGTGGGAATTTTTACGGGGATATTAGTCACTACCAATAGTTGGTGAATGTCCAGCAGACCAGAGGCTCACTCATCTTTTTGTAGCTCTGGTGCTGAAAACTTGCGGTCCCACCTCTCCGTGCTGGCGGGCAATAATGGTGGTCTCTGTCACAAGAACTGCACAGATACACTCGAGTACAGTCACCCACCGAATAGACTCTGCTTTGTTGTCGATAGAAACTCACAGCTCTGCAATCAAAGTATGGGCCATGTGTCAAAATCTATTCTCTACCCACGTCTGGACACAACACTGACACAACAACCACATCATACAGACAGGTCAGATCTCTCTGACCAAACAGCACAGTTACCATGGTGGGCCTACATCAGACAGATCCTCCCAGACCATAGATTCTGAAAAATATTTATTAGTTGTCGGCCCTAAAAGAAGATAGGTAACCTGTTTCAACGCTTGATCTATCTTGCATAATCCTTGCTGTAGTTTATGTACCTTGTTGGTCCCTAGACCCTGACTTGGGCGGGGGGTCTAGAGCAAATCCCTACTTGTTTGTAAGGCTAGATTTTGATATGGCAGTATCAAATCACTCGAACATGAAACAATATTCAAAATATATAAAGAAATAATTTCAATCTTACCAGATTATGAATAATTAACACAGAAGTGCTAGCAAAACTCAGCTGAGCTGCTGGCTATAGGATGGCGTCCCTAAATTTAACTCACTGTCTTTCATATGGGAAAACACCACACTTTAAAATCTGTGTCTAACACTGAACAATTATTGAAGAATGACCCCAAATGCGCTCTGAGCGCTAATGATATGATTGTCTGTGGCCAATCACTGCCGAGGTTTATTTTAAATTTCAAATTTCTACACTAAAGTCATTTCAGTCATGCTTCAGTCAAGTATGGATGGTTATCTGTTAGTCTGTCCGTCTCTACTTGTGTTTCAAAAAAAAATGTGCTTGATTTTTGAAGCAACCTTTCTCTCCCCTTAAAATTTTGTCGTAAAAAGTTATATTTAGACACAGCTACCGCTCAAAAACCCTCTCCTCCATAATAAGTAACTTTGAACACCTGCGTCCCCAAGGTCGTGTTTTGTGTGCAAATAACGACACTTTTTATTCAAGGCAGTCTGTCGATGATGTAAACTACACTGTCTTTTGTCATTATCTTCAATATTATCTATCCGTTTGTAAAATTAAGATCATATTATTTCATTGCTCAGAATAGGCCATCCGGCCAGCTAATTTTTATATTCCTAACATTAATATTAAGAAAAATTACTTTTTAAATTTTTGTAATATTCCTAACATCTGCGTTTTAGCCGCTGAATTCAAATCAAGGCTTGGTATCGCAAAACGTCCAATTCCGTACCTCGTGTCAATTTGGGGGACGTGAGTTTTTTCTTTCCCCCCCCCCCCCCCCCCCCCCCCCCCATTGCGTCTCCTTAGCCTTTCCAGTCATATTTTTTTTTCTTTTGATCCGCCGTTCCCCTCCTGTCTAGCAAGTCAATTTTATGGAGGGTGATGACCCGCGGTCTAGGCGATCATGTACATCAGCAGCCTACGCATTATGTTTTTATCCTTAAATGTTATCTTTTGAGTATTTTACCGTTGTATCTCTGTCAATTTCACTACACATCTCCCCACTTGAAAACATGCCTATGGCAAGTTCCAAAACCAGCGATACACATAGGTAAAATTACTCCTCACGTCTGCCACTACTCTAATTTTGATCACAGGGGTGCCGACTGAGGAAATCTGCACCGACATTCAATTTGCCTGGGATATATTGGATACTGAACTGATAAGGTTGAAGCAATAAAGACCACCTCAGCAATCTTGCGTTTTCATGCTTAGCCTGAGACAAGAACACGAGAGGCTGATGATCCGTCTCCACCACAAATGTCCTACCATATAGATAGATTTGAAACTTCTTTATTGCCCAGATTAATGCTAAACATTCTTTTTCGCTTGTGGAGTATCCTTGTTCCGCCTTATTCAATTTACGGCTTGCATAAGCGACTGGTTTCAGTTCCCCATCAGGTGAAGATGATCTTTGCAACAAAGCCCCTCCGAGTCCCACATTACTTGCATCGGTTCTTAAGACAAAGTCCTGTGTCAAATCAGGCAGTTTGAGAATAGGCTTGCTAGTGAGTTTTTCCTTTAACTCTTGGAACGCTAGTTCACATTGTGCAGTCCAAATAATTTTATCTGGAAGTCCCTTGCGAGTCAGATCAGTCAGAGGAGCACAAATAGCGTTAAAATTCTTGATGTATTTCTGATAAAATCCGCATAACGACACAAATGATCGCACGTCTTTTTTTGTTTGCGGCCTAGGTGCTCTCTGCAGTTTTTTCCAAGTTCTTAGGATCAGGGGTCATATTACCCTGATATACAGTGTGTCCCAAGAATTCCAACTCTTTGCATCCAATACAACATTTTGTTGGCCTAGCAGTTAAGTTCGCCTCCCGAAGTCTATCAAACAACATCTCCAGAGCTTCAATGTGTTCTTCAAAGGTCTCGGTGGCGACGAGAATATCATCCATGAAATTTGTGATACATGGGTTATTCAGGGGGTCCAACAATTTTCGCATCATCCTTGAAAACACACTCGGAGCATTTTTCAGTCCGAATGGTAGCATATTGAATTCATAATGTCCATCCGAAGTGCTAAAAGCCAAATAAGGTCTCACTTCAGGCTTCACTGGGATCTGGTAATAGCCTTTACTAAGATCCACCTTTGAAAAGTATTTTGCCTTGTTCAGTCTGGCAAATAGCTGTTTTGTGTCTGGTAATGGATCCACTTGTCCTTCTGTGACAGCATTCAGTTTCCTGTAATCTATGCACAGTCTGTGTTCCCCAGACGGTTTCCTCAACAAAACGACACTAGAACTAAAAGATGATTCACTGTGCGAAATAATCCCCTCCTTCAATAAATAATCTATTTCTTCCTTTAATGCCTTCTCCTTCGCGAACGGAATAGAATAGGCTCTCATACAGATTGGGTTTGAGTCTACCAGTTTCATGTCATACTGTAGCAAATTTGTATGGCCTGGTTTATCTGTTAATACATCTGTATGTTCCTCCAGAACCTTTTGAACTCTCTCCCTCTGGTTTTTTTTTAGTCAGGTGCTTACTGACTTTTACCTGTGCTGCTGTTTCACAAGGATGTAATGGGTATTCATGTGAGGTGAGTGGTTCCTTTTGCATCTGGGTTGCAATAGCTAAGGTCAATAAGGGGGTGCTTTCCTGGAGTGGTCTGTCCAGATACTTCTTTAACAGGTTTACATGATAAACTTTTTCCTTCCCCTTTTTGTCAATTTTATAGTTTGTTCTAGACACCTTCTCTAGAACCGTATATGGACCTTGCCAACCAATTTGTAATTTATTCTGGCTTCCGGGTAGTAAAAGCAGCACCTTCTCTCCGACTGCCAGTTCCCTGTCCTTTGCCTTCCTATTAAAGTATGCTGCATGTTTCTTCCTGGCTTGTTTCAAATTATCATTTGCCAGTTTCCATCCAGCTTTCAAACGAGTGGTCAGTTCGTTCACGTATTGATACGATGAGGTAACAGTCTCTTCCGCCTTCTCATCTGTCCAGGTCCTTAATAGAGCTTCTAAAGGCCCTTTTATTGGCCTCCCAAATAGCAGAGTTGCGGGAGCCATCCCGGTTGAACTATGTGGTACCTCCCGGTACGCAAACAATGCGGCGGGCAGGAATTGATCCCACAGATCCGGTTTTTCGTGTGCCAGCTTTCTCAGGATAGAAATGAGAGTCCCATTGAACCTCTCTACTTGGCCGTTCCCTTGTGGATGGTACGGACTACAATGAAAGTGCCTGGCTTGAAATAGCTTAAAAACTTCTTCCGTTAGTTTCCCCTTGAACTGAGAACCATTATCCGTCAAGATTTGATGCGGGAATCCTAATCGGGTAAATATTGTAAGTAGTGCCTCTGCTACATGTTTTGAATCAATTGATGGCAGGGCTACCGCCTCTCCCCACATAGAACAAGTGTCCACCAGAGTAAGGATGTAACTGTTCCTCCTCTTGGTCCGAGTGAGAGGTCCTACAATATCCACTGCAACCCTCTCAAAAGGTGTTCCCACTATGGGCATTTCCCCTAGAGTTGCAGGAGCAGTCCAGTGCTTTGGAGCTACCCTTTGACATTCTGGGCAGGATTTGACATATCTTTTTATATCCTCCGTTATCCCTGGCCAGAAGTAATGACAAGCTATACGCTGTCCGGTGGCGCTGATCCCCATGTGACCACTGAAGGGAATCGCATGTCCGAGTTCCATCACTTTATCTCTATATGAAATGGGAAGAACCAGCTGGTTGTGACCATTTGTTCCAGTTCCGGCCTTCCTGTATAAGAGTTTGTTCTTCATGAAATATTCCCCCTTGCTCGGAGGTGTGTGGCATTTGGGTAATTTTTTTAAAACATGGCTGGAGTGTCCTATCCTCAGCCTGCGCCTTCCTCATCTCCTCTGGATGAGCATTTATAGGTTCACCTTCTTCCTCCTTCTTCTGTGACCTGGTCTGCACTGTCGCCATGATCACAGGTTTCTCGGGATTCCCCAAGAAGACGATATCTACACCCCAATATCAGAGGGTAGATTGGTTCATCTATCACTGCTGCTCTGATTTCTCCTTCCACATAGCGAGTTTTCACCGTTATCCTTGCGATGGGAAGTGTCATGAGTGGTATGTCCTTAGTCGCCCCCTTGTATTTCCACTGTTTCTGTGGTATACTGACTTGGGTCCACTAGGCTAGACTTCACAACTGAATCATAATCCAAACCTGTATCATAAAGGCACCTTATGGTGACCCCATTACAAATAACATCCTCACAAACTGGGGGGTGATAAGGTTCCTGTTGTCCCTTAGGATTAACCTTTACTCTTTGCGTCCCCGACTTCATTGCAGCAATGTTTGAAGGTTTCCTTCTACAAAATTCGGTGTTATGGTTATCCTTCTTGCACCATTTACACCATCTTTTTCCTTGGTTCAACGGTTTTCTTTCATTGAACTTTTGGTCATTGAACTGTGAGTTTCTGTCGCGATAGTCATTTCGTGGCCGCTCAAAGTTTGTCCTACCTTTATTTCCCTGCTCTCTATTATCAAATTTATTAAATTGCTGTGGAGCTTTAAAATTGTCTATGTGCTTCTTCTTAGCACCACTTACCTCTGCCTGAGCTGCCTGATACCTCTCAGCAACATTTAAAATTTCCCCCAACTTCTCTGCACCCTGTTCCATGAGAAATTTTCTCATGTCTGGAGCCATGGACTCTCTCAATTGCTCAATCATGATCATTTCTTTAAGATCTTGGGTCTTCCCCAGAGCCGTCCATTTCTCCAAATAGGTTTCTATTCTGGCAGAAAATTGGTGGTATGTCTCCCCAGACAACAGTTTGGCATTTCTAAATTTCTTACGATAAAATTCACCATTCTTCTCGTACCTTAATAACAAAGCCTGCTTTAACATGACCATTTGTCTTGTCCCTGACCTTCTTTTCATTTTGGCAAATACTTATAAGAACCCCTCAATCCCCTGTGATTAGCTTTAAGCTACCTCATCTTTTCCTCTCTCTCTACCCATTCATTAGTTTAGCTAGCAAATAATCCCTTCAAACACGTTGGTGTGTACCCTTTTTTATGTCCTTTTTCTTTACAAAATGGTTCAATGAAACTGTTAGCTGAGTTTGAGGCCCCAAACTGGGCGTAGCATCTGCAAACCCCTGCCTCTGGCACCAATCAAAATTCCCAAATTGGGTCCCTTTGATTCCAGCTCCTTTAAATGTGCTTTCCCTTGCAACCTTACCTCTCTTGCCTGAGCCCTTGGATACCTTCAGTCAACATTTTAAATTTCTTGGGTCCCTTCTCTGCCCCTCATGAAAATTTTCCATGTCTGGACGTTTGGGACCTCTTAATTTCCCAATCATTTCAAATTTTCTTTAAATCAATCTGCCCTCTAATTCTTGGGAATTTCTCCAAAAGGTTTCTATTAATTAAAAGCAATGCTCCCATTTGGTTCGTTGGTTTGGCCATTTAAAATTTTGCGATAAAAATTCACCATATTTTTCGTACCTTAATAACAAAGCCTGCTTTAACATGTCATAATTGTCTTGGTCTTCCTGTTCATTTTGGCAAATACTTCATAAGAAGTACCCCTCAATCCCTGTGATAGCTTTAAACTCCACCTCTCTCTCTCTAACCCATATGTAGTAGCTAATAACTCAAAACGTCCTAGGTACCCCTCTATGTCATCGTCTTTTTTCAACAAAATGGTCTAAATGAAACCCCATAGCTGAGTTTGAGGCTCCCATACTGGGCGTAGCATCTGAGGCAAAAGGGCTGGCACCATTTTCAGGAGCCGGGCCTTGTAATTCCAGCTCCCTTAGTCGTAATTCATGCTCCATCTGCAACCTTCTATCTTCTGCTTCCCTTTCGGCCTTTTTATCTTCTGCCTCCCTTTCGGCCTTTTTATCTTCTGCCTCCCTTTCGGCCTTTTTATCTTCTGCCTCCCTTTCGGCCTTTTTATCTTCTGCCTCCCTTTGCTGTCGTTTTTCTTCTGCCTCAATCTGCAGCCTCTTAATTTCTCTATCAGCCTCAATTTGTAATCTCTTTTCTTCAGCTAACCTGTCAGCCTCTAATTTTCTTTCAGCCTCTTTTTCTAATCTCCTTTCTTCCCGTTCAATATATTTATCACATTCAGTCGTTACGTATTGAATTAAAATTTGACCATCCATCCCCATCTCCTTCGCAGTGAGCACAGCAGCTGATCTAAACTTTGCTAGCTCTGCCATACTTTTTGGACAATATAATAATATACAAGATAAATCTCTAACCAGTAAATACACTAAGTACTTCTAATTACTATATGACTATAGTCTAACTAATTCTAACTAACCAGTTAACTAATTAATTATTACTGGCTGTGAAGATTCACCAACTTTTATCTGCAGGGACACTTTTAATTTTAAAGGAAATTTTACAATTTATTTCCCTACTTTTATTTCTCCCACCAGGAGATCCTAATTTTACTGTTGGGCTAATTATCCCTGGACAAGACCCCAATTTATGTAGTGGTGTTGATGGTATTGTATGATGGTGTTATTACTACATGTAACTTGTATGAGGCCAGCTGTGAAGGCTCCTGAGATAAAATGTAGTTGAGAATTATCAGAAGGCCTTTCTTGCTACCACTACGACCTCACACTTAATTTTTTTTTTTCTTAATGAATGTGGCTACGTAAAGTGTCTAGGGTAATGATGTTTAATGTGGTGTGTTAGTTATAAATACACCCACAGACATTTAAGAAGACTAATAAGATTAACAAGTGTTAAAATACACTGAACTAACTCACGTGTATAAAGTTTTTGATATAATTATATTACATTTATTGGTTCTGGATCAAGTTTTATGTGACCAGAACTTGTTTTAAAAGAAGGATTGAAAATTTATGAAAAAAAAATGCATGGAATGTTACATAATAAATGCAAGAGCGTACCTATTTAAGTACTAGACTAGTTAGTTTTATTAAAAAAAAGTTCGAGTAGTCATCTCTTTGGGAGGATATTTACTGTTTGTGCTGTTGGGGTGGCCTCATCACACCTGTCTATATTGACTACACAATGTCCAGAAAATGGTGGGAATTTTTACGGGGATATTAGTCACTACCAATAGTTGGTGAATGTCCAGCAGACCAGAGGCTCACTCATCTTTTTGTAGCTCTGGTGCTGAAAACTTGCGGTCCCACCTCTCCGTGCTGGCGGGCAATAATGGTGGTCTCTGTCACAAGAACTGCACAGATACACTCGAGTACAGTCACCCACCGAATAGACTCTGCTTTGTTGTCGATAGAAACTCACAGCTCTGCAATCAAAGTATGGGCCATGTGTCAAAATCTATTCTCTACCCACGTCTGGACACAACACTGACACAACAACCACATCATACAGACAGGTCAGATCTCTCTGACCAAACAGCACAGTTACCATGGTGGGCCTACATCAGACAGATCCTCCCAGACCATAGATTCTGAAAAAATATTTATTAGTTGTCGGCCCTAAAAGAAGATAGGTAACCTGTTTCAACGCTTGATCTATCTTGCATAATCCTTGCTGTAGTTTATGTACCTTGTTGGTCCCTAGACCCTGACTTGGGCGGGGGGTCTAGAGCAAATCCCTACTTGTTTGTAAGGCTAGATTTTGATATGGCAGTATCAAATCACTCGAACATGAAACAATATTCAAAATATATAAAGAAATAATTTCAATCTTACCAGATTATGAATAATTAACACAGAAGTGCTAGCAAAACTCAGCTGAGCTGCTGGCTATAGGATGGCGTCCCTAAATTTAACTCACTGTCTTTCATATGGGAAAACACCACACTTTAAAATCTGTGTCTAACACTGAACAATTATTGAAGAATGACCCCAAATGCGCTCTGAGCGCTAATGATATGATTGTCTGTGGCCAATCACTGCCGAGGTTTATTTTAAATTTCAAATTTCTACACTAAAGTCATTTCAGTCATGCTTCAGTCAAGTATGGATGGTTATCTGTTAGTCTGTCCGTCTCTACTTGTGTTTCTAAAAAAAAATGTGCTTGATTTTTGAAGCAACCTTTCTCTCCCCTTAAAATTTTGTCGTAAAAAGTTATATATTTAGACTCAGCTACCGCTCAAAAACCCTCTCCTCCATAATAAGTAACTTTGAACACCTGCGTCCCCAAGGTCGTGTTTTGTGTGCAAATAACGACACTTTTTATTCAAGGCAGTCTGTCGATGATGTAAACTACACTGTCTTTTGTCATTATCTTCAATATTATCTATCCGTTTGTAAAATTAAGATCATATTATTTCATTGCTCAGAATAGGCCATCCGGCCAGCTAATTTTTATATTCCTAACATTAATATTAAGAAAAAATTACTTTTTAAATTTTTGTAATATTCCTAACATCTGCGTTTTAGCCGCTGAATTCAAATCAAGGCTTGGTATCGCAAAACGTCCAATTCCGTACCTCGTGTCAATTTGGGGGACGTGAATTTTTACTTTCCTCCATCCCCCCCCCCCCCTTGCGTCTCCTTAGCCTTTCCAGTCATATTTTTTTTCTTTTGATCCGCCGTTCCCCTCCTGTCTAGCAAGTCAATTTTATGGAGGGTGATGACCCGCGGTCTAGGCGATCATGTACATCAGCAGCCTACGCATTATGTTTTTATCCTTAAATGTTATCTTTTGAGTATTTTACCGTTGTATCTCTGTCAATTTCACTACAAAGATACGTTGCGTCTGTTAATGTTTAAGAACCACTTCATGTACATAGCATATATTGATAGGGCCAGTAACTCTTTTTCGTGTCCCGATTGCGGTAAGTTGTGGCAGGAGTATTACCGACTGGTGCGCCATGAAAAGCGCTGTACCGGCTCTAAGCGAAGAGAAACATTTAGAGGTGGTGTGTATAATCCCCCAGAGACCATTTGGGACTTAATCAAGGAGCAGCGGATAGACGTAGACACAAAATTCGTCTTCCCGTATCGCGCCTCATTTGACTATGAGTGTTTTTTTGAGAACACTCTAGAGTCAAGTGGCAATGCCACTACCTACACAGCCAAACACGTGCCCCTGTCGTGTTCGGTGGCTTCTAACGTCCCCGGTTTTGAAGCCCCCGTGTGTTTTATCACAACGGGTGATCCACAGGAGTTGGTCAATAAGATGGCTGACCATCTCCTCAAAATTGCCGCGGCCTCTTATGAGATTCTGCGTGCGTATTTTGACGATGTTTGCACCCAACTCAAGGCTTTAGAGACGATCGGTAATTCAGACGGACTCCTTGCTAGATTAGAGGGTTATTTGGCGCAGCTACCCGTATTAGGTTTCAATTCGGGCAAATATGACGTGAACGTAATCAAACCGTATCTCATCCGGTATTTCAGGGGGGAAGACTTCAAATTTTTAGTCAAGCGAAACAATAATTTTATGTGTATTGCCACTAGCGACTTAAAGTTTTTAGATATAGTCAATTACTTAGCCCCGGGGTTTAGCTATAGCAAATATCTCGCGGCGTAAAAGGTTAAAGAAACCAAAGGATATTTTTGTTACGAGTACATAACAGATTTAGCAAAGTTAGACGAAACCGCGTTACCACCCCACTCGGCATTTTTTTCCAAACTTAAAAACACTAACATTTCCGCCGACGAGTACGCCGAGTGCCAGAAGGTGTGGGCCGAGAACCACATGACCACGTTGTGCGACTTTCTGACGTGGTACAACAATAAAGACGTGGTCCCCTTCCTGGCAGCGTTAGACCGACAAGTTAGTTTTTACGCGCGCCTAGGTGTAGACATGTTTAAAGATGCGATCTCCGTGCCCGGTGTCACGTTAAAGTACCTCTTCAAAACCCTCCCGCCCAACGTCATGTTTTCTTTATGCTCGAAGCAGGAGGTAGATTTGCATAATAGCTTGCGCCAAAACATCGTCGGGGGACCGTCAATTATTTTTCACAGGTTCCACGAGCAAGGCAAAACCCGCATTAGAGGTGGCAAAACGGTTCAAGCCATTAAAGGGTTTGATGCCAACGCCCTTTATTTGTGGGCGTTAATGCAGAAAATGCCCACTGACTTTCCCGTTAGACGGTACAAGGATGATGGTTTCAAGCACCACAAACTCCACAAATATACCGTGCAGTGCCGCGATTATTTGGCTTGGGTCTCCCACCAAAAAAAAGTGACCTTAAAAACCCAGTTTAATGGACGTGAGAAGGCGTTGGGTGATGTATGCGTTAGGGTAGACGGTTGGGACAGATACTCTCGAACCGCCTACCAGTTCCATGGGTGCCTATTCCACGGCCACCCTAACTGCCCACTAACCGCCGGTCGTGACGTTAACCCAGTCAACAACAAACCATTGGCTGAGTTGTACGCAGATACGGTGGACACAAGTTCTTATTTACGGGGCCATTGCAACGTTACCGTTGTCGAAATGTGGGAATGCGAGTGGCAGGCGTTGAAGAAAACCGACCCAGCAATCCGTCGTTTTGTGAACGCCACCTTCCCGAACCAGAAACCATCTTACACGAAATGTCGGTACCCCCTGACAAAAGAAAATATTCTCGCCTCGGTGCTGGACGAGACCTTGTTTGGCCTAGTCGAGTGTGACATCCATGTCCCCGACTCTTTAAAAGACCATTTCTCTGAGATGACGCCCATTTTTAAGAATGTCGACGTCACGAGGGAAGATATTGGGCCTTTCATGCGGGAATACGCCGAAAAACATAAACTCCTGACTACCCCCAGACGGACGTTGATTGGGAGTTATGTGGGCAAAAAGATTCTCCTGACGACACCTCTGCTTCGCTGGTACCTGACCAAAGGGTTAGAAGTCACCTGTATCTATCAGGTGCTTGAGTATACACCCGTGACGTGTTTCAAACGGTTTGGGGACACTGTTTCGAACGCGCGTCGACAGGGTGATACTGATCCTGCCTACGCCATTACCAGCGAGACCATGAAACTGCTAGGTAACGCGGCCTACGGCAAGACATTGACCAATAAGGCGAAGCACGTGGATGTTTCGTACACGATGGGCGTGGGTACCTCTGACCAAATAAACTCACCCCGCTTTAGGAAAATGACGTTAGTGACGGACGACATATTCGAGGTAGAGAAACTTAAACAGACTATATGTTGGGACCTCCCCGTTCAGATAGGATTTTTCGTCTACCAATACGCGAAATTACGCATGTTAGAATTTTACTACGACTGTTTAGATAAATTTGTAGATAGGTCAGACTTTCAGTTGTGCGAGACGGACACAGACAGTCTTTACTTGGCCCTTAGCGCGAACAACTTAGCGAACGTTGTTAAGCCCGCTTTGCGACAGGAATTTTATAGCTCCTACCACCAGTGGTTCCCCGCCGAAGTATGTCCCGACCATAGACCCGTTTTCGTCGCTACCGAGGGTAAAACGCGCGCCCTTTGTCAGAAATGCCGCGAACAAACCTTATTCGACAAGCGGACACCGGGCCTTTTTAAATTAGAGTACGAAGGTAGAGGGATGGTTTCCCTCTGTAGCAAGACATATCACTGTTTTGGTGACTACGACAAAACCACCACCAAAGGACTCAACAAACACCACAACAAAGTAGACAAACACACATTCCTAGACGTCCTCAACACACAACAGGCACAGGGTGGGAAAAATATCGGGTTCCGTGCACACAAATCCTCCATCTACACATAAGAACAACACCGCAACGCCCTATCTTACTTTTACATAAAACGACAGGTACATCCCGACAACGTCACCACCTCACCCCTCAACATTTAAACTGTCTCTTTCAGATACCACATACACATAAAATATTTCTTACGACGTGACGACAATATGACGACTCCCTTCAAGGTCTGGCCTGTACCCCTGTGATAATGTATATTTTGAACATACATCTACCTATATAAATATGTATTATTTACAAATGTTTGATAATGTCACCATTATAATACCCATATATGATTTGATAAAAAAATTACCAATTATACAATGTCATTTGATAAAAAATTACTGTATAATGTACATTTTGTAAATAAATCTGTGAAAATGTATTACGTTAAAAAATACTATATATTACCATGTATGTTTTTTACTACAAAAACACTATTGAATATAAAATAAAAAACTATATTAACTAAAACGCTTTTTTGTTACCTATATATCGTCTAATTGTTTGTCTAAATGTTCGTCTAACTATTCGTATAACTGTTTGTCTAACTGCTTGTCTAAATGTTTGTATAAATGTTGTAAAATAACTGTTTGTCTAACTGTTTGTCTATATCTAACGTATACATATTGTCTAAATATATATTTTCCTATTACTGTATCTAAAAGTCTAAATGTTGTTTGTCTAACACTACCTAAGTTGGCTATACAAACAACAATAATATATAAAAAAAAAAAAATACCCCTCTTCTTGTTATCTCAAATCCGCCATCTTGCCTCTCCTCTTCTTGTTATCTCCCCCTTGTTAGCTCAAATCCGCCGTCTTGTCCCAAATAATCTCCCCCTTGTTAGCTCAAATCCGCCATCTTCCCCCTCCTCTTCTTGTTATCTCCCCCTTGTTAGCTCAAATCCGCCATCTTGTCCCAAATAATCTCCCCCTTGTTAGCTCAAATCCGCCATCTTCCCCCTCCTCTTCTTGTTATATAAAAGTCTAAAAATAACCTCCCCTTGTTAGCTCAAGTCCGCCATCTTGCTCCACCAGCGCGCCACCATTTTTTGCTATATAAAAGTCATGCTCCACCAGCGCTCCACCATCGGCTCCACCAGAATCATACCTGTTTCCGCCATTCCCTACTACTGATGAGATAAAGAAAGAAAGAACAGTGAGGACACAGGAGGAAGTATTGAAAAAGTCAAAGGTAAAATCTGAAGGATAGAAGAGGCTTGCATACATTAACAGTAGATTGAGAGATCCGTATACTGAAAAAGGATGGAGAAAATACAAAAACAAAGAGGTGTGACATAATTGTCCATTCTCTTTTCCTAGCATTCATGTTTATCGCCGACATTATTGCGCTACGTCTCATTTTCTGTACTTAATTATTGTTTACACTCCCTTCTTTCAATTCTTGTCATGTTTGGACTTCAGCGACCATCTTTTGCTGATTAGGGTAATCAATCGCTTTCGTTTGAACCCATATTTACACCTGGGATCTGTAGAGAGAAGTGTGGTTTACTAAAGTGTAACACATTTTCCTACCAGACAGCGCATGGGGCGCGCCCGATTAAGAAGTGAAAAACCTTGGGATGACCACAGTCGATTATCTTATCAACTAATAATAATTCTGTCTGACCAGTTTGTTAATTGTTGGCTAGACCAGGTAAATGAGATAATCCTTTCCGGACAGACTTGCCGGAGAAGAAATACCCATCTTGAAAGAGATTACCTGAGATAGACTATAAAGTCGTGAGTGTAAACATGATCGATAATAGACGGAAGCTGGTAAACCATACATGGAGAGGTGACTTGTAAACAACACCTTTTTTGCGGATGTCACGCAGGAATTTTCCGTGAGAGGTAGGGGGAATATCTCCCCACCAAAATATACGCAAACTGCATGCTATTGGCTTGGCATTTGAGGTGTATAAAATACAACATTTCTGACTGGAGCCTTGCCATTTAGTAGCAATCTTGATGCGTGCCGAATGTTGCCTCACAATTTAGCGCATTGTGTGTTTACGGCACTGTGAAATTCGACTCGTCAAGACAGAGACAAACAAGCCAGAATAAGGAATAGGATCAGGATTCCACTTTAAAGGACCGGACGAGTGTGAGAATCTTGTGGATTTACACAACGACAACTCTACTTTTATTAATACAGAAAGCCCGGAATCCTAAGAACCTGAACACTAAGTCATAGTGAGAGTATACATGTCAAATAACCCCCCAGACCACGTGTAAAAGGAATCTCAATCAAGTTGCCGAAACTATTTCTCTGAGCCAGAAGTCTGTATTCCCAAAGATATTTGGGGTGAGTTGTACATTTTATAATTCTATATTTTGCATTTATTAACATGTGAAAATTGCTAGTGGATGTCCAAGTCATACGAGGCTAGCAATCTCAGCATATAGAATTATGGTTTCATGAACCACAACTGCAAGAGCTGGTGACTGCTTTATGCGGGTTTCTCTTAGAGAAACAAAAGCAGAGGCAGTCTCAAGTTCCATAAGGAGCAGGGAGTAGATGATGATATAACTGATGTACATATTTATTATATTAACCTTTTCAACCAGTGCATATGTACATGTAAACATGTTCAGTATAAAAGCAATGGATGTTTTCTGCTTGCTGGATTTAACATTAATGCTCAGAGAGGGTTACGTTCTGAGGCAGATGAGATCGTGGAATGTACAGGGAGGGGGAGGGACACCTGATTTTGTGTCAGGAGACCCAACACTCAGGAGGGTATTTGTTTCTCTCTTATTTCATGATACTAGTCGGTGGTACCAATTGGTGGTGCTATCTGTGGAACAAGAGGGTGGTATGTGGCCTTCAGTCAAAGCTAGACACCTACAACAGACGGGTCTTAACAGACGCTGGACCATCTTCGCAATTACCTCATGATACCACTAGACCAGTGACGAGTGAACCAGTCCATAACCTGCAAAGAACAAGCATCGGCTGGAGCAGAAACCAACCAACATCTTACTGGCAGCTAAGTACCTATTCAAAGCTGTCAAGTGAACACTCTGATAACGAACTTTTCAAATCAGACCATCACCTGTGATGAAATTTAAAGACTATCTAAATTCACCCCAGCCTTATTTATTTTACAATTGTTAACGATAATTGACTATTAAAATTTTGTATCTGTAAATATACAAATTTATAGTTGATTTAGTCATTTTGAGTGAACTGCACCCGTATGTCTCAGTCATTTAATTACTTATAACAGAGCTATTAAAGTAATATTTTAGTGAGTTAAATCAGTTTTGGGCTGATCAGAACGAGCAAAATCCAAACTCATAGAAGGTCAGGTAAGATAAAAAGTTTACACGGCCTGCCTGGATCCTATTAGCCGTAGTACTTGTTGTCTTAAATTCCTATGAGACTCCCTAGAATTGAAGCACCAGTCTTCAATTCACAACTCTACCAAGAGTAATCTTAATCGAAAGGTAGACACCTTTGAAGACCCTCCGTAGATACTCTAAATTTTGGTCACTGTTGGACCATCACTGCAGAGCAAGGGGAGTAAATCCCGTGACAAGAGGACAGGTGTCTTCTTCTGCTTCGCGTACCATGCTTGCTGGCGTCGGTGACCACGTCCCTCCATAACTTCCTATCCCCACTGTTGTTTATCAATTCAGATTGACCTCTTCCCATATCCCGATGACAAACTCTCCAGTATCGTGTCTCTTTATTGCCATCTATACCTTTTTTCTTTAATCTTTGTTGTTGCCACAAAACATCCCAGCCTCCCTCTTTCCATAACACGCCCAAAAGAAAAGGGATTCATTCTTATTAACACGAGTAACAAGCTTCCTGTGCGTACTGATTTATGTAAGGGAATCATCATCAGACAATGTATAGACCTCCAAATGGACTAAGCCCAAATAAAGTCTGAAATGTCAGGTGATATAACGGAGACGACTGTGATACAAAATAAAACTAGGCGGATGTATACAGATGTTGTACAGTAGACAGACACAGGTAGGGGAGACACGGATAAATAAAACTAAGACAGATAGAAAGTATTCCATCTTTTTTTCTACCAACCTACCTACCTATGTTCAGGTGTGTGTGTGTGAGTGTACGTGTGTGTGCTCAATTATCGAACGCAATAACAATACTGATTACCTATTATTGAAATTAAGAACGTTTTAGTTAGAAAACAATGAGAATGGTATTACAGGGCAGAAATGTAAAAAAAAAAAACGGCAATAAAGCCTTTCTCTTTTACCCTGATGAAATAAAGATTTTGTCCTCTCTGTCTTTCTCTCTCACTCTCTGAATATCGCACGAATTTGTATAAAGCAATAAGCAATAGTTTTCATCTTTGTGAACAAGCTTTCTCATGAATGAAAAACATTAATATCAAAGAAATTAGTCGTCTGCTGTCTGTCGACGACGAATAACAACACATCGACTGTTGTTGTCAGAAATTCGTGACAAGTATATCTTATTTTTGTTTGTTTTACTATACCTTTAAAAAAAAAAAACAAAGTAAGTCCAGCTCATAACTAACGATTTTCGACTCATAGGTCAAGGCTACCCTACTGACTGTATGTCTCTGAAATCATGGACAACAACAAAAACCACAAGCAGGAACATACATCTGTGTGAGGTTTATCTCCATTCACTCTCCGTAGGCGTTCCGGGAGTCGTAGCACCGAGTCTCCGGTAAGCCTGTCTCTTCCGTTTTTTGTTGGTTGTTGTCTAGTTTTCTAGTTCTTTATTCTTTACGAGTGCCTGTAACATGCCCAGTTTTGTGTATTTTTTATTGAATGTTTACAGGCCACGGGTTTCCCTCTTTACTTATTTCATAAACGGCTGCTTGTGCAGAGTAGACATATTGAGGCTGGCAACCTCACCATGTAAATCAAATAGCCACAGAAACCACAGCTAAGAGAGCATGTAACTGCTTTGAGCAGGATTCCTGCAGGATCAGCTGTAGTGAGGGTTACATGCTCTGTACGGAGCGACAAAAAGGAAAATAATAATGATGATGGAAAGAAGTAAACAATATACATTACAGACCACGGGCGGGCATCCGGTCAATCGCTCTTATCGGTCGATTCCCCAGGATGTTTTTGGTAGATCATTAGGTAACTCAGGATATGGGGAAAAGTAAAGAATTTTTACGTTCCGGAAATTTCCAACTTGCCGTCTCTCCGGTCACCATTTAAAGCACGCTATCACCAGATTTTACGACACTATTTTCTGCGTACCCAACGAAAACCCATGAGCTACTTTACTCAAATTTACTTAATTCATAAACTACATAATTTAGAAACACAATCTTTTCTTTGAAGTGAACATTTGGTAAAATATAATTCATTTGCATTTTCCACCGCTCTTTCTGTGGAATGGCGGAAAGCTGATCGCCCGGCAGACATTACAATTACACACAGGCTGTTTTTATTCCAAATGCTCTGAAACTGAAAAACAGACAAGATTTTTATCAAGGTAGATTCGTAAGAGCTAAGTGTTTCTACAGTAGATATCCATGTCCCCTGGGTTACCTACCGCTTCTTTTGGACATTATGAAGCGCCATAACAAATACAGTAGAACTCCATTTATCCGAACCCCATGGGACCGAGCATCGTTCGGATAATCAAATGTTCGGATAATTGGATTACATAATGTATTGAGTACATGTACACATATTTCTAAAAATAATTAACCATCACAAGGAAAATACACTATAAAACATATTTACTTGTACTGTAATAATAATACCCACACTGTATTAGATCACTGTATCACCAAAATCTTTCATTACACTGCAGTGCATGTACTACTTGTACAGCATTAATTATTTTTTTTAAGAAAGAGAAATGTTTTCAAAATAACATTACAAACGATTAAAAACCAGGCGCAACTTACGTATACATGTACTTGCACAGATGTAGCCCACTATTTAAAATAATGAGGAATCCTCTTCTGCACCAAACTGGAAAGTCTCCTTTTGGCTGCTAAGTCCCGCATTCCCTTCAACAGCAGAAGCTGTGTAGGACAGCTGTCATCTTCTTGCTCGTACCAAGCCATCGCTGTTTCTAGTGCTATAAAGGCCTCTTCAGGACTTGGTCGACGTTTTGGGTTTTCTTCATAATCTAGAAGTACATCATGTACTTCTGAGGAGTCTTCATCATCGGTCACTTCATGCATTTTGGTTTTCTTCTTGCACAAAAACAACATTTCTTCGTCATTCAAAAACTGAAAACCAGAATCATTATCATCTTCTAGCCACATGTGTGCATCATCTTTGTCACAGTCCGAAAATCCGGGCATTGCTTGAAACAGTTCCACAACTTCATTTATACAATCATCATTTGTGTCCACTGCAGTAGTTTCATTTCCTCCTTTTTCCCAAGCAATCTATTCCAAGCCTTGTTGAGATTATCTTGTGACAGGGTGGTCCAAGCATCAGCTAACATATAGCAGCAGTCTTTGAGATTATGCTTTGTGGAAAACGCCACCACACTTTCTTCATCTTCAGCCAACAATAAACAACGCAGGACTTCCTTCTTGTACATCTTTTTAAGCTTTGCTATAACACCCTGATCCATTGGTTGAATCAGTGCTGTTACATTGGGAGGCAGAAAAATTACTTTAAAATTTGCATCAACTGCATTCAATGTATCCGTCTCTGGATGAGATGGTGTATTGTCCAGTAGAAGAAATACTTTTCCAGTTTTCTTTTCTTGTTCTCTCAATCTCTTCACAATTGGGATGAACTGATTTGTATACCAATCAAGAAATATTTCACTATTCATCCAAGCACTCTTCTGTGCTTTGTAGCACAATGGGAGACATGTCACATTTTTTAAACACCGTGGTTTTTTGGCTTCGCCGATCATTAGCACCGCACCGGTGAACGATGACTTCCACTGGCATTCGCGGCTAACAAAATTGCACTTTTTAAACCCAGGGGCAGATGCTTCGTGCTGAGATGCAAGTGATTTTTGAGGCAATGATTTCCAGTATAAGCCAGTCTCATCGGCATTATACACATCATCGAGTGAATAACCTTCTTCTTCCAAAAAAGCCAAGAATGTTTCTTTAAAATTTTCAGCGGCAGTTGCATCGCTAGATAAAGATTTCCCTTGAATCTCCAATTCTCGTATGCCATGACGAGATTTAAAGTTTGTTAACCATCCCTGGCTAGCCTTAAAGTCAGGAATGACCGTCAAGTTGATTGTTGAACTGAAGTGCCTTTTCGCACAATAGAGAGCCAGAGATAGGTTCCCCTTTGCTTCTTCTTTGCACAAACCATATATACAAAGCCTCTTCCAATTTCAAATCTTTCGCATTTCTCATGGTTTTACGTTTCTTCGACCCATTTTCACTATCCAATTTCGATGCAAAACTCATAATTTTATCCTCGTTACTTTTGATGTCAGAGACGGTAGCTTTCCCAACATTGAAAATCCTGGCAAGTGAAGACACAGTTTCACCTTTTCCTAGTCTCTTGATAATTTCTGTTTTCGTTTCAGTTGACACAACATTGCGGTTCCTTTTATATGCTTTAGGCTTACTGGAAGATGCCTTATCGCACAGAGAAATACTTGTACACCAAAATTATTCTGCTGTAGTAGCAGACACAATTATTTTAAGTTAAACTGTCTGTTTAGCCAGTGTTCTACCTAGAACGCACTCGTACACTGGATTGGTAAACCAGATATTAACTGACTTTATGATCTAACTGACTTCTTGTACGTAAGCGACCGACCATTAGCCCATCATATCCTCTACAAATTGTTCGCACACATTTGAAGCTTGCCGCATCAAAAGATTCAGAAATGTAGTCTAACATGACTGGTGGCTCCTGATTTTTTTTTTTCTGGAAAAAGTGTTCGGATAATTGGATGTTCGGATAATTGGGGTTCGGATAAATGGAGTTCTACTGTACCTGTGAATCTGCTGCCAGCAACAACCAACAAAAGAAAATTCACAAAAGTAATATACTATATACAATAAAGAACACTGGGGAAAATATAGTTGTCCTATAGCAATACAATATTGTCACCCTGAGCCAGCTTACTGGGTCAGATTTTACCCTTATAACCAGACTTGTAATACTAGTAATGATGATGCTGAGTCCTTAGATGATTAACTCTTAAAGGACGCAATGGTTTTGTCATGTTTGACACACACAATTTTTTGTCACTTTGAGTTTTCATATAGTTTGACAGTGTAATAGTCTGTTGTTTCCAAGTTTTCAAAAAGTATGGCAATGTTATACATAGTTGTGTGACCGCGCAATGCTCAGATGTATAGTTACATCTGAGTTATAATATAAAAATTAACATATAATACGGAATTAGTGAACAATACAACATGGCTGCATGCTCCGTCTGCAGCATTGTTTTCAGCTAATATATAGTTTAAAATAATAGATCACAAAGCGGACTTAAAGCATAGAACGAAAAACATGCAGTATTATTTCTCACATTTAATTTTTACACAACTAAAGTTAGCTTCACAAACAGTTGACACTGGGGTCGTGAGCTGTCAATCAAGAGAACGCTTAAACAAAACAAAAGAGTGCATTACGTGCAGGTCACTGAGTACTGCACATCTGTGTATTTTATGCTACTGACATACTTTCAGTGAAAGCTACTCTAAGTTTTATACAATGGTTCTCACACTTGTAGAGAGCACTCTAAGATAACACCAAAAACAAAGACAAAGTAATGTAATTTTGAGTGACATCTTATTATATTTATAAGAGAAAGGAAAGTAGATGTAACTATAAACAGTGGACATTTATCCACGACAACACCTGCACTGGTGCAATTGAATCGTTTAATTAGGACGTGAGAAAGACAAGATACGTGCTGAAATCCGCATTTTACACTGTCAGGTTTACAAAAAACATGGACTCCTGACACTTTCCCATAGAACAGCCGAAAAAAAACAGGTGCCAGGTGCAAAATGAAGGGGTACAAATACTATTGTTAGCGCGGTCAACTGCAGACAGACAGTTAGAGATTGAGATTTGAGATATAGACACAGAGAACTAAAAATGTAGGAAGTTTGTTATAGGCCCGTGTGCTGGATTAGCTAGCACTCAGACGTATGATAAAGTAGGAAAGATGTGTAGATTTGAATAGATAGTTTTTGAAGAGAATAGCTAATAATAATAATAAAAAGTTAGGAAGAGCATTTCTAGATAATATTAGCTAGAGTTAGAATAACTTGTCTTTTAAGTACAGATAACTGGAAAGTATTTCGTCGAGCTTTAGAGTTTTGGGGCGACTCTGTGGTGCTCCAATATACTTTGTGGTTTGCTTTAGTAGGGCGGATTATTTGTTGTGTAGTGGAGTTTGGGCATGGCTCTAAATATTCCAAATAACTCCGAAGATTGTAATGAAGTAAGAGATAGTGGTTCTCAAGCTGTTAACCAATGATCTTAACCCGCTAAGGTGAATTATGATTCACAGGCAGCTCTTAAGTCATTTTAAGGTAAATATAATTCGGCGTGTTAACGCTACAGAATATATAATGAATATTTTAAACTTCATGCCATTGGTGGAGAAGTTGTAGTGAAGTGATAATGTATGATCCTGCAGACTGGCAGGCAATAGATGAATAAATAGTGGTGATTTTATTCCAGGCGCTTAGCCTTTGATGCCACTTGTAAGTAAACATATTGAGAACCACTGACTCGACACTTAATTATAGACACTGTAAAACTTAATAAGAAATGTTCACTGAATATTAAGAAAGATATTATTACTTTACACGAAATTTTGAGAATAAGTGTAACTTTTGAGTTGAAACAGTTTTTTATGTAATAATGGGAACAATGATTCTCAAGTGTTTGTCATGATTGGGACAAGAATATATAGATAGAGATAATTAAGAACAAGGATTCTCACATTTGTTTAGGATAAGATTAGATAGAACTAGAGTTAGAAATAAATGAAACTATAAATAATATTGCTGATTTTGTGAATAGTGCATGCTTCAATATTCTTATATACAACATTTAATCTTAATAAACATTTTATCATTTATTGAATTGTTATCAGTGATTAAGCTAATTATTGTTAGTGGTTTAGAAAATATTGTCAGTGAAACAGTTAGTTATCATGGTGACTGTTAACTGTCATCAATGACTTATGTGTTATTGTGAGATGAACTGAATCAACAAATTAAGGTGAGCACTAATATTACATTATACGCAACATCACGTAGTAGCTGCATTCTCATCCGGAAGAACCTACCTGGGTTAAACAAGGTTACACACAATTCTACAGATTGGTGGAAATCAATTGTTATTTGGTGCAGTGAGAGGACACTGTCACAGTTGTAAAGAAAACTGAATGAGGATTAATAAAATATAAAATGGGAATAAACACAAAATAAATGTTTAGTTCAAATATATGAGCCCCAAAAACTGACCTATTGTCAAGAATTAAAACAATACATTACTGTCACACCCTAAACCAGTTTACAGGTCAGATGTAATCCTTATAACTAGATTTTTAATACAGGTAATGTGGGGCTGAGTCCTTAGATGATTAAAACAATACGTTATTGTCACCCCCTAAACCAGCTTACTGGGTCAGATGTAATCCTTATAACCAGACTTGTAAAACAGGTAATCTGGTGCACTCAGGGGTGCACTTCAAGTATTTGGTACACGGGATGGATCCTTCCTTTGGGACCGCCATTAAAAAAAAAAAAAAAGCAGAAAATATATTACGCTAAGAAGATTTAAAAAAACAGTACAGTCCTGTCATAATGGTGTACGACTGCACCCCTCTCCTGGCTGTCACCCGGGGCGGACCACCCCCTCGCACCCCTTTAGTAGGCAATCACAATAATGTGCTGCACTTCTTAGTTTACTCTTTCAAATTAAAATGAAGCAAGGAAAAAATAAAATATCTCATATCTTCAAAGTGACGCAATCTATTTTCTAAGCGGGCACAAATCCCAGTAATAAAGTAGTTCTATACGGCGGTTAATTTATCACACAGCTTAGAGCCTGCCTTGCCGTTCTCTGCTTTCAGGTAATTGGAATCCAGTCGTACCGTATCTTCCCACCACCTCTTAAAATACACAAGCCACCTTACAAAACCCTCCCCTATCACCTGTTCCCAGTAATTCTCACTGTACCCCTAATATAAACCCACCTATCATATTCAGTCAATGCATAATTCCAAGACTGTCAAAATCTCAGTTGGAAGCCCTTTTGTTTGCGTTCTTATGCAGATGAAGTTAAAATAAATTCGTCAGTGATTGATGGGGCATTGGGCTGATTGAACGAGGCGCCACAATGGCGGCCTGGCATGTGACTGACAACGCTTAATGAAAACTGATTGATGTCTTTAGAACAAACAGCGTTGGCCGGGTTCTATTAATAATTCCGAGCTCGATATAACGCATAAGCGGTTAAGTTTTTTTTTAGTATTGTGCCGAGGAATCTCCACACAAATACAGATGAAAGGAATAAAACAAGGTAAGCTTATTGTGGATTGAAACAGTACCGTATGACAAACTCGCTAATGTGGAACTGATGACACAAATCAGACAGATTAAATGAAGATCTTGCTTTACCAATCAGACAGGTGACTTTGGAACAGGAGATGAGAAAAAGGCGCTGGTGATGGAACAAAACACACATTAAGGAAACCTGTTGTTAGCATTATGTCTTTGTTCTTGAATCCCCATGGTAAGTGAGGTTGAAAGTGACTAAAAGAAACACACGGAGAACGGATCTGGAGAAAAATTAATGGGATACAGAAGACATGTAAAGAACTTGAGTGGATGGCACAGAAAATAAGACTAGGCATAATTTTGTACCAAGGCCTATGCACCATTGGGAGTTGAAAGATAATATTAAATGAATGAATTACGCTTCGAAACTGCATGCATTTATTTCTCCCGCCCCATACACTTATCAAGCAGTGTAGGAAAGTTGCGCTCGATGTCTTGTTTACAAACATTCGTTCAAGTCCGTGACACACGGCAAGCCAGTCTAAAGCTCAAACCTGCGGCGAAATTAAAATTCCTTTCGAGCCGAATTCATCAGAAGGTTAAACAGAAGATGCAAATAGTAAACATTCTGGGTATAAAAGTGAACAAAGTACTCACTCACTAGTCACAACACATTATTCCTAAGAACGCACGATCAATGATCCAACAGCAGACGACACACTGATGTTCTGACCCAAGGCCAAAGTTAGATCTGTGATCGGAACCAACCTCTAAAATTAACCCGGAAGTTAATGTTTGCGTCAGGTCTTAGGTCATTTGGGGACAATAACAGATGAATTGCGCATGCTCTGTGACATACATTATTCATTCAGTCTGCTTTCCAACATTTGTAACTAATATGAAGGGAACTTGCTATAATACTAATAACAGAAGTGAAAAATGGTATTTGAGTCAGTTTGAAACACAATGTTTCAGGTGTATTGCTCATTCGTAAGATTGACTCCAATAATTTTTTATTGAAAATCTGATTTCCAGTAATGTTCATCTCTAGTTTGCCACTTTGTCTCTAGTTTGTACCAGAAATAGGAAAACTTGGAATAAAATTGAAGAAAGTAAAGCTAGTTTAAAAAAAAATTTACACCAAGTTAGACTTAGCCTTAAGGACATGAGTGAAAGGTACAACAATACAATACAGAATAGGTACAATGCAATAGAAAAAATACAGAGTATAGATCAAAAGTAGAAAATGCTACAGGAACCAATACATCAAAAGAAATCATATCAGAAGTCAAGAAGACTACACAGAAGAAATAGATCACAGAAACATTTTAAAGCTGGTGGATGGAAGAATGAAGAAGAAGCAAGACAAAGAAGAATATGACAGATTAAATTAAAGAAATAGTAAAGAAATGTAAAACAGCAAAATAAGCATGGCTAAACCAGAAGTGCAGAGAGCTTGTATTGCGCACAGAAAAGACAAAACTATGAACAAGGAAATAAATGCGTTAACAGGCAGAAGGACACAAACAATCACTGGCTGTTTGAAATAAAAAGAAGCATATTGTTAATGGACAGAATACATCAAGGAGCTGTATGAGGATGAAAGACCAGATTTGAACGACCAGGACAGTTGCGAAGGACCTCCAATGCTTGTGGCAGAGGTAGAGTTTGCCATGCGCCACATGAAGAAAGACAAAACGCCTGGACCAGTTAATATAACAGTAGAGCAAATTAACGCTTTGGGAGAATTTGGAGTAGAAGTGATAACAAAACTCTTAAATGACATCTACAACAGAGGTCAAATACCGGATGACTTGTTAAAATCCATATTCGTAGCTTTGCCAAAGACACCTGGAGCCATGGAATGTGAACAACATCGCACCATTAGTCTTATGAGTTATGTGACCAAAATTTTATTACGAATTATCATGAGAAGAGTGAGAAATAAAATTAAACCAGGAATCTATGGTGAACAGTGTGGATTTGTAGAAAGTAAAGACACAAACAATGCTATATATATTATAAGAACATTAATAGAAAGAGCCATTGACGTAAAGACATATCTGTACTTATGTTTTATAGATTACACTAAGGCATTTGACAAAGTGAAGCATGAGGAAATTATCAAAATATTATAAAACATCAACATTGATGGTAAAGACGTGAAGATAATAAAGAACACGTACTGGCAACAGACAGCAGCTGTAAGAATTAGCAGCCAAATAGGAACGTTTCAGCAAGTAAATAAAAAATATTTTTTAAAATATTTTAAACACAAACTTTTAATGCACTAAAAAGCCACACATAATTTTTCAAGGAGTTTATAGCTTGCAATCAAAAAATGTAACATCAAATTGACAAAAAGCCTTGGGCTCTGAAGCGCTTATCATATATTTTATCCATAAGTGTGTAATGAAGTATAAAACAGAAGTTAATTTCATGTAGAATTAGCTCTGCTGTCGGGATTTCCCGCACGATTAGTCAGAAACAATCACCAGCTCTAGCTGTAGTGGTTCATGAATATACTATTTTCATATGTTGAGGTTGCCAGCCTCATATATATCCACTAGCAAGAAAACATGTTAAATTCGCGTTAGTAAATAAATTGTTTACACTTACCCCAAAATTTTGGGAATATACAATCTCCTTGCGCAGATTTCAGATGGACGCGAGCAATTTCGGTGCATATGCTCTCGAATCAATTTCGTCTGAGAAATTCCTCTTATGACGGTGTTCTATGAATAACTTGGCCTGGGAAACTAGTAATTCATCTTCGACGGGTGTTCTGCGATTCACTTGTGTAGTGGATTGATGGTATTGTATGATGGTGATATTACTAAGTGTGATGCATGAGGTCAGCTGTGAAGGCTCCTGAGATAAAATGTAGCTGTGAATTGTCAGAAGGCCCTTCTTGCTACCACTACGACCTCACACCTATCTTTTTTTTTTTCTGATGAATGTGGCTACGTTAAATGTCTAGGGTAATGATATGTAATGTGTTGTGGTAGTTTACCTACACACACACAGATATTTACTAAGTCTAATAATATTAATAAATGTTATAATACACTGAACTAACTCAAGTGTGTAAAATTTGGATAGTAATTTTCTTTAAATTTATTTGTTCTGAACCAAGGTTTTATTTTGGCCAGAACATATGAAAGGTTTTGCAATTATGAAAGAAATGCATGAATATTACATAATAAATGCAAGGTGTGTACATATGTATGTTACTAGACTAGTTAATATTACTACTGTTTATAGTTGTAATCTATTTGGGAGAACATTTAATGGATGTGCTGTTGGGGTGGCCTCATCACTCCCTGTCTGTGGCGATTACACATTGTCCAGTTATTTGATGGAAATTTTATGGGTGTGTTAGCAAATAAGTTGAGTTGGTGAATTCTCAGCAGACCAGACGCTCACGTAGCTTGAAGGTGTAGCTCTGGTGCTGAGATCTGGTGGCCCCACCTCTCCGTGCTTGGGGGCAATATCAGAAGTCTGGTGGCCCCACCTCTCCGTGCTTGGGGGCAATATCAGAAGTCTGGTGGCCCCACCTCTCCGTGCTTGGGGGCTATAATAGGCTGCTCTGACAAAATGTTACTGCACGGGTCCACTCTTGTAATATTCAACAACTCAGTTGACACCACATTGGTGCCAACTAAAACTCACAGTTCTGCAATCAAAGTATTAGTCATGAGTCAGAATTCCATCCTCTAACCATTTCTGGACACAACACTACACAACAACAACACCACATAGACGGGTCAGATCTTTCTGACCAAACAACACATCTTACCAAGTTGGTTTCACATAGGATAAGTTCTCCCAGACTACGTATTCTGAAATATGTTCATTAGCTTCCTGCCATAGAATAGGATAGGTGATATGTTTCACTGATCTCAACACTTGATCTGTCCTTCATAATCCTTGCTGGAGTTTATGTATTTTATTTGTCTCTAGACCCTGAACTGGGGCGGGGGGTCTAGAGCGAATCCTTACTTGTTGTAAGGGACAGATTATGCTATTGCAGTATCAAATCACTCGAAACCTTACACAAATATTAAAATGTACAAAGAAATAATTTCAGTCTTACCAGAATTATGAATATAGAACACAGTTAAATGCTAACAAAACTCAGCTGAGCTGCTGGCCTTAGGATGGCGTCCCTCTAAATATTTCAATAGCTTCTGGGAATTACACCACTTAATAATTCACTGTGTCTACTAGGACAACTTATAATGAATGGCACAAAATGCGCGTCTGAGCGCCGATAATATATTCATCTATGGCCAATCACTGCCTTTTCTTTTTTCAAATTCAAATATCCTACCAAAAAGTCATTTCAGTCATACCTCAGTCAAGTATGCCTTATTGTCTGTTGGTCCGTCCGTCTCTACTTGCGTTTCACAAAAAAACACACTTGTTTTTTGAACCAACTCTGCCTTCCCCTACACAATTTTGCCTTTAAAGTTATTTTTAGCCACAATTCACCATCCCACCCCGTCTCTTCATTCCAACTAGATTTTAGCACTTGCGTCTTCAAGGCCACAATTTTTTGAAAATTAGTGACATGTTTTATTTCAATGCAGACGCTCGCTGATATGAACAACACAGTCTTTTGTCAATATCTTTCTTATTATCTGTCCGTCTGTATAAATGAAAGTATATTATTTCACTGCTCAAGATGGGCCATCCGGCCAGCTAGGTTTTATATTCCTAACATTATTATTAAGAAAAGTTACTTTTCAAATATTTTCTAGAATCTTCTGGAATGCGTTCACCACTGCATTCAAATAAACGGACTAAGTTATCGCAAAAGCGTCCAAGAAATGACTGTGGCGTATAATATCCAAGGTCCCTTTTGTCGATTTCTTTACTTTATGTCAACTTGGGGAACGTGACTTTTTCCTCCTTTCCCCACCACTTGCGTCTTTTAGCCTTGCTAGTTTTAAGCACGCGTTCAGTCAGATTTTTCCTTTTGATCTCCGTTCTCATCCCGTTCCGTTTTGCCGTCAAGTCTAACAATTTAATTTCCATGGCGGGTGATGACCCGCGGCGTGGGCGATCATGTATTCTAGCAGCGTACGCATTAGTTTTATCCCTACGTTGTATCATTGGAGATATTTTAACGTTGTATCATGGTTAATTTTGTGACAACTTGGTCTGGGATATTATTTCTCTTATGACTGATGATCCAATTCCTAGGTTTCCAGTCCTAATATGTAAAGTCCTGGTCCTGAAGTTTTACAGTCTGTGTATTTAAATATGCGGGTTTACTCTTAAGGTTTCAGAGTTGCCCAAATACTGTCGATCTGTCACTTTTGAAATAGGAATTCTAGGTCCGATCCTTCTCTTCCTGGCTGTTCGGAGTTGCTCGTATGACGTTGCGAAGCTGTCTGCTCTGTGTTTCTGAGTTCACTAGATTATATCTCTCATTCTCAGTTCAAATCACAGATGGTGTTTTCGCCGAATGTTCCAATTGAATGCATTGTTTATTCCGGCATCTCAAATCAAACAAATCAAATCTCTCTAGCACTGTTTGGGTGGAGAAGTTTTAAATATCCCCTCACGTGTTTTAATATTAAATTAAAAATTCCACGCGTGACCTTTTTATAATAAGACGTAATATTGTTCCGGCTGTACCTATCTGCCTCCCACAATATTTTGACCATGTTTTCCTGGCGTAATGTCTTCCGCCAAGATGTCTACCCCGACAGGTTATCCAATTATCGCCTTTATCTGCGCGCCTCCGCCAGACAGATGTCTGGTCAGACAATGTTGTCTTCTTTCATCGTACGCAAAAACAAGCTTGTGTCAACACGATCAGCAGCTTTTCACTGGGGTCAAATGTTGGACCGACACGTTTCCAAAGGTGGTCAGACGGATTCAAAGAGATAAGCGGTGACCGGTCTGATGACTGGGTATTGTTTCGATATTACCACAGTTCACCTGGCGGAACGTAAATACGTCTGAGTTGTGGTAAACAAGATAAAGACAGTCCTATAGCAAATACTTCCATAGAGGAGTGGATTGTTAGAGACTTTCCCATATTAGATTCAGCATAGAGATTAAAAAATGGTGCATAAAATATGCCACATAATAGCTATGAGTGAGAGGAAGAAAAAAAGTGATACTGCCGGAGTTGCTGAAGGTCTGAGTGATCACACAAAATACATGCACAAACCATTCTGTCACAACTTGCAACTATGGTGCAACTGTCATATTCTACTGCTGGATCTGAAAGGATTTTATCCAAAGTGAACCAAGGCAAACCCCCAACAAGGAATAAACAACTATTTGGGACACGAGTTGATGGATTCTCAATCTGATAAGCAAGAGGGAGGATGTCTTAAATCCCAAGATTGTTCATCATCACTGTCCTTCAGCTCCACGAGGAGCACAAGGCTTGAAAACTTCAAGCCACGCCTTTCTGTCCTGTGCCATCCATTCTAGGACCCTTCATGTCTTCCTTATCGCTTTCATGTCTGTCTCAGTTTTCTTTTCCTTGTGTTTTTTTTTTGTCCTTCCTCTACCTTTCTTACCCTGAGGATTTCAGAGCTAGGACTGCCTTGTGATGTTCTAAACAGGCTTCTTCAGTGTGTATTCTATCCAACGCCAGCATCTTTTTCTCATCTTTTGTTGCACAGGTATGTGTCTGGTTCTTGTCACCAGTTCCACATTGTTGTTCTTGTTATCAATTCCATATTGGTGATCTTGTCATCAGTTCCACATTGGTAATCTTGTCATCAGTTCTGCATTGCTGATCTAGTCATCAGTTCCACGTTGGTGACCGTGTCATCAGTTCCTCATTGGTGATCGTGTCATCAGTTCCTCATTGGTGATCGTTGTAGCAAAGTTAGATTTTGCTGGGGAGGTTATGATGGTATCCTAAAAGAATGAAATCCTGTCGTGGAATATTCTAATCCACATATATAAATTATTAGTTAAATATTAAGCCTAACAAATAAAATTAATAAAGAAAAGAGCAATGGTAAATAACAGTGCTGTCACAAAGACTGTACTCGAAATCCCCTTGTTTTCTACTGCGTAAGCAAATTGTAACGTTTCACGTTGATATTAAAGGCCTTCTGCAACATACACGCGTTTCCCAAACACACAATAAAATGTGCTGCCTTTCTAAGAAAAACCTTGAAATATGCAAGTTGACCTAAATTTTAAATTCCATTCATGTCTTTTTCTACACTGCGTTACCAAAACGAACGAGACAGATGGACAAAAGGATAGCGGGAAGGGAGAGGCAGAAAGCCGAACACTAAACACGCTTCGCGCGATACACAAATGCTGCCATCACGCGTGTAAGACTACAAGCACTAACTTTTTCGGACGGACAGTGATAAATTCACTACCCTTCCCAGAGTTAGGTTTTAAAATCATAAAAAACGCTTATTAGGAAAGATAACAATAGATGGGCTTACGGTTGAAAACATAACAGTACCCAGACAGCACATCTTCGAAACAGGAGGTAGAAAATACATATTTTGAACGCAGCCACGTAGCTCTTTTAAATTTGGATATTTGGGTTCCTTAGGGTTTGCTGACAAAGAATATGTAAAACGTTACGCAAATAGTCTAGGAATTAACAAGTTATAACCAAAATAAAATATTGGGGATGCCTGACAGCATGAAATCATTTCTGCTCATAAAATTTTTTTATAACATGTTTGAAAAAACCTTGCGTTACAGAAATAGCCTACCATGTAAACTCCAAATTGATTGGAGCGCAACAAATGAAAGACGAACCACGATTGGTCGGACTATAAATACTATCTTGGTTGTTAGGGAGACGTAGAAAGGTAACATTTTTTCAAACACTTGTCGAAACGTGGCCTCATTGGCTAGACTTGCTGATATACTCACTTAGGAGCGTTAGTTCGAGACCACTAGTGCAAATAATCTTGATAAAGCGACAGTGCGTTGAAGCCAGCTCACATTTTTGCTAAAATAAAAGCCTGGAACATAAGCAGATGGGAATTTGTGCCAGTAATTGTGCCAGAATTCATTGCTAATCAACGTATCTGTGTTTATTTCCATGAAATTGTGGTAAGCTTGAACCATTCAGTATCTTTTAATGAAAATTGAATGTAAATTGTTAATTTATGCCTGTGTATATATATGTGTAGTTCAGTGGCAAACAGGAGATAAAGCCTATAATGCTCCAGCCTGAACAGAGGGTGTCGGAGGGAAGTAAAACGGCATGGAATGGCCAAATAGTACACTGACACCTGGATGATTGATTAGACAGAAATAATGCTGGAAGTGCAGAGGCGTAGTGACCATTAAGGAGGGTAATGCTGGTATAAAGTATTTCAGATGAAGCTGACAGTTGGCCTAACGCTCTGAACTCAATGTTTGTGTTGTATTGTGTTCAGTGTAGAACTAGAGTATCAATTAGTTATGAAGTAGAAGGTATATCCTTCTTGTTTTCAGGGACCGTGGTCTTGATGGTACTGAGCAGCACCTGGTCAGAGCTTTGCTGAATCCAGAGTCGGACAGCATACTCCTTGGTCCATTTAGCTATCAGTGAGGTGTCTCCAGAGCCCAGAGGAGAATTCGAGCAGAGGAGTCCTTTCCTGCCGCCATCACGCAAGATAAGCTAATTTGGCCAGCTGAGCTCAACATTATGTCCCCACATCTTGAAATGACTTTGTAAAAATCACCTTAAGAGGGGAATTTAATTGTCTTAATATCAGGAACTGAGAACATCTCCAATACTAGTCCCTAAAGACAAACTATTGAAGTCATGATGACAAATACCAACAGAGCTTGAACAAAACAAAACCAGTATTACCTCATTTTACCACTACACAACTGACACACATAGGATATTTTTAATAATATATGTCACTACAATATTCATATTAATCCATTCTGTACATAACTTGTAATGAAAATTGATTGTGATTCCTGGTTCCTTTGTAATTGAATCAGGACACATATTCATTCATATCAGCAATGAATACATATTGTTATTTGAAAAGTTATCAGTGACTCCTTAAGATATCCTTTAGAGTGTTATATGTATGTGAGTGTCCCAGTGTTGTCAAGTATAGTGGAATAAATTAAATTGTTTATCTGTCTGTTGTTGTTTTGACTTACACTTCATCCTACACATACCCTAGACACATAACGTAGTCATCACACTATTGCAGAATAATTCTGACTGAGATATATAGATATGTGGTAGCAAGTAAGGTTATCTATAATACACTACTCTTAATAGATATAGATACCTTCACAGCTGATCTCAGTCAGTACACTAAGTCCCCTATAAATATTTATAACATCCCACTTCACCACATATATTGGGGTCTCGCTCTTGGGATTTTGAATCTTTCCCTATTAAAAATATTGGGGGTAATTCACTTCAGGGAATATAAGAATTAAAAGGTATCCTTGGGTGGAATTAAATAAGGTTGAGCTCACGGTGCCTGTGTTGTCCATTAGATATACTTAGAGATTAAATTGTTGGTTAGACATTGTAGAAATTTACCTGATAGACAATGGCGGACCTGGCCAAGTTTCGATCTGCTGCTGTACAGACTGCAAAAGAGTTAGGATTAGATGGGCAAGTTATGGTTGCCTATGTTACTACGGAATGTGACAAATTTATTGAACGCGAAGAAAGAAGGTTTGAAGCCGAAAGAAAGTTAGAGGCTGAAAGGGAAATTAAGAGGTTGCAATTTGAAGCTGAGGCTGAGACTAAGAGGTTGCAGATTGAGGCTGACAAAGAGGCTAAAGCATTGGAAGCCGAGGAAAGAAGGCAGGCTGCAGAAAGGGAAGAGAAGAAATTAGCTGCAGAAAGGGAAGAGAAGAAATTAGCTGCAGAAAGGGAAGAGAAGAAATTAGCTGCAGAAAGGGAAGAGAAGAGATTAGCTGCAGAGAGGGAAGCAGAAAAGGAGGAGAAAAGATTACAAAGGGAACATGAATTACGACTAAGGGAGTTTGAGTTTCAAGGCCATGTTCCTGAAAATGGTGCCAGTCCCTTTGCCTCTGATGCTACGGTTACTCAGGGAGCCTCAACCTCAGCTATGAACTTTCATTTAGATCATTTTGTTGAGAAAGACGATGATATTGAGAGCTACCTAAATAGGTATGAACTATTAGCTACCACGTATGGGTTAGAGAGAGAAAGGTGGAGCTTAAAGTTATCTCAGGGACTTCGTGGGGCAGCTTATGAAGTTTTTGCAAAAATGAGCAGAGGTGATCAGGAAAATTATGACATGCTAAAGCAGGCTCTTTTGTTAAGGTATGAAAAGAATGCAGAATTTTATAGGAAAAAATTTAGGAATGCTAAACTACTGTCAGGTGAAACATATCACCAGTTCTCTGCACGAATAGAGACATACTTGGAGAAATGGACTTCTCTGGGGAAAACCCAAGATCTTAAGGAAATGGTCCTTATAGAGCAACTAAGAGAGTCCATGGCTCCAGACCTGAGAAAGTTTCTCATGGAACAAGGTGCAGAGAGGCTGGGTGAGTTGCTAAATGTTGCTGAAAGGTATCAAGCAGCTCAAGCAGAGGTAACAGGTAATAAAAAGAAACAAGTGGATAACTTTAGGGCACCACAGAACTTTAATAAATTTGATCCTAGGGATCAAAATAAAGGTAAGCACCAATTTGATAGGCCACGGTATGAAAATAAAAATAAATTCCCACAATTCGATGAAAGGAAATATAATGAAAGAAAATCTTTCAACCAAGGAAAAAGGTGGTGTAAAAATTGTCAGATGGACAATCATGACACTGACCGTTGCAGAAGGAAACCTGTGTATATGGCAACCCTTCAGGTCAGGTCGACCTCAAGACAGGAGGAGGATATTATGTTGGATACCACTCCAGAAGAGATGAGGAAGGCACAGGCTGGGGATAAAACACTCAAGCCTTGTTTCAGAAAATTGTCAACTTGTCATACAACTCCAGGCAAGGGAGATTTTTACATGAAAAACAAGTTGATGTATAGGAAGACTGGAGCTAGATCCAAAGGTCACGGACAGCGGGTTGTTCCAAAAAGGTCTAGAGCAGACTTAATAAGGAGCCTACATGTGAAACCAGATGGGGACCATGAGAAAATAGGTACCATCATTCAAAAGGTGGCTCACAATTATTATTGGCCCAAAGCAAGATGGGACATTGAGAATTTTGTAGAAAGGTGTAGCATAGCACATGAGGGAACACCCACAAGTGGGAACATGGATCAGGACCTGGACACGCCACGGGGCAAAATTAGGCCTGACAATAAAAAGAAAAATAAATTTGATAAAGTGGACCAAATGGAATGGGAAGCCCCTTTTCACGGACAAGCTTCACTTAACTGTTTTACAATGGCCACTATGCGGAGAGTGCAAAAAGATGTCTTACCCCAGGATAAGCCGAAAATCCCTCAATCGGACTTAAACAAACTGGAGGAAGAGGATGTAGGGAGGAAATCTCTCATCAAGAATTTTAAGTGGGGAGAAAGCCCCAAAAGAAAAATTGGTAGCGGTCGTTTTGTGAATGATAATTCTGGGAGGAAAAATCATCACTATAAAGCTTCGAGTGGAAGAGACCATACCGGTGCATGGACAAATAGGTCCACACAATTAAAGGTCCATATGTAGCTATGTTAAGAACGTGGACTGATGAAAAGGCAGAGGAAAACATTACATCTTCATACCAATATGTGAATGAGCTGACCACTCGGTTAAAAACTGGCTGGAAACTTGCCAATGAAAATTTGAAACAAGCCAGGAAGAAACATGCTGCCTATTATAACAGGAAGGCGAAGGACAGAAATCTGGCTGTGGGAGAGAAAGTACTGCTTCTTTTGCCTGGGAGTCAGAATAAGTTACAAATTGGATGGCAGGGTCCATATACAGTTCTAGAGAAGGTGTCTAGAACAAATTATAAGATAGATAAGAAGGGGAAAGAAAAAATCTATCATGTGAATCTCCTGAAGAAATATTTGGAAAGAGAACATCAGGAAGAGACACACTTGTTGACCTTGTCCATCGCCATGGAGATGAAAAAGGAACCACTTTCATCATTTGAATATCCATTACACCCCTGTGAGACAGCAGCACAGGTGAAAATCAGTACACATTTAACGAAAACTCAGAAAGAGAGAGTGCAACAGGTTCTAAATAATCATGCAGAGGTGTTAACAGACCGACCAGGGCATACAAACCTATTGGAATATGATATGAAACTAATAGACTCCACACCTGTCTGTATGAAACCATATTCGATTCCGTTTGCTAAGGAGAAAGCTTTGAAGGAAGAGATAGACTATCTATTGAAGGAAGGAATTATTTCGCACAGTGAATCTTCGTATAGTTCCGGTGTTGTACTCTTAAGGAAGCCCTCTGGAGAACATAGACTCTGTATAGATTACAGGAGACTGAATGCTATTACAGAAGGACAGGTGGATCCATTGCCGGATACAAATCAGCTGTTTGCCAGACTAAATAAAGCTAAATATTTCTCAAAAGTGGATTTGAGTAAAGGATACTATCAGATCCCAGTAAAGCCTGAGGTTAGACCATACCTAGCCTTTAGTACCTCAGAAGGACACTATGAGTTTAATAGATTGCCATTTGGATTGAAGAATGCGCCTAGTGTCTTCTCTAGAATGATGAGAAAATTATTGGACCCTCTGAATAATCCATGTATAACAAATTTCATGGATGATATCCTGATAGCCACAGAAACATTTGAGGAACACATTGACTCTCTGAACATGCTGTTTAATCGACTTAGGGAGGCAAATTTAACAGCCCGACCAACCAAATGTTGCGTTGGATGTAAAGAATTGGAATTTTTGGGACACACAGTTTATCAGGGAAACATGACCCCTGACCCAAAGAATTTAGAGAAACTACAGAAAGCCCCGAGACCACAAACCAAGAAGGACGTGAGATCCTTTGTCTCATTATGTGGTTTCTACCAGAAGTATATCAAAAACTTTAATTCCATATGTGCACCGTTAACTGAATTGACACGTAAAGGACATCCAGATCGCATTACATGGACACCACAATGTGAAATGACTTACCAAGAATTGAAGGAAAAGCTCACAAGTAAACCCATTTTGAAATTACCTGACTTAAGTCAAGAATTCATAGTAAGGACGGATGCAAGTAATATTGGGTTAGGTGCAACTCTACTACAGAAATCAGATGCCTTGGATGGAGAATTAAGCCCAGTGGCATATGCTAGCAGAAAGTTGAATAAAGCTGAAATCAACTACTCAACTAGCGAAAAAGAATGTCTTGCAGTAATATGGGCGATAAAGAAATTCAATATTTATCTATATGGGAAGGCATTTAAGTTGCAAACAGATCACAAACCTTTATCGTTTCTAGCACAGGCTAAGCATGAGAACTCCAGGTTACTCCGATGGTCTTTACTTTTGGCTCCATATAATTTTAGCATTGAGTATATATCTGGAAAAACCAATTTGGGAGCGGATTTTTTAAGCCGCCATCCGTGTGATGAGAATCACCGTAAACCCCAGAAATAATAATAAATTTCTCTATGTGTATATAGAATAAAGGACTGACATATAATGTCTGTTTTAAGAGGGGAGGTGTCGTGGAATATTCTAATCCACATATATAAATTATTAGTTAAATATTAAGCCTAACAAATAAAATTAATAAAGAAAAGAGCAATGGTAAATAACAGTGCTGTCACAAAGACTGTACTCGAAATCCCCTTGTTTTCTACTGCGTAAGCAAATTGTAACGTTTCACGTTGATATTAAAGGCCTTCTGCAACATACACGCGTTTCCCAAACACACAATAAAATGTGCTGCCTTTCTAAGAAAAACCTTGAAATATGCAAGTTGACCTAAATTTTAAATTCCATTCATGTCTTTTTCTACACTGCGTTACCAAAACGAACGAGACAGATGGACAAAAGGATAGCGGGAAGGGAGAGGCAGAAAGCCGAACACTAAACACGCTTCGCGCGATACACAAATGCTGCCATCACGCGTGTAAGACTACAAGCACTAACTTTTTCGGACGGACAGTGATAAATTCACTACCCTTCCCAGAGTTAGGTTTTAAAATCATAAAAAACGCTTATTAGGAAAGATAACAATAGATGGGCTTACGGTTGAAAACATAACAGTACCCAGACAGCACATCTTCGAAACAGGAGGTAGAAAATACATATTTTGAACGCAGCCACGTAGCTCTTTTAAATTTGGATATTTGGGTTCCTTAGGGTTTGCTGACAAAGAATATGTAAAACGTTACGCAAATAGTCTAGGAATTAACAAGTTATAACCAAAATAAAATATTGGGGATGCCTGACAGCATGAAATCATTTCTGCTCATAAAATTTTTTTATAACATGTTTGAAAAAACCTTGCGTTACAGAAATAGCCTACCATGTAAACTCCAAATTGATTGGAGCGCAACAAATGAAAGACGAACCACGATTGGTCGGACTATAAATACTATCTTGGTTGTTAGGGAGACGTAGAAAGGTAACATTTTTTCAAACACTTGTCGAAACGTGGCCTCATTGGCTAGACTTGCTGATATACTCACTTAGGAGCGTTAGTTCGAGACCACTAGTGCAAATAATCTTGATAAAGCGACAGTGCGTTGAAGCCAGCTCACATTTTTGCTAAAATAAAAGCCTGGAACATAAGCAGATGGGAATTTGTGCCAGTAATTGTGCCAGAATTCATTGCTAATCAACGTATCTGTGTTTATTTCCATGAAATTGTGGTAAGCTTGAACCATTCAGTATCTTTTAATGAAAATTGAATGTAAATTGTTAATTTATGCCTGTATATATATGTGTAGTTCAGTGGCAAACAGGAGATAAAGCCTATAATGCTCCAGCCTGAACAGAGGGTGTCGGAGGGAAGTAAAACGGCATGGAATGGCCAAATAGTACACTGACACCTGGATGATTGATTAGACAGAAATAATGCTGGAAGTGCAGAGGCGTAGTGACCATTAAGGAGGGTAATGCTGGTATAAAGTATTTCAGATGAAGCTGACAGTTGGCCTAACGCTCTGAACTCAATGGTTGTGTTGTATTGTGTTCAGTGTAGAACTAGAGTATCAATTAGTTATGAAGTAGAAGGTATATCCTTCTTGTTTTCAGGGACCGTGGTCTTGATGGTACTGAGCAGCACCTGGTCAGAGCTTTGCTGAATCCAGAGTCGGACAGCATACTCCTTGGTCCATTTAGCTATCAGTGAGGTGTCTCCAGAGCCCAGAGGAGAATTCGAGCAGAGGAGTCCTTTCCTGCCGCCATCACGCAAGATAAGCTAATTTGGCCAGCTGAGCTCAACATTATGTCCCCACATCTTGAAATGACTTTGTAAAAATCACCTTAAGAGGGGAATTTAATTGTCTTAATATCAGGAACTGAGAACATCTCCAATACTAGTCCCTAAAGACAAACTATTGAAGTCATGATGACAAATACCAACAGAGCTTGAACAAAACAAAATCAGTATTACCTCATTTTACCACTACACAACTGACACACATAGGATATTTTTAATAATATATGTCACTACAATATTCATATTAATCCATTCTGTACATAACTTGTAATGAAAATTGATTGTGATTCCTGGTTCCTTTGTAATTGAATCAGGACACATATTCATTCATATCAGCAATGAATACATATTGTTATTTGAAAAGTTATCAGTGACTCCTTAAGATATCCTTTAGAGTGTTATATGTATGTGAGTGTCCCAGTGTTGTCAAGTATAGTGGAATAAATTAAATTGTTTATCTGTCTGTTGTTGTTTTGACTTACACTTCATCCTACACATACCCTAGACACATAACGTAGTCATCACACTATTGCAGAATAATTCTGACTGAGATATATAGATATGTGGTAGCAAGTAAGGTTATCTATAATACACTACTCTTAATAGATATAGATACCTTCACAGCTGATCTCAGTCAGTACACTAAGTCCCCTATAAATATTTATAACATCCCACTTCACCACAAATCCGTGTATGTATTAACCGTGTGAGGTCAAGCACATGTAGGCCCCTGACTCTATAAATGACGATGATGAATTATGTGCAGGGAACGCTACCTCCCTAGATCTCATACGGTCACTATTTTGGCTCTAGTGTCTGGTGTATGATGTACCTAGTGTCTAGGGGAGAAATGAAATGATGGTACCCAACACAAAAACACTTTAAGTTTCTATGAGGAAGTGAATAAAAACCAGTGGTTAAGTTTTTCTTTAAATTGAATATTTTTTTGTACAATTTATTTTCCCTGTCCAGTCATATCTTTTGGACAGGTCTTTGAAAATGAGGACAAGATAGTTTACAGAAAAGATCAACTAAAATTGTGTGGACAATCTGCCCAATAACTATAAAGTTAATATATGTCTTTCCTGTTGGAATGTTCACAGCTTACACTTAATTCATCTAAGAGGGAGAGTCACTGTGTATGAGGGGCTGTATTATCATCATACCCCATAAACTTCCTGAGTATGATTTGAAATACCAGTGTTTATTTAAACGAAAATGTCAGATATACCCAGGTCCTTAACATATCACCTGGGTTTTAAGATAGTGTGTAGTTGCAGAAATATCGATATCACATCACACGCCCAAGCTCCTGCTGTTATCTCTTGACAGCATACATGAATTGTCGGAGACTTCTTGGCGTTATCGTCACTCCTCAGGTTTCCTGTTACCAGCTGGCAACAGGAAATAAAATCTCTGCAACAAAAGGACACCCTGGCCTTTTATATCTGATCATCTTTGATATTATTTATTTCCCTACGGTGATATGGGGTCAGCCTCGCGTGCATTACAGGTGCACTCGCCCCTAATTTTACATGACTCCCACCTTGCTTTGACCACACCTCAGGTCCCTATGGCAGATACGCCACTGTACGTTTACATAGTTTTCCTCAATAAAATAATGTGGGGTAACCACATTTCCTTTTATATGATTTTCTCTTCTTTTCCTTTTTAAATATAAATGCTTCAGGCATGTTGAACAGTGTTCATTGAACACGGAGGCTTACTAATATATTCTAATACAATAATATTCAAACATTATCATGACAACATACATCAGTTAGATACATTTCAATGTGAGGACTCAACAATGTCTGCTCCCGGCACGTCCTTCACTTTTTCCCAATAGCAGTATCTAACTTTGGCAATGGGATTAAACATATTAAAATCATAAAGCATTCTTACCACAAAATTCAAGAAATATAAACAAATGACGCTGACTTTGCAAAGAAGTGGCCTCAGTTTCCTCTGCACTGCCCAGACTGTGAATACTTCTTTATATTTAAGTTTAAATTTAACACAGCTGTTCTCAGCGTATTTGAATGAAAAATATTGTTCAACTGACAATGAATAGTGAAAGCTTTTTGCTAATATTTAGTAGCACTGGCCAATCGAAAGCTTGCGACTACCAGAATTCAAATGCAGTTTTTGAAAAACAAAAATAATTCCAAACATACTCTGCGTCTGGTAGTCGATTGGCCAGTCTGCTTTAGTTGTGCCAATACAAAACGATGTTAGTTTTTGGTAACAATTTTCCTACCGCTCCCCTCTCCTCCTATACTCTTGTTTCCCAAGCGAATTTGAATTTACCTCAATGCCTCCCTTCTAAGCCGGTGTCCCCACTAACGTTATGAAAAACAAGCAGGAACAACAGTCCGTCTGGTCGCGCGTCCGTAGTCATTTAGTATTTTCTCAATAACTTGGCTAATACTGGGACTATTATATTATTTAAAACACATTCTTGCTCAGTGGACTCTAAGCTATACTACCATATGATTTTTATGGTCAGATTCATTATGGTTTAGATTTTCAATTTTCGTCATAGTTAATCGTCAAATAAAAATTTTACACAAGACGGCCATCTTCCCCTCTCGCTAGCATGTATTTTCAAATAACTACTTGTTTTAGTGACGTCAGAAATACTACCGCTAGGAGAAAAAAAAATTGTCTGCGTGTTTGCCTCTGTTGGCTTTGTCGCAGCGTGTATATATGCATGGCAGAATGTGTCAGGCGAAGCGGGGTTTTGAGCGGCGGGTATTTGAATAGGCATTAAATATTTGTATTGTATCGTGTAACACTACCAAAAAATGTAAGGATTACTACTGATTACCAGCGTTAAAGTCAAAATATTACGTTAATTCAGATAGTTATTTTGCGGCACACTTCCGCAAAATCGTTAATTATAAGTCTAGGCTGCATTGTGTATGCAGCAGATCTGGCAAAATGTTAAATATTAGTAGTACGTTTTCGAAACCGAAACTAAAACTCGTGTTAGATTTTTACCGTGGGATCGTTCTATGGGCTTTAGCACTGCACAAAAGGCAGTGTTGCTGGCGTGTGAGAGTATCACCGTCAGACACAATAGGGCGGGTTTATTTATTATCATTGTATGACTAAAATCTTACTGAAATGAGCGATTATTCTCGCAGATTTTATTACAATCGTGTTATCAGTTCCACATAGGTGACCTTGTCGTCAGTTCCATATTGGTGATCTTGTCATCAGTTCCTCATTGGTAATCTTGTCATCAGTTCTACATTAGTGATCTTGTCATCAGTTTCACATTGGTGATCTTGTTATCAGTTCCACTATGGTGATCTTGTCATCAGTTCCTCATTGGTAATCTTATCATCACTTCCACATTAGTGATCTTGTCATCAGTTCCTCAATGGTAATCTTGTCATCAGTTCTACATTAGTGATCTTGTCATCAGTTCCACAATAACGATCCTGTCATCAGTTCCACATTAAGTTGAACTTCTTTCTTTCTTTTTTTTTTTAAAGATTTCTTTTGATATCTACAAATTTATTTGACAGTGTGTTCTCACGGCACCAAATAACAATATGTCACAGCGTGCTTTCACGGCTCACATTATGAATATATGACAGCGCACATGTTGTTTGTAAATAAACGTGTTGAAATGTCAATTGTTCAATGTTCAGATTGCACCGTATTAACACCAGGCACATGTTATGTTCATGTAAGTGTTCTTGTTAGTGTTCAGTGGTTAGAAAGGCTATACGCCCTAGATGTTGATTTCCGCCAATCTGTAGAATTGTGTGTAACCTTGTTTAACCCAGGTAGGTTCTTCCGGATGAGATTGCAGCTACGTGTTGGTGTTTCTTGGCACGTGATGTTGCGTATAATGTAATGTTAGTGCTCACCTTAGTTTGTGGACTCAGTTCATCTCACTATAACACATAAGTCATTGACGACACTTAACAAAGTCACTACAATAACTAATTGTTTCACTAACACACATTTTCTAAACCACTAACAGTAATTAGCTTAATCACTGACGACATTCCAATAAATGATAAAATGTTTATTAAGATTAAATGTTGTATATAAGAATATTGAAGCACGCACTATTCACAAAATCAGCAATATTAATTACATTTTAATTTCTTTCTAACACTAGCATTTATCTAATTCTATCCTACACAAACGTGAAAATCCTTGTTCTCAATTATCTTTAGGTTTATTTTCTTGTCCCCATGTGACAAACACTTGAGAATCATTGTTCTCATTATTACATATAAAATATTTCAACTCAAAAGTTACACTGATTCTCAAAATCTCCTATAGATTACCAATATAATCTTTCTAAATATTCTATGAATATTTCTCATTACGTTTTACAATGTCTATAATTAAGTATCGAGTCGGTGGTTCTCAATATGTTTACTTACAAGTGGCATCAAAGGCTAAGCGCCTGGAATAAAGTCACCACTATTTATCTATTTTATGCCTGCCAATCTGCAGGATCACACATTATTGCTTCACTACAACCGCTCCACCAACGACGTGAAGTTATAAATATTCATTACATATTCTATAGTGTCAACACGCAGAATAATATTATCCTAAAAATGACTCAGGAGCCGCTTGGGAATCACATTTGACCTTAGCGAGTTAAGATCATTTGTTTACAGCTTGAGAACAACGATCTCTCTTTCTTACTTTCATTACAATCCTCGGAATTATTCAGAATATTCAGAGCCATGCCCAAACTCTATTACACAACAAATAATCCGCCCTACTGAAGATAACCACAAAGTATATCGGAGCACCACAGAGTCGCCCCAAAACTCTAAAGCTCAACGAAATACTCTCTCCAGTTCATTCATAACCCTCCACTCCCAAAGGAGCATAGGCCTTCAACAAACACATGCCAAGTCCTCTTGTCACGTGCCATCATCTCAAGTTCTTTCCACGTTCTCCTCATCATTTTCACATCTGTTTCCAGCTCTCTTCTCCATGTACTTCTTGGTCTACCTCTGCCTCTCTTGCCCTGGGGGTTCCAGAACAAGGACTGCCTTGTAATGCTATCAACAGGTTTCCTCAGTGTGTGCCCTATCCATCGCCAGCGTCTTCTTTTCATCTCTAGTTCCACTGGCACTTGTCTAGTTCTTGTCCTCAGTTCCACGTTGGTAACCTTGTCATACCATTTTAATCCCTCTATTCTACGCAAGCACCCATGTATGAAAGTCTGTAGCTTTTTGGTTGTTGTCTTTGTTGTTCTCCATGTCTCAAAGCCATATAATAGGACTGACTTCACATTTGAGTTAAGATTCTTATTTTCGGTTGGATCCGATTTCTCTTGATCTCCATATATTTTCCAATGCAATGAAAGCTCCTCTTGCTTTTTGTATTCTTATTTTGATATCACTGTCAGTCCCTCCAACTTTGTCTATATTACTGCCAAGATATGTGTACGATTCTACATCTGGTATTGGTGTTTCTTCAAGTTAAACCCTGTTCATTACTTGCATTTATTCTCTTTTTTTTTTTTTGTCTTTTCCCTGTGTATTTTTAGACTCAATTGCTGTGACCTCTCATCGAGTGTTTTCAATTTGTCCTGCATCTGATTACGGTTATGGGACAGAAGAGCCAAGTCATCAGCAAAATCCAGATCATCCAACTGATTAGTCAGAGTCCACTGGATTCCATTTCTGTTGTGTGTTGTCGATGATCTCATAACCCAGTCTATTGCTAGTAAGAAAAGAAATGGAGAGAAGAGGCATCCCTGTCGCACTCCTGTTCTTATCCCAAACGGTTCTGTAAGCTATCCTTCGTCAAGAACTCTGCATGTCATGTCTTCATATGTTTTCTTTATTAAATTAATGATCTTCAGGGGAACTCCATAATGCCTCATCAATTTCCAAAGTGATTCTCTGTCTACACTGTCAAATGCCTTTTCGTAGTCCACCAATCCAATGTATAGTGGTGAACTCCATTCCAGACTTTGTTCAACTATTATTCTCAAAGTTGCTATCTGGTCTGTACAGGATCTGTTTTGTCGAAAACCTGCTTGTTCATCTCTCAGTTTCTTGTCTATGGACTCTTTTAATCTCTCAAGAATAATCCTGTTTAATACTTTTCCTGGCACTGATAGTAGCATTATTCCTCTATAATTTGTGCACTCTTGTAAATTTCCCTTCTTAGGCAACTTAATCAGATATCCTTCCTTCCATTCTGCTGGTATCTCTTCCTTTTCCAAGACTTTACCAAGTAATTTATATAACATCTCTGTAGCCGTGTCGATATCTGCTTTGATTGCCTCTGCTGGAATGCCATCAGGTCCAGACGCTTTTCCATCTCTTAGAAGCTTCATGGCTTTCTTTATTTTTTCCTTCGTTGGTCTTTCACCGTTAATTTGTAGCTCTTCTTCTGCTGGCTGGATGTCTGGAACTTCTGGTTTTGCTTGTGTTTAATCTGCTTTCTTGTTTTTTTTTTTTTGTCTTTTATCTTATTGATGGTTTCTGTTGTTATCCATGCTTTTTGTTGTCGTTCCCTTTTCCCCAGTATTTCTTCACATGTCTCATTCCATACAATTTTGACTTGCTGCCAATAGTCTTCTGTATTCTCCACATCTTCCAGCTGTTGGGGCAATTGGAATTTATTGGATATTGTGACTGCAAATTTGTCTCTTGTTACTTGATTTCTTAGATGTCCTACATTAAATTGTTGTCTATAATTTTGCATTGTTGCATATCTCTTGAGTTTCATTTTTACTTTGGCTATCAGAAGGTGGTGATCTGATGCCACATCTGCTCCTCTATATACCTTTACATCCTGCAGTGATGATCTAAACTTCTTGTTTATGCATATATAGTCAATCTGATTTTCTGTTCTATGGTCTGGTGATATCCATGTTGCCTTGTGTATTCTCTTATGTGGAAACATGCTTCCTCCTATAGCCAGTTGATTTGAATCACAGAAGTTTGAGAATAGTTCCCCATTTTCATTCATTATTCCTAGCCCATGTTTTCCCATGACTTCTTTAAAGCCGGTGTTGACTGTATCTATCTTTGCATTCATGTCACCCATCAAAATTGTGATGTCTCTTCTTTTTACTTTTTCCATAATTTCCTGTAGTCTAGTATAAAATGCTTCTTTCACAGATTCTTCTTTGTCATTAGTTGGTGCATAACATTGGATGACATTTACATTTATTTTCTTTTTAGCTGTTTTAAAAATAGCTGTTATTATTCTGGGTCCAACAGCTTCCCATTCAATGAGTGCTTTCTGTGCTTCTTTAGATAACATAAGAGCTACCTGTTAAATATCCAAATGTTATCCGATGGAAAACGTACCTTTTCAATGAGTTATGTTACCTCCAAGGTATGTTAATGAAGACCACCAATATATGTAAACGTTCGTTTTAATACTATCCTGATATAATGAGAGTGGGTGTTTAGTTAATGATTAAACTGTTCATGCGCCCACACAGAGCAGAACATAATTCCTATATCACGCGAATGTCAAAATATCAAATTCTCTAAGACTAACATACCACTGCTACACACGAGATACTGTTAGTGAATTCAATCTGTTTGTTGACATAGATTCCGCCACCCAGGCTATTTATGGTCATGCGTTACTACTGTCACTACTACTGTTTTCCTACCGTGTTAAATGTTGCAGTGAGTGTGCGTGGGTACATTCACACACTACAGGTACACGCATCAGAGGCATGGAATGATGTAACGGCAGGCGAAGGTTAATGACGTTTATTACACCACAACACGTTACATTAACACAGAATACACAGTCATAATCAAAGTACAAGTCATAGCAATACAATAATACAGTACTCCAGTCACATCTCCACTTCTCAGAATCATCAGCGCTATACAATCTCAATGGTCTCTCAAATCTGCGCTATAAGATAAATATGGATCCTCTCAGCAACGGTCATCATCACCGTGCTTATATAATAAACCTGCCTCATCAAAGACGCTCTCAACATTGGCGCTCTAATATAAATATGGATCCTCTCAGCAAACGGTCATCCTCGCCGTGCTGACAACATGAATAATAATGGCCTCCTTAAATCTGCTCAATAAAGACGCTCTCAACATTGGCGCTCTAATATAAAGATTGATCCTCTTAATAATAACAATGGATCCGGTTAGCAAATGGACATCATCCTCGCCGTGCTAACTACTTAAATGGCCTACACGCTTTTCTAACTTAACATCAGCTTAATCAAGCAACGTAACCCGTAATCGAATCTATTCGCTTAACATTTTCAAGATCACCTCCCCTTGCTAATATTTACTCTGTATCAGTTGCCACACCGCCCGGGAAAAAAAATGATTTATCATTTTTTTTTTAAAATTTAAGTCCCAAAAATTTAGAGATAAATGAAATTATATTATATGGCTACCAAAAAATATACCTATAACAAATGAAAATAGTACATCTACCAGAAATATCAGCAATAAATGTAATATTACAACTAAAACATCAAACATAATCAATCAAATATCCCAATGAATGTTACCGATGTAAATTACAACAAAAGCATCAATCATAATACAAGCATACCAAAATTAATCTTAATAGAACACTAAGCTAAGTACATTTAGTACAAGCAACAACCAATAGAAAGTGAAAGAACAAGATCAAGGAACAGAAGAATGATCTGTAGAAAAGGAAAGTAAGAAATCGGAAAATGAGAAACAATTAATAATACCACATAATAATCAATAAGTAAAACGATTTCATGAAAAATAAATACAAATTTACCAAAATACTAGTTACATTATATTCAGTTATATAATTAACTCAAGAATACAATGAATGAAAGTATAAGTATTGAAAGAAGAAGAAGTATACAAGTAGAATGAAGAGAAACGAAGATGTGATACGGAAATATAAACAAGATATGAACACATATCGGAAAGACAACAAAAGGATAGAATTAAATGAAGGATAGTCAACAAAGACGAATGGAAAGCAAAGGTATGAACGCATAGAAAGTCAATAACAATACATACTAATAAATGTTTAGATCAGACAATATCTTTCAAAAATTAAATACAAACATGATTACAAGGCACAAAACAAAATATCAAAGTATATCCATACTAACACCACAAAACGAATAATTCATAACTAAACAAAGTCTAATAAGTAATTTAACTAAGTTACAAAAGTTATACTTTACTGAAAATAAATTATAAACCTTACACAAACAAATAATAGCATTTGCGATAACTAAGTTTTGACCTAACGCACAATCAACCGCTAAATAATAAAAATACATCATAATATCAAATAATACAAGTTTACAAAGAAGTAATATCCCTTTCACTCATAGGACACAAAAATAAATTACAATGCCAAAAAACAATTTTTTTTTTCCCCAAAATTACCATACAAAATATTTCAGAACGATAACTTATCAAAAAATAAAATTATTATTTAAGTAATTCTAAGTCATAACTAATAAACTAACAATGAAATTAATTTTTAACAAAATGAGAGAAGCATAAAATATCTTATCTCTAGACAAACACTTAAATCAAAACATGTAAGTTTTTCTTTTTTTCCAAAAAAAAACACCTAAGAAAAATACAATGTCGTCTGTATATCAACTTTCCAACATAAAAACATAACATAATGTATTATAACAATCCGTCTATATTCTTCAAACAAACAATAGAATAGATGTGTCTATCAATTTTACAAAAAAGTTGAATTTAATTTATAAGTTAATTCTGACTAACAATAGCGTTGAGCTCCAGTGTTATTTAACTGTAAATTTATATCTTACTCAGCCTAGTATGATATGTAGTATAAATAAATCTAAAATTTAATGGTACAATAAGATATGAAAAAGAAGTCCTATAAAAATACCTGCAAAGGTTTTGTTTATCAAATTAATTTGTTGCAAAAATGTTGAAAAAATCTTATTATTTAAATTCTAGGTACTATGCTCTTACAAGATCAATGTTTCACCATATGTTAACAATTCAAATACACAATTATTTCTGATACATGCAAGATAATTCTACAAAATCATATTACACAACATAACAATAAATCCATATAATTATCCTAACAATTACAGCTACAACCCGAAAAATATACAGATCAATAATTATGATCTAATTGAGCATAGGTTTGACACCGCTCACTGCATTTATCAAAAATTACATACAAATTATTACCAACACATATGTTACACACAATCAAAACAGAATAGTATACAAATGGCATTAAAAAAAAATTGGACTGGTACATTATCGAAACAATCACATATGTTCCACAAAAAATATATATTTAGCAATCAAATGATGCATAAAAATGAACATCATAATGTTTCAAAGAAATTACAAATATTTTAATAAAACATCATATGATATATTATCCACAGAATACAATAACATGTACTATTCTAAAAAATAAATCAGCTGTTAAAAAAAATATATCCCGACAATCTGTCAATAATTCTTGATCCTCCAAAAAGTGACTCGTCAGATGTATAGCGAGACGCTCATAGGTTTCGCTTGATAGATAATCCACATTCTTCACGAATAATGTCAACAAGTGCGCCAACTCATCACCACGTCGCACGCTACGAGACAATACAAATGAAAATTTCTATTAATCATCTGTTAGATTTAATAAGGAAAAACGGAAAATCAACTTTCACGTTTACCTATCCCTTGGGATGGAGTAGAGTCTTGGCCCCTTTTCACACACCTCAGCAAGTCCTCCTTAAACGTGTAGACATCACAGAAGGCTTAGAGATCACTTGACCGTAACGAAAGTTCATCCCTGTTGTAGGCTGAAAAAAATTACTACGATCACAAGAACGAGTTGACCTTCCGACACCACTAGTGTGACAATCAATAGTCTTATTACTTTGCTTGTCAATAGCTTTGCTCTTATGTGGAGCACATCTAACCTGGTTACAATTTCTATAATTGCTGTTCAGAACATTGTTATTTGTTCCATTAACACAGTTGTACTGTTTTACATCCCAGTTAGCATAATTATGATTAGCATTTCCGCTTGGATAAAAATATCTACTAGATAGAAATGGCTTTTTATCAACAAATTTATTACCAGATTGACACTCTTTCACATAATTATTTCCACTATAATTTCCAACACTCTCAGGATCACGATACTGTGATCTGTCAAATTGTTTCTTGTTTTTAGGAGAAGAAACGTTACTATATGAAGAACTCCCTTGGTACATTTTAACCTCATGGTTATATCTCCTATCAAAAGTGTTTTTCTCTTTGCCTGTGGCAGTGTGTTTAAGAAATGGGTCACACTGACTTGACTGGGTATGACCGAAAGATTTAACAATATCTTTATTGTTTTTCACAAAATATGTTTCCTTCCTGGAACAAGTAGTTCTATATTTTTCCCCTGTTATCAAGCCATCAGGGTTCTCAATTAATCCCTTGTTGGCTTTTAACATCTTGAATTGAAATTTATTATTAATTCTTTTGTTATCCACAGGACTGTCTAACACTGTAGATTTTCCTTTGCTAGTTTGCCACCAGGAACCAATATCGCCAAAATCATCGGTATTGCGTTGAAAGTTATATTTCCCACGGAAAGACCTGCTTCCACTATTCTTGACTTTAGAATCAGCAAAAAGTGTATAGGACTGACTTTTTGCTTTTTGTCCATTACTGTCAACACTGACAGAAGACCACATTTTTTCCTGCAAGAGAATGTCGAGTAGACCGTCCATTCTTCTCCTTGCATCTGCAATTTCCTTATCTCTAAGTGAAATCTCTGCACTTAATTTCTTGTTTAAGCTCTCAGCTCTTTAAAACCTTGCAGCTTTCATCTGCTAGCATATTTTCAAACTTAGTGACTTTCTCTTTCTCAACCATCAACTCTACTAATGTCTCTTTCTCATACTGTTCTTTATTTGCTCTCAACTGCGTCAACTCTAGTTGTAGAGACTGAATCTTAATATCATCATTGTTATCATACATAATCTCATCATTCTTCTTAAGGGGTACGATATTCATATCCTTAATTTGATCACTGAGAATCTCATTATCATGCCTCACCTCATGAAGCATTTTTATATAAGTTTGCTCATGTTCATTGTTCTCCATTTTCAATTTGTCATACATCTGTTTATTCTGCTGGGCCTCTTGTGTAATATTTTCCACCTCAATTTGCTTCTCTTTCATCTGAACTTCCAATTGCTTTATGTTTAACAATGCTGAATCCAAACTTGCTTGAACACTACCAAGTTCTGAGTTTGATTTGCCTAAATCATCTGTAAGTTTAGATACTTTTTCATGTAACTTACTTACTTCAGCAGTACATTCTATGAAACTTTCCCTTTGCTCTAGGGTACTCTGTTTTATGTCCAGCTGCTTCTTCTCTTCTAGCTTCCTTTTCCGATACCTCTCACTACTTTCATGAATTTCCTTTTCACATAGCAGTCTTTTTATTTCAGACTCAGTCAGCTCACGGTCTCCATATCCTAATAGTTCACGGTATTTGTCATACTCACTCATTTTATAAGAGTTTCAACTGACTCAATGAATTACTGTACATCAATTCCTGTTATAGTACCTATATATAGCATACACTACCTATGCATCAACATATTGTACAATCAATCGATATAATTATCGACAAAACGACACTTATCAACAGGAAATAGCGATGGATAGTACAGGCAGACTTGCTGAAATGCAGAAAAGTGGCACAATCTACACAGAACAAAATCACTTATCTTAATATACTTCCGTCCCTTCCGCCAACACACCAGATATCACAAAGTTCTGCAGATAAAACCGTTCCAGCGCAGAAAGGTACACGAACTAGACTTTCTTCTCTTCCGGTTCTTGCCAAAGTGTAGAATGCGCTCAACACAGCATCAGCACACAAAAAATGCAGCACAGCAACCTCCGTGACTTTTGACTTGAGATAATCTGCAAACGACTCCTCAAAAACACTTCACATTTAGTTAAACTTGACTGTCTACCAACAACCTGTCAAATTCCCACTGTTATATTCTACCGTGTTGGACACAGTAAAGCAAATAGGTCGAGGACTATGAAGCAATGCGAGGATACATAAGCCACGCCCACACAGGGCTCTCCTATCACGCGAACTCCGTGGGTTTCATTCCGTTAAATAAACTGGCCACCAAATGTTAAATATCCAAATGTTATCCGATGGAAAACGTACCTTTTCAATGAGTTATGTTACCTCCAAGGTATGTTAATGAAGACCACCAATATATGTAAACGTTCGTTTTAATACTATCCTGATATAATGAGAGTGGGTGTTTAGTTAATGATTAAACTGTTCATGCGCCCACACAGAGCAGAACATAATTCCTATATCACGCGAATGTCAAAATATCAAATTCTCTAAGACTAACATACCACTGCTACACACGAGATACTGTTAGTGAATTCAATCTGTTTGTTGACATAGATTCCGCCACCCAGGCTATTTATGGTCATGCGTTACTACTGTCACTACTACTGTTTTCCTACCGTGTTAAATGTTGCAGTGAGTGTGCGTGGGTACATTCACACACTACAGGTACACGCATCAGAGGCATGGAATGGTGTAACGGCAGGCGAAGGTTAATGACGTTTATTACACCACAACACGTTACATTAACACAGAATACACAGTCATAATCAAAGTACAAGTCATAGCAATACAATAATACAGTACTCCAGTCACATCTCCACTTCTCAGAATCATTAGCGCTATACAATCTCAATGGCCTCTCAAATCTGCGCTATAAGATAAATATGGATCCTCTCAGCAACGGTCATCATCACCGTACTTATATAATAAACCTGCCTCATCAAAGACGCTCTCAACATTGGCGCTCTAATATAAATATGGATCCTCTCAGCAAACGGTCATCCTCGCCGTGCTGACAACATGAATAATAATGGCCTCCTTAAATCTGCTCAATAAAGACGCTCTCAACATTGGCGCTCTAATATAAAGATTGATCCTCTCAATAATAACAATGGATCCGGTTAGCAAACGGACATCATCCTCGCCGTGCTAACTACTTAAATGGCCTCCTCAAATATGCCTCATCAAAGACGCTCCTCAAATATAATGGATCCGGTTAGCAAACGGACATCATCCTCGCCGTGCTAACAACCTAAATACTCAGCAACGGACATCCTCGCCGTGCTACAATAATAATGTGGCCTCCTCACAGATAGCAAACGGACATCATCGCCGTGCTACTGCATAAATAGCATCCTCAAGATACTTATGGATCCTTACCTCTTCAAAATACTCACAAACATAATTCTTCAATTAACTCAGGAATTACTGGCCTACACAAATAATGGCCTCTATAACTTTTGCACTGCGCAGGCATACTCAAAACACACACTGTAGGGCCGACCTCTCCAGTCGGTGCCCAAAAACAGACTGCTTCACGGGAATACCCTTCTCCCGCCTGAAACAGATACGAGACCCGGCTGTTCAAAAAACACCGCTCAGTCTCACTACTTGCACGGGCTAGCCACAAATAGCTAAAACCCCGTAGCTCACAACAGTTCGGAGTGAATACACCTTCACAATTGAACTGCCTAGCGTTCACACGCTTTTCTAACTTAACATCAGCTTAATCAAGCAACGTAACCCGTAATCGAATCTATTCGCTTAACATTTTCAAGATCACCTCCCCTTGCTAATATTTACTCTGTATCACTACCCCTCCACTGTGGTGTGAACTTTCGTCTTCATGTCCTGAGGACAGCACCAATTCACCTGTGATGAATTTCTTCTTGTCAATGTCTACCCCCTTCCACTTTGTTTCACACATTCCCAGAACCTCGATTTTATATTCCCTAATTTCTGCTGCTACTTTCCCTTGTTCGTTTAATGTCCGAACATTCCAGGTGCCAAATCTGGAAGTTCTCCTAGAATAAAGAAGGTTAGTCAGTAACACAGACTCCTTTCGGCTTTCTCTGTGTTGCATCATACGCCTCCCCGCGAGAGGACCTTCCCCTGACTTGGATGGCTGTGTTTTATTTTCTTTATTTGACTTGTCCATGTTTGTTGAAGTTTTTTTTGGTTTAAATTTTTTACAGGATGGGGTAACGAGCCCCATGCCCAACCCTCCTTAGTCGCTTTCTACGACATGCATAGCAGGGAACAGTGTTACTATTATTTGCTCACTTTTCGGGCCCCGGTAACACACGGGTGTCTCTGCAGTTATCTGTACTGGAAAGACACGTTATTCTAACACTAGCTAATAGTATATAGAAATTATCTTCTTAAGATTATTACAGCTATTTTCTACAACAAAATACTTCCTATAAAAATCTAACATTATTTCCTAATTTATCATTTGTCCATATACTAGCTAATCGAGTACATGGACCTATAACAAACTTCCTACATTTTTAGTTCTCTAACAATCTCTATCTCTGTCTGTCTCTATCTCAATCTCTAATTGAACTTGACCATGCTAACAATAGTATTTGTACCCCTTCATTTTGCACCTAGCACCTGTTTTTCTCTGCTGTTCTATGGGAAAGTATCAGGAGTTCATGTTTTTTGTAAACCTGACAACAGTGTAAAATGCTGATTTCAGCACGTATCGTCTATCTCACGTCCTCATTAAACGAATCAATTGCACCAGTGCAGGTGTTGTCGTGGATAAATGTCCACTGTTTATAGTTACATCTACATTCCTTTCTCTTATAAATATAAAAAGATGTCACTCAAAATTATATTACTTTGTCTTTGTTTTTGGTGTTATCTTAGAGTGCTCTCTACAAGTGTGAGAACCATCGTATAAAACGTAGAGTAGCTGTCACTCAAAGTATGCCAGTAGCATAAAATACACAGATGTGTAGTACTCAGTGACCTGCACGTAATGCGCTCTTTTGTTTTGTGTAAGCGTTCTCTTGATTGACAGCTCACGACCCCAGTGTCAACTATTTGTGAAGCTAACTTTAGTTTTGTAACAATTAAATGTGAGAAAATAATTATGCATGTTTTTCGTTCTATGCTTTAAGTCCGCTTTGTGATCTATTATTTTAATCTATATATTAGCTGAAAGCAATGCTGCAGACGGAGCATGCAGCCATGTTGTATTGTTCACTAATTCCCTATTATATGTTAATTTTTATATTATAACTCAGATGTAACTATACATCTGACCATTGTGCGGTCACATTTACCAATGTAATGAAAGCTCCATTTGCTTTTTTTTATATCTTTTTGTATGCTTATTTTGATGTCTCGGTGTGTACCTTCAATTTTGTTCATGTTGCTGCCAAAAACATGAATGATTCTACTTCTTGTAGACGGAATACAGTATTTGCAGATATTGTATGTTTAAACAAATTTTTTAAAGTTTTCGTTATTGTACCAGATGTATTTACGTGGGTCGTATCGAACAATATTGAAAACTTCCTCATGGTAAGGATAATGCTGTCCTTTTTTCTCATATGTGTTTTTGTGACCGTGTCCGATATTCATAATATTTAGACGATATACTTATGCGTTGTTTTTCAGCGGTTATTGTTGTGTGCTGTTTATCAGCTGCTGCATTTATTATAATAATAGCCCCTTCAGTCATAACTGACTATGAAAATGCGCCCCTGAGGTGACAGCCCTCAGCTGCTTATTTTCATTATGTTCCGTTCGACGTTTTCTCCTCTCTTCTGCTTGCTGTGAGAGCTTCTTTTCTCCCAATCTGAGATGGCGCCGTAGAGAATATCGCCACTTGTTGCGATCGGCAGCTTCATCCTCCCAGGTTGCTGGATTTATGTCCAGTGCCCCCATGTCTCTCTTGCACACATCTTTGAACCTCAGCTGCGGTCGCCCAACTGTTCTTTTGCCATCTGCCAATTTTCCGCAGAAGATATCTTTCGGGATGCGACCATCTTCCATGCGGCGGACATGGCCAAGCCAGCGTAGTCTGCGCTGTCTAAACAGTGTTTACATGCTTTAAAGGCCAGCACGTGACAACACCTCGACACTTGTCACTTTGTCTTTCCACGAAATACCAAGGATGGAGCGTAGACACTGTACATGGAAGGTAGTAAGCTTTCTTTCTTGCTTAGCATAAGTTTTCCATGTCTCGCTGCCATATAGAAGTGTGCTGGTGACGCTGAATGTATTTATGTGTTGTTTATCAGCTGTTATTTTGTGTGTGATGGTTATCAGCGGTTTATTTGTATGCTGTTTATCAGCTGCTATGTGTGCGTTTTCTTTATCAGCGATTATTGTTGTGTACTGTTTTATCAGCTGCTATATTTATGTGCTGTTTATCATCTGTTATTTGTGTGTGTTGCTTATCAGCTGTTATTTTTGTGTGCTGTTTATCAGCTGCTATATGTGCGTTGTTTATCATAGCATAAAGTTGCACATTTAGCAGTCAGTTTAATTTAGCATCAAGTTGTATATTTAGTAGTCAGTTTAATTTAGCGTCAAGTTGTATACTTAGCAGTCTGTTTAATTTAGCGTTAAGTTGTATATTTATTTTAGCATCAAGTTCCATATTTAGCAGTCAGTGTAATTTAGCATTAAGTTGCATATTTAGCAGTCAGTTCAATTTAGCATCAAGTTGAATAATTAGTAGTCAGTTTAATTTAGCATCAAGTTGCATATTCAACAGTCAGTTTAATTTAGCATCAAGTTGCATATTTAGCAGTCAGTTTAATTTAGCATAAAGTTGAATAATTAGTAGTCAGTTTAATTTAGCATCAAGTTGTATATTTAGCAGTCAGTTTAATTTAGCATCAAGTTGCACATTTAGCTGTCAGTTTAATTTAGAGTCAAGTTATATATTTAGCAGTAAGTGTAATTTAGCGTCAAGTTGTATATTTAGCAGTAAGTGTAATTTAGCATCAAGGGGCATATTTAGCAGTAATTATAATTTAGCATCAAGTTGCAAATTTAGCAGTCAGTTTAATTTAGCGTCAAGTTGTATATTTAGCAGTCAGTTTAATTTAGCATCAAGCTGCATATTCAGCAGTCAGTCTAAATTAGCGTCAAGTTGCAGATTAGCTCCCTCAAGCATCATGTACAAAGTGACTAATACGAGTTTGTGCATGGGGCTGGCTACTTCATCACGTAAAAAAGGAGACAGTGTCACATAACTTTGTTTGCTCTCTTTTCCTCTCCGGCAGTTTTGAGCTACCTTTATTGTGCGTACTAATTATGTGCGCCATTCGATTGTTGGCACGTTCTATTTTCCAACCTTCCGATAGCATTTGGTATTTTCGAGTCAATGTTTACACTCCTTCCATTCATTTGTGGTTGTTTGTTTACCTGAGAGTTTGATACAAATCAGACCAGAATGGCTGGCAAGGTCATTTTCGTATAGTGACCCAGTGTTATGTTTCACGGGGAACGCCAGTCCATTATCGAAACTGGTGACAGATTACAGACACATGGATGATGTAGGAAACGTCCGGACAGATTTGTTTGGCCAAGATGTTGCAGGAGGACAGCGAGTGTAAACATTACCGAGAATAGACGGAAATAACAACTCCATATGCGGAAAATTGACTGTATGAATTTTGCAGACGCGTGGGTCATGCGGAAAATTCAACGGGGGAAGTTGTCGTGGCATGCACTTTCGAATGCTATTGGCTTGGCAGTTTGGAGGCTAGTGTTCATTCACGTTGATTAGAAGTTTTGTCGGAAACACCAGGCAAAAGCGTGGGCCGAAAGTTGTAATATAATGTAGCACATTTTGGACGTATAACACTGCATTCCAGGGTCGTCAAAAGTGGACAGCTCAGACTGAAGCCAGGAAAGAGTAGATGTTGGGATTCTGAACTTACGGGAACGGAAAACAAGTGTTGGAGCACCTTTTGAGTCATACAGTGGGGAAACTCCGCCTTTTATTAAGGAAACCGGACTCCCACGTGATCTACTCACAGGGTCACAGAGGAATTATATAATAAAAATAGTGCCCCAGATGCGTGTTTGAGGTGTCTTTATCAAGTTGCCAAGACTATTCTGCTGAGTTTTGACATATTTTATATACTTTGAATTTGACATGTTTGAACTTGCTGATGGTTATACAGGTCCTTAAGAGGCTGGAACCCTCAGCACATGAAAATTTTATATTCATGAACCACCACAACAAAGCGCTGGCGATTGCTTCGAGCTAGTTCTCTCCAGGAACCAAAAGCAGAGGTAACCCCAGACTCCAAGTGGAGCAGGGAGTGGAAGATGATGCTATCATATGTCTATATATATATATATATATTTTTTTTTCTTCTATCATTTGTAATAAATATAAGTATATTTAAACATGTCCAACCAGGCACAAGCATCTTGCCGCCGTCCAGTCGAAATTTTCCCAGAAAATTAACTAAAAGAATGTGATTTGTCATCAAATCCCTTGAGTTATATATTCGCTTGGGGAGAGTAAAAATTCAGAGAAAAGATTCGCTTGACGGACAGTGGGAAAGGCGCCTGATTAATATCAGGAAAACAAAGACTTAGCAGCATAATGTGTTCTTTTATTCCCTCTAAAGTTTGTGGTATGAGTCTACGAGACCATTTGAGGTACGATTCAACGATACCAGCTGTACTGCTGTTCTGTTGATGAAATTTTGCGATCGACACTTGAAACGTACATTCAACGGGTTGAAGATACCTGCCTTGACCAGGAGAAGTGCCCTCGCCACAGAGACGAATACTCGGAAATAGAAGCATCAACACTTCGGCAGTTTGGAAGCTAAGTGACATTTTTAGCAGGCCAACACAACAGAACTTATTGATATATATTTGAGACCCAAAGATGCAGCAATAGAGAATGCAGTCAGCGACTAATAGCTTGACTGCTTGCGTCAGGGTCAGCGAACCAGAGCTGACCAAGACCCTACTCCACCTCCAAGTGGTGGTCATGGAAACAGGTTGCATCACTGCAGTCTGACTGAGAGAGTACGGATCGAAGTGGGAAGGCAAACCCGGTCACAAAAATTGCCGTGCTGAAGTCGGATGTGTCGGCCGAAAGGTGCAGATATCGCAGCTTCACTGTAAACGGACACAACGCAACCAACGTCCTTTTCAGGACGAACGAGGAAGAAGAAGAAGATATATATTCCCCAACTAAGCTTCCTAAAGCCGATTTCAATGACGAAACTTATTTTGTTATATAGTAAAAACCAGTTCATATTTATTTAAATTTGTTCCAAAGTAATTAATCATTAAATTTGTTATGTTTTGTTATTTACAAATTCATAGTTGATTTAGTTATTACAGAGAGGAGTGCACAAGGATGAATCAGCATCTTTAATATGTTTACATCTATAGAGCCAAATAACAATAAGAATTTCACTGTTAATTCAGTTGGGGGCTTGTACGAGCTAAATTAAATATATATTACGTCTTCACAAAAGTTGTCGGGCAGATAAAAGTTAACATTGCTAAGACGCATTCAGCATCATTCTTGACTTCTGAAATATCTTATGAACACTCCCTCGAAGTAGAAGCATCATCATCCTTCTATCTGTATCTCTGCCAAGAGTAATCTTGTGCGAAGGTAGATACTTTTGAAGACCCACATTAGACACTCTAGGTTTTGGCCATTGTTGGACTATCACTGCAGAACAAATAGGAGGCAACCCGTTACAGACGGTTGGGATGAAATCAATGAGGTTTTTAGGTTAATAACACTGGCTAACAAAAAAAAAATTTTTTTTCTTTCTCTAACATTTCTATGTTTTTCTGGTCAATTTTAATGCGCTGTTTTTAAATCTGCAAACCGTTTTTCTCTATCAGGTCGGGATCTCTAGAAATACGCAATTGAAGTTTTTTAACAACGCATACAGTATTACAACATCATTCGTACTCGTACAAGAAGTATAACAGTTATGTAGGCTTGAATTTCTTTGCAGTCGACTTTCGTCGGTGAATGGCATGTGGTACATCGCGATGAAGCATCCAACAATAATCGGCAAGCATGGTCACACTCCACCGTCCTTGATAACGTGACTCCATTACGGCGATATCTTGATGGAATCGTTCTCCATGTTCATCGCTGACTTCGCCAAGGTTGTTAGGGAAAAAGTCAAGATGCGAATCGAGCAAATGGATTTTGAGGGACATGTTACAGCTCATAATTCTGTATGCATCTATGCACTGCTTAACAATATGCACATAGTCGACAGATTTGTGATTTCCCAGAAAGTTATCGACGATCGATTTGAATGCCATCCATGTGCGAAGTTCACTACCATGTAACAAGTTCTCGAATTTTTTGTCTGCAATAACTTTCCTAATCTGAGGTCCTACAAAGATACCTTCCTTTATCTTAGCATCGCTAACTTGCGGAAACTTTTCTCGAAGATAAGTGAAAGCTTTGCTCGTTTTATCTAACGCTTTTACGAAATTCTTCATGAGCCACACCTTTATATGTAACGGTGGTAAAATGATGCTGTCTTTGTTAACTAATGGCTCCTGTATTACATTTTTATGCCCGAGCTGCATACGATTCCTGATAGGCCACACCTTTCTTGCATAATGTTCCTGTCTGTTGCAGCTGTCCCATTCACATAGGAAGCAACAAAATTTAGTATACCCAGTCTGCATGCCCGTGAGAATTGCAATGATCTCTAGGTCTCTACAAATCCGCCATTGGTAGTCACTGTACTTTATCTTTGCCAGAAGTATAGCCATATTGTCATAAGTATCTTTCATATGAACAGAGTAGGCGACTGGAATTGATGAAAATAAATTTCCGTTATGCAATAACACGGCTTTTAGACTAGTCTTGGAAGAGTCGATGAAAAGTCGCCATTCGTTGACTATGTGCTCATGACTGAGGCGCACCATTAGACCGTTTACATCTTTGCAATAGCAAATGTCATCATCCATCTCAAAGTATTGAACAAGTTCTCTGTGTCTATGACGAAATTTAGATATCGGAGTATTGGGCGTTAAAAGATTCCATTCTTTGAGTCGCAAACCGAGTAATTCCGCTTGTCCTTTGGTAAGAGCGAGATCACGTATTAGATCTGAAAGTTCTGAATGGTTAATTAAGTGAACACCATCATTCACCGGTATATAATCCGAGTCAGAATTAGTTTCTAAAGCAGGTAAACTATCACTTTCTGATGGTTCATTCACGTCCAACGGATATTGTTCTGGTGGAACTGGGATCGGACACGTGATTGGATCATGAGGCACTGGTTTCGAAACCGATTCAATATTTGGATAAACCACAGACTTCTAGTTTTAAAAGTGAAACCATGGATATTTGTCAAGCAGAAGTAACAATCAGTAGCGTGATTTGTCGGTTTACGCCATATTACTGGCACTCCAAAAGGCATCGACTTATGCTTCGGCGATTTTCGTAACCAACCTGCCAATGTATTTGCACAAGTCGAACAAACTGCATTTGGCTTCCAAGATTTATTTGCATCCTCAACTTTCGAATCGAAATAAAGTTCATATGCTTTCTTTAGTAATGGTGTAAAGTTTTTCTGGTGAACACGATCGGTAAAATATCCGCACACGTAACAGAACAGATCAGCTGAATTTCTACAACTTCTAGAAGCCATATTTCGCTCAGAATTATTTCAAAATACAGTAACTATTTGAAAAATAGCATAACATATGTCATGCATCTTTTAGCAGTATAAAAAGTAGAATTATTTTGCATTTTATTAATTTTTAATAAGTTATATAGTAAAAAGGTTAAACTATGACTTTTACAAGCAATATAAGAGAGAAAAAAACCGGACTGATTCTAAAGGCGACGAACTGGAACGGACTACGGACTACGACTTATGGAACATGGAACACAAGAAGTATAAATGGGAAAGAAGAGGAGCTGATGGAAGAGATGAGGAAAGCAAAACTAGAAATCCTGGCTATTACCGAAACAAAGAAAAAGGGACAAGGAGTCATGGATCTCGATGGCAACACTCTGCTATAGAGTGGTGTACCCACATCTGAAAGAGCTAAAGGGGGCGTGGGTTGCATTGTGGCCAAAAACCAGAAAGATAGTATCAAGGGATGGAACTTTGTCTCGGAGCGCATTATGGTTGTAAAACTAAAAGAAGGAGAAACCATAGTCAACCTGGTCATAGTGTATGGGCCAAATGAGGATGAGAGAGCAGAGGTCAAGGAAGAATTCTTCGAGCTGCTTCAAAGGACAGTGGATGACTGCCTAGATGAAATTATCATGCTCGGAGATTTCAATGCCAGAGTTGGAAATGACCATGCTAGATGGGGTGGAGTTATCGGAAGATATGGAGAAGATACTCTCAATGACAATGGAAAGCGACTCCTCAGATTCTGCAGTGAGCAGAATCTGATCATTACCAACACAAAGTTCCCCCATAAGCGCATACATGCATACACTAGGTGTGAACCAACAAAGAATGAGAAGTCAGTGATCGACTATGCCATTGTTAGGAGGAGCTCATTCAAATATGTCCGGGATGCTAGAGTCTGGAGGGGGCCAGAGATTGGAAGTGATCACTACCTGCTTACAATCAAAAGAACAACTGAAAGAGTTGCTCAGCCTAGGAACTGCCCAGCACCACGCAAGAAACCAAGTAAACGAACGGAAGAAATGAGCATTAAAACCTACAAGCTGAAAGAGCCAGAAATTAAGACCAGATATCAGGGGCTTATTGCTACAGCGGTGATAAACACAGAAGAACAACCTGATGACTTGGAAACCCTGTGGCTTAAATTCAAGGACATCATAAAGACAGCTGCTGCAGAAGCATGTGGTGAAGTCCGACTTGGGAACAAGAGAAAGAGGACACCTTGGTGGACAGAGGAAGTCAAAGAGAAAATAAGAGAGAAGAAAATGGCATGGAAACAATACTTAGGAGCTAAAAACACAGCAGGACAAATAGAGAAATATAGAGAATATGTGATACTCAGAACAGAAGCAAAGAACAAGGTGCTAGCAGCAAAACAGAAGTCCTGGGAAGAATTTGGAGAAAAGCTAGAAAAGGATGCGCAAGAAAACCAGAAATTGTTCTATAAGACCCTAAAGAACATGAGGAAGGAAAAACAATGCCCTCTTAAATTTATAAAGGACAAGCAAGGCAAATTGCTTACTGCCCCGAAGGAAGTAATGGAAAGATGGAAAGAATATTTCTCAGAACTCCTTGATGGTGAGCAAGGTAGAGCATCAGAAATGGTAACCACTAGCACAGAAGAGGATACAAATGGTGATGAAGATGACATAAAGATGGAAGAACTGAAGGCAGCACTGGAGAAAATCAAGATGGGCAAAGCAGCAGGGCATGATGGTATAACACCAGAAATGGTTAAGTACATGGGAGCATCAGGCGACCTATTACTCCTAAGGGTCCTACAGGCAGCATGGTGCAACAAGGCCATACCAAAGGATTGGGAGATTGCCATCATAACACCGATTTTCAAAAAGGGTGACAATCGACAATGTGGAAACCACAGAGGCATATCCCTTCTCAGTGTCCCTGGTAAAATCTACTCTAGAATCCTAGAGCAGAGACTCCGATGCCTAGCTGAGCCACAATTGGATGAAGCCCAGTGCGGATTCCGAGCAAACCGAAGTACTCAAGACCTAATCTTCACACTCAGACAGCTGAGTGAAAAGGCCCTTGAGTACAAGAGTGAGATCCATCTTTGTTTCATAGATCTGGAAAAGGCGTTTGACAGGGTCCCCTGGAGCAAACTTTGGGACTGTTTGGCAAGGAAGAACATTCCAGCACCTCTGATTCATGCTATACAGAGCTTCTACAAGTCTTGCAGAAATTATGTGAGAACAGCAAACTATAAGTCAGAAGAGTTCAGGACCACCACTGGTGTAAGACAAGGCGATATCCTGTCACCTTATCTTTTCATACTCCTCATGGACGATGTCATCAAGGCATGTAAGGAGAGAACAAGAAAGTATTCAGTGGGGTACTGGAAGATGAGACAGGTCTGTATTTCAGAGCTAGCATTTGCTGATGATGTTGTCCTGATTGCTAAATCAGAGACACATCTCCAATCCAACCTGCAAGTCTGGAAGGAAAAGCTGGAGAAGAGAGGGATGATCATAAGCAGCTCTAAAACAAAATCCATGGTGATATCACGAGAAGAAAGAAAACATCAGATTAAGTTGGGAGAACAGGTCCTGGAGCAGGTCGACCACTTTAAATATCTCGGAGCTATTATATACCGAAAGGGGGGCATCAAAGAAGAGTTAGCCACTCGAAAAGCAGTGGCTGGGAGACTTTATCAGGCCATAAATCGAGGATTCCTCAGCAAGAAAGAGGTTGGTAAGAAAACGAAGATGGCTGTATACCGCTCCACCTATGTCCCAGTCTTGACATATGGATGCGAGTCATGGGCAATGACTACAACCCACAAAAGCCAGATTCAAACCTCAGAAATGAGGTATCTGAGGAAGGTGGTTGAAGTAACAAGAAGAGACATGGTCCGCAACCAGACAATACGTCAAGGCCTAAAATCCCACCCGCTGCAGACCCAAATAGAACAGTCCCAACTAAGATGGTTTGGCCATGTCTGCAGAATGGGAGAAGATCGGCTACCACGACAAGCATGGGAAACAAAGAGCCAGGGATCCAGACCTCCAGGACGACCCAGAGTCCGCTGGGAGGACAACATTAGACAATCTTTGAAGGACCGAGGACTAGAATGGAACCAGGCCAGGAAAAAGACAGCTGATAGAATAGTCTGGCGCTCTCTCTTCCAAACCTCTACACCTTACGGTAGAGAGGAACGACTAAGTAAGTAAGTAAGATACGGTTTGAATATATTGTGTATTTACTGAGATCTATCTATTCTCAACACCTGCTCTATTAAAACTGAACATCCTCTGTATACAAACAATGCCGCAAACAAGTACCCAAAATTTGGCTTGCCCCCAAATCTCCGCAAGTACTACAACAATTAGCAATTTATCCCGAAAACAAAAACCACAATTTAACAGACGACAGGATTAACAGAATAAAAGCCGTCATGTAATTTGTAATTTTCATACAGCAACACCAACAATAGTAACAAAGCACCAGCCTTAAGAATTATCACGGGATTGCATCCCCTGCTCGGCAGTGATGGTCCAAAATTTGTAAATACTGTAACAGCGCCATCTTGTCATCGCCATGGCATCTGTCGTTTAAGAGCGCCATCTTGTCATCGCTATTGTGTCCGTGGTTCCCTACCTTTTTACCACAACATCTTCAGGAGGACGATATATTACTTGGCCACAATAAAGCCTAGAGATAGTTGAGTTTTATATTTGTGTTTTCGCTCCTTCTAGAGCATCCATCACGTTTGTTATTTTCGTGGCTCAGTTACTATGCGCGCGCACTAGATCGTGAGTGATTAGGCCTAGCGGCCTATATAAAGAGTGCGCTGGCTAGCAAACACCTATAAAGACAATAGTTATTTAAATTTAATACAAAATTAGTAAATAAAATGAAACTAAATACCCCAATTATAACCGATTTTTAGATTGAACAGGGTAGACCAAGATGAAACGAGAAGAGGCAATAATGGCCAGCTGTTAAATGCCCGCTCTCCACCCATCACCTTTTCAAAACTACAACAACAACGCAAAGACCTTTTTCTTCGTCAGTCGCCCCAAAGAAACCAGAGTCGAGATCTGAAGGTGCCGCGAACACGTGAGTTAATTTAGATAGAACGGTATTCTTCAACATTTCGATCTATAATGTTAGAAAAAATATAGGGCTGTAGGTCTACCACCTATTTGGTATCGTGTTTAATGAAATAGATAAATGTGTTTTTTCACGATAATTGATTATACTTCTACTGTATATTTTTAGTGGGTTACTTTGAGGTGAGTTTGACGTGAGAATAGTTATTTAGATTTCTGGTGAGCGCAATGCCACCCCTTTGTGCGTACGGCACTTTGATACATAAGCGTGAGGAATAAGCGTTTCTCTGTTTGCTCCTTGCGGAGCATGGAGACACCATTGCGGCTGGGTCCAACAGAAGCCTGCACGAAGCATTTATATGCTATGGCAATAGTTGGTTTCTGTAACAATGTGTTTCATATGATGAGATTCCCAACTATCAGTCGGCATATACGACATGCTTCGGAGTGTAGAAACGTATATTGATGTGGATCTGTTGCGAGGGGGTAGCTTATTCTCATTAAGGAGAGTAATGCTTGTACATATCGTTTAATATTATTTCTTGCTCATTTTATTATTATTTAATTGTTGTTATGTGTAGGGTAGTTTATGAGAGCACGTGGGTCCACTTGGGAATAAATTATGTTTCTTCTCGCTCCTTATGGAGCATAGGGCCACCAATGTGGCTGGACTCCTTATGGAGCATGGGGGCCACCAGTGTGGCTGGTCTCCTGATGGAGCATGGGGTCACCAATGTGGCTGGCCTCCGCATGGAGACTATACAAAACATTCAGATGCTCTTGCAGTAGTGGTTTCGGTAGCAATTTGTGTTACACGGTGAGATTGCCAGCCTCATGCACAACACCATACTAGTCTCATTAGACGACATGCATGGACTGAGTGTGTGTGCATGATAGTTGAATGTTTCAGGTGGCGTGGAAGAACAGTTTGCCAGGTGATAGCATGGTTTTTCTCATTATTTAACTATTATGATTTTAACTAGTCAGTGCTTTGTTTCCGTTTCAGGTTAGCATTGAGCACTTGCTGGGTGTTTGTTGGTTTATTTGTTTAGTGTTTGCTTTATTTGCTTTTTGTCACTGAGAGGGTTATATAAATAAATACAGCCCCTGTCTTAGAATCAGAGTTTTATTGTTGTTCGGGTCGGATGCGAGTATGCAAGAAAGTGATCACATATCACAACAGCATCATCATTTCTCGTCCACCCTATCACAATACATATAGCAAATTTAATAATTAATTGTTGTTTAACAAGAGTGAATAAATAAGTGATGTGAGTGAATTTACACTATAGAGTTTTTCCTCACAGAAAAAATGGTTAAGGTGGTTTGCTATGGTGGTGAAGATCATTGCCTTGACGTTTGGAGCGGTTACCCCTGCAACTACACCTGGGACGTGCACTGACCACAGAAGTCGATAATTGACAGAGCAGTCAGGAAACCAGTTTCAACATCTGGACATTAAAGTTATTTTAACCAGGCCAAAGCAGAAATAATTTTCACCACCAATTCAAACCACCTTCACCAGTTTTTTTTTCGATGAGGAAAACTCTATAGTTTAAATTAACTAACATCACCTATTTATTTACTTGTTTTAAACAATAATTGGTTATTAAATTTGTTATATGTATTTACAAATTAATACTTGATTTAATTATTACAGAGAGAAATGCACACGTATGAATCAGTTATCTTAAATATAAATAGAACAAAGCTACTTAAGTAATATTTTACTGAATAATTCAGTTGGGGGCTCAGAAACGAGCATAAATATCTGTATCTTCATAGAAGGGGCGGACAGATACAAAGTTCACGACAGCCTTGATAAATTCAGCGTAGTGCTTGGATTTTGAATTATCCTATGAAGACTTCCTAAAATAGAAGCACCATCCTTCTATTTACAACTCTGCCAAAAGTAATCTTGAGCGAAGGTAGATAACTCTAAAGACCCTCTTTGTGTACTCTAAAGTTTGGTATTATTGGACCATCACTGCAGAACAGGGGAGGCAATCCCGTGACAAGAATAAAACCGGATATAACAAAAATAAGCACAGTCATGAAATATATGGCACTTGTCACGTAGGTTTTGATCATTAAATTGCCTAGATCTTCCTCTTTTTCTGTCACCCGTATTCTCCATTTTTATTATCACTCTTTACCTTTTTCCTGTATTTTTCGCATTCGTTGCGAAAAATATATTTCTTTCCGATCATCGTTTTTCTTTCTCATACTGACTAGTAACCTTATTACATAGATGTCAGTCAGACGTGAAGTGCAATTTAGTTGCAGTCCATCTCAGACATCGAGCCGACTTGGGTCTGCACCTTCAGATGACACGACACTCCTGAGTTAGATTCTCGACGTAAACGCGTGAGAATGCTAGGAGAGAGCCGACATCCGTCTGCATTTTCACCGGTCAACAACTAGTTGCATCGGCCGAACGATTAAGCAGGAGCGAATATTTACACCTTATAGTCGCAGTTTCAGACATCTGTCTGGAAATCCCAGCTGACACGGCTCACTGTTGGCCCGGTCAGCGTGAGGTGCGAAGTAGTATAAGTGTCAGTTCAGAGTTTCGTCGAAATAGCTCCGGCGAAGTGTGAAAATCGCCCATGCACTGCAGACGGTTGTCTGAGATTTGCAACTGACACGCGTACATCTTGGTCAGTAGGTGGCAGTTACGACATGTTAGGAGTTAAACGTAGCTGTTATGAGAAGGGGGAGAGATCGGGGCGGGGGGAGATAGTTCATCCTTTGTCTGGTTTAAAATATTAACCCACGTATGAAACTATTTCATTTCACTCAGTAACTTTGCAGTTAGACTAGAACAACCTTCGTTCGATTTCTAAATAATCTCTGTAAATAGAGATGGCCTTTAGTTTGGTCGAAGTGGTTTAAGTTCTTAGTACTTCTGTGTTTGAGGTAAATATTATATATAATAGATCTCTAGAATTTTGTGAAGTGATTAAGTGTTAATCGCCGATTTCATTTTAAACTAGTTCTGTGTGCAGAGTGAATATTTTGATAGTTTGTTAATTCTTTAGTCGACGAGTCGCAGTGGAAATACAAAACAAATTATATTTTTAGCTTACCAAACAAGTAGCTGAAATGAATTTAATTTAACTGTTAAATACTCAGTCGAAACTGTTTTAATAACTAACTTAAAAATGCTAGATGCGACATCAGTGAATATTGACGGAATACGCAGATATTCCTAATTCCTGATGATTGATTCTATATAACTTATTTCACGGGAAGGTTTAAATATAAGTCAAGCTGTAGGCTTGTCGTGTAAGATGTAAGTTATATTGAGTACATATATGTAAATTATTTGATATGTGTTCTTTCCATTTTATATAGTGAAACTGTGGTACCCAACTTGCCAGCGTTTAGTAAAGAGACATATTTGTGTGAAGCATAGACAGTTCCTATCTTTAACCACGTGGGTTGTTTTTTGTTTCAAGTAACACTGGTCTGACAGTGCATATGCCATCACAGAGAGACAGTAATAGCAATCCCACTAACGGTTTCTAAAGACTAGAAATATATACAGTAGAACTCCATTTATCCGAACCCCATGGGACCGAGCATCGTTCGGATAATCAAATGTTCGGATAATTGGATTACATAATGTATCGAGTACATGTACACATATTTCTAAAAATAATTAACCATCACAAGGAAAATACACTATAAAACATATTTACTTGTACTGTAATAATAATACCCACACTGTATTAGATCACTGTATCACCAAAATCTTTTATTACACTGCAGTGCATGTACTACTTGTATTAATTATTTTTGTTAAGAAAGAGAAATGTTTTCAAAATAACATTACAAACGATTCAAAACCAGGCGCAACTTACGTATACATGTACTTGCACAGATGTAGCCCACTATTTAAAATAATGAGGAATCCTCTTTTGCACCAAACTGGATAGTCTCCTTTTGGCTGCTAAGTCCCGCATTCTCTTCAACAGCAGAAGCTGTGTAGGACAGCTGTCATCTTCTTGCTCGTACCAAGCCATCGCTGTTTCTAGTGCTATAAAGGCCTCTTCAGGACTTGGTCGACGTTTTGGTTTTTCTTCATAATCTACAAGTACATCATCGTGTACTTCTGAGGAGTCTTCATGAGGTAATACTGGTTTTGTTTTGTTCAAGCTCTGTTGGTATTTGTCATCATGACTTCAATAGTTTGTCTTTTGGGACTAGTATTGGAGATGTTCTCAGTTCCTGATATTAAGACAATTAAATTCCCCTCTGAATGTTATTTTTACAAAGTCATTTCAAGATGAGGGGACATAATGTTGAGCTCAGCTGGCCAAATCAGCTTATCTTGCGTGATGGCGGCAGGGAAGGACTCCTCTGCTCGAATTCTCCTCTGGGCTCTGGAGACACCTCACTGATAGCTAAATGGACCAAGGAGTATGCTGTCCGACTCTGGATTCAGCAAAGCTCTGACCAGGTGCTGCTCAATACCATCAAGACCACGGTCCCTGTAAACAAGAAGGATGTACCTTCTACTTCATAACTAATTGATACTCTAGTTCTACACTGAGCACAATACAACACAAACATTGAGTTCAGAGCGTTAGGCCAACTGTCAGCTTCATCTGAAATACTTTATACCAGTATTTACCTCCTTAATGGTTACCACGCCTCTGCACTTCCAGCATTATTTCTGTCTAATCAATCATCCAGGTGTCAGTGTACTATTTGGCCATTCCATGCCGTTTTACTTCCCTCCGACACCCTCTGTTCAGGCTGGAGCATTATAGGCTTTATCTCCTGTTTGCCACTGAACTACACATATATATACAGGCATAAATTAACAATTTACATTCAATTTCATTAAAAGATACTGAATGGTTCAAGCTTACCACAATTTCATGGAAATAAACACAGATACGTTGATTAGCAATGAATTCTGGCACAATTACTGGCACAAATTCCCATCTGCTTATGTTCCAGGCTTTTATTTAACACAAATATGAGCTGGCTTCAACGCACTGTTGCTTTATCAAGATTATTGCACTAGTGGTCTCGAACTAACGCTCCTAAGTGAGTATATCAGCGAGTCTAGCCAATGAGGCCACGTTTCGACAAGTGTTTGAAAAAATGTTACCTTTTCACGTCTCCCCTAACAACGAAAGATAGTATTTATAGCCCGACCAATCGTGGTTAGTCTTTCATTTGTTGCGCTCCAATCAATTTGGAGTTTACATGGTAGGCTAATTCTGTAACGTAAGATTTTTTTCAAACACGTTATAACAAAATTTTATGAGCAGAAATGATTCCATGCTGTCAGGCATCCCCACTATTTTATTTTGGTTATAATTTATTAATTCCTGGACTATTTGCGTAACGTTTTACATATTCTTTGTCAGCAAGCCCTAAGGAACCCAAATATCCAAATTTAAAAGAGCTACGTGGCTGCGTTCAAAATATGTATTTTCTACCTCCTGTTTCGAAGATGTGCTGTCTGGGTACTGTAATGTTTTCAAACGTAAACCCATATAATGTTATCTTTCCTAATAAGCGTTTTTTATGATTTTAAAACCTAACTCTGGGAAGGGTAGTGAATTTATCACTGTCCGTCCGAAAAAGTTAGTGCTTGTAGTCTTACACGCGTGATGGCAGCATTTGTGTATCGCGCGAAGCGTGTTTAGTGTTCGGCTTTCTGCCTCTCCCTTCTCGCTATCCTTTTGTCCATCTGTCCTTTTGATCTTGGTAACATAGTGTAGAAAAAGACATGAATGGAATTTAAAATTTAGGTCAACTTGCATATTTCAAGGTTTTTCTTAGAAAGGCAGCACATTTTTATTGTGTGTTTGGGAAACGCGTGTATGTTGCAGAAGGCCTTTAATATCAACGTGAAACGTTACAATTTGCATACGCAGTAGAAAACAAGGGGATTTCGAGTACAGTCATTGTGACAGCACTGTTCTTTACCATTCTTCTTCCTTTATTTATTATATGTATTTATTAGGCTTTATATTTACTTGATAATTTATATATGTGGATTAGAATATTCCACGACACCTCCCCTCTTAAAACAGACATTATATGTCAGTCCTTTATTCTATATTCACATAGAGAAATTTATTATTATTTCTGGGGTTTACGGTGATTCTCATCACACGGATGGCGGCTTAAAAAATCCGCTCCCAAATTGGTTTTTCCAGATATATACTCAATGCTAAAATTATATGGAGCCAGAAGTAAAGACCATCGGAGTAACCTAGAGTTCTCATGCTTAGCCTGTGCTAGAAACGATAAAGGTTTGTGGTCTGTTTGCAACTTAAATGCCTTCCCATACAGATAAATATTGAATTTCTTTATTGCCCATATTACTGCAAGACATTCCTTTTCGCTAGTTGAGTAATTGATTTCAGCTTTATTCAACTTTCTGCTAGCATATGCCACTGGGCTTAATTCCCCATCCAATGCATCTGATTTCTGTAGTAGAGTTGCTCCTAGCCCAATATTACTGGCATCCGTCCTTACAATGAATTCTTGACTTAAGTCAGGTAATTTCAAAATGGGTTTACTTGTGAGCTTTTCCTTCAATTCTTGGTAAGTCATTTCACATTGTGGTCTCCATGTAATGCGATCTGGATGTCCTTTACGTGTCAATTCAGTTAACGGTGCACATATGGAATTAAAGTTTTTTGATATACTTCTGGTAGAAACCACATAATGAGACAAAGGATCTCACGTCCTTCTTGGTTTGTGGTCTCGGGGCTTTCTGTAGTTTCTCTAAATTCTTTGGGTCAGGGGTCATGTTTCCCTGATAAACTGTGTGTCCCAAAAATTCCAATTCTTTACATCCAACGCAACATTTGGTTGGTCGGGCTGTTAAATTTGCCTCCCTAAGTCGATCAAACAGCATGTTCAGAGAGTCAATGTGTTCCTCAAATGTTTCTGTTGCTATAAGGATATCATCCATAAAATTTGTTATACAGGGATTATTCAGAGGATCCAATAATTTTCTCATCATTCTAGAGAAGACACTAGGCGCATTCTTCAATCCAAATGGCAATCTATTAAACTCATAGTGTCCTTCTGAGGTACTAAAAGCTAGGTATGGTCTAACCTCAGGCTTTACTGGAATCTGATAGTATCCTTTACTCAGATCCTTTTTTGAGAAATATTTAGCTTTATTTAGTCTGGCAAACAGCTGATTTGTATCCGGCAATGGATCCACCTGTCCTTCTGTAATAGCATTCAGTCTCCTGTAATCTATACAGAGTCTATGTTCTCCAGAGGGCTTCCTTAAGAGTACCACACCGGAACTATACGAAGACTCACTGTGCGAAATAATTCCTTCCTTCAATAGATAGTCTATCTCTTCCTTCAAAGCTTTCTCCTTAGCAAACGGAATCGAATATGGTTTCATACAGACAGGTGTGGAGTCTATTAGTTTCATATCATATTCCAATAGGTTGGTATGCCCTGGTCGGTCTGTTAACACCTCTGCATGATTATTTAGAACCTGTTGCACTCTCTCTTTCTGAGTTTTCGTTAAATGTGTACTGATTTTCACCTGTGCTGCTGTCTCACAGGGGTGTAATGGATATTCAAATGATGAAAGTGGTTCCTTTTTTTCATCTCCATGGCGATGGACAAGGTCAACAAGTGTGTCTCTTCCTGATGTTCTCTTTCCAAATATTTCTTCAGGAGATTCACATGATAGATTTTTTTCTTTCCCCTTCTTATCTATCTTATAATTTGTTCTAGACACCTTCTCTAGAACTGTATATGGACCCTGCCATCCAATTTGTAACTTATTCTGACTCCCAGGCAAAAGAAGCAGTACTTTCTCTCCCACAGCCAAATTTCTGTCTCTCGCCTTCCTGTTATAATAGGCAGCATGTTTCTTCCTGGCTTGTTTCAAATTTTCATTGGCAAGTTTCCAGCCAGTTTTTAACCGAGTGGTCAGCTCATTCACATATTGGTATGAAGATGTAATTTTTTCCTCTGCCTTTTCATCAGTCCACGTTCTTAACAAAGCTACATATGGACCTTTAATTGTGTGGACCTATTTGTCCATGCACCGGTATGGTCTCTTCCACTCGAAGCTTTATAGTGATGATTTTTCCTCCCAGAATTATCATTCACAAAACGACCGCTACCAATTTTTCTTTTGGGGCTTTCTCCCCTCTTAAAATTCTTGATGAGAGATTTCCTCTCTACATCTTCTTCCTCCCGTTTGTTTAAGTCCGATTGAGGGATTGTCGGCTTATCCTGGGGTAAGACATCTTTTTTGCACTCTCCGCATAGTGGCCATTGTAAAACAGTTAAGTGAAGCTTGTCCGTGAAAAGGGGCTTCCCATTCCATTTGGTCCACTTTATCAAATTTATATCTCTTTTTATTATCAGGCCTAATTTTGCCCCGTGGCGTGTCCAGGTCCTGATCCATGTTCCCACTTGTGTGTGTTCCCTCATGTGCTATGCTACACCTTTCTACAAAATTCTCAATGTCCCATCTTGCTTTGGGCCAATAATAATTGTGAGCCACCTTTTGAATGATGGTACCTATTTTCTCATGGTCCCCATCTGGTTTCACATGTAGGCTCCTTATTAAGTCTGCCCTATATCTTTTAGGAAGTACCAGCTGTCCCTGACCTGTGGATCTAGCTCCAGTCTTCCTATACATCAACTTGTTTTTCATGTAAAAATCTCCCTTGCCTGGAGTTGTATGACAAGTTGACAATTTTCTGAAACAAGGCTTGAGTGTTTTATCCCCAGCCTGTGCCTTCCTCATCTCTTCTGGAGTGGTATCCAACATAATATCCTCCTCCTGTCTTGAGGTCGACCTGACCTGAAGGATTGCCATATACACAGGTTTCCTTCTGCAACGGTCAGTGTCATGATTGTCCATCTGACAATTCTTACACCACCTTTTTCCTTGGTTGAAAGATTTTCTTTCATCATATTTCCTTTCATCGAATTGTGGGAATTTAGTTTTATTTTCATACCGTGGCCTATCAAATTGGTGCTTACCTTTATTTTGATCCTTAGGATCAAATTTATTAAAGTTCTGTGGTGCCCTAAAGTTATCCACTTGTTTCTTTTTATTACCTGTTACCTCTGCTTGAGCTGCTTGATACCTTTCAGCAACATTTAACAACTCACCCAGCCTCTCTGCACCTTGTTCCATGAGAAACTTTCTCAGGTCTGGAGCCATGGACTCTCTTAATTGCTCTATAAGGACCATTTCCTTAAGATCTTGGGTTTTCCCCAGAGAAGTCCATTTCTCCAAGTATGTCTCTATTCGTGCAGAGAACTGGTGATATGTTTCACCTGACAGTAGTTTAGCATTCCTAAATTTTTTCCTATAAAATTCTGCATTCTTTTCATATCTTAACAAAAGAGCCTGCTTTAGCATGTCATAATTTTCCTGATCACCTCTGCTCATTTTTGCAAAAACTTCATAAGCTGCCCCACGAAGTCCCTGAGATAACTTTAAGCTCCACCTTTCTCTCTCTAACCCATATGTGGTAGCTAATAGTTCATATCTATTTATATAGCTCTCAATATCATCGTCTTTCTCAACAAAATGATCTAAATGAAAGTTCATAGCTGAGGTTGAGGCTCCCTGAGTAACCGTAGCATCAGAGGCAAAGGGACTGGCACCATTTTCAGGAGCATGGCCTTGAAACTCAAACTCCCTTAGTCGTAACTCATGTTCCCTTTGTAATCTTTTATCTTCTGCTTCCCTTCTGCAGCTAATTTCCTCTCTTCCCTTTCTGCAGCTAATCTTTTGTCTTCTCTTTCTGCTTCCAATTTCTTAGCCTCTTTGTCAGCCTCAATCTGCAACCTCTTAGTCTCAGCCTCAGCTCTTCAAATTGCAACCTCTTAGTCTCAGCCTCTAACTTTCTTTCGGCCTCTTTTTCTAATCTTCTTTCTTCGCGTTCAATAAATTTGTCACATTCCGTAGTGACATAGGCAACCATAACTTGCCCATCTAATCCTAACTCTTTTGCAGTCTGTACAGCAGCAGATCGAAACTTGGCCAGGTCCGCCATTGTCTATCAGGTAAATTTCTACAATGTCTAACCAACATTTAATCTCTAAATATATCTAATGGACAACACAGGCACCGTGAGCTCAACCTTATTCAATTCCACCCAAGGATACCTTTTAATTCTTATATTCCCTGAAGTGAATTACCCCCAATATTTTTAATAGGGAAAGATTCAAAATCCCAAGAGCGAGACCCCAATATATGTGGTGAAGTGGGATGTTATAAATATTTATAGGGGACTTAGTGTACTGACTGAGATCAGCTGTGAAGGTATCTATATCTATTAAGAGTAGTGTATTATAGATAACCTTACTTGCTACCACATATCTATATATCTCAGTCAGAATTATTCTGGAATAGTGTGATGACTACGTTATGTGTCTAGGGTATGTGTATGATGAAGTGTAAGTCACAACAACAGACAGATAAACAATTTAATTTAATCCACTACTCTTGACAACATTGTGACACTCACATACATATAACACTCTATGAGAATATCTTAAGGAGTCACTGATAACTTTTCAAATAACAATATGTATTCATGGTTATCATAAAGGTATATGTGTCCTGATTCAAATACAAAGGAACCAGGAATCACAATCAATTTTAATTACAAGTATATGTACAGACTTTATCAATATGAATATTGTAGTGACATATATTATTAAAAATATCCTATGTGTGTCATTTGTGTAGTAGTAATATGAGGTAATACTGGTTTTGTTTTGTTCAAGCTCTGTTGGTATTTGTCATCATGACTTCAATAGTTTGTCTTAGGGACTAGTATTGGAGATGTTCTCAGTTCCTGATATTAAGACAATTAAATTCCCCTCTGAATGTTATTTTTACAAAGTCATTTCAAGATGAGGGGACATAATGTTGAGCTCAGCTGGCAAAATCAGCTTATCTTGCGTGATGGCGGCAGGGAAGGACTCCTCTGCTCGAATTCTCCTCTGGGCTCTGGAGACACCTCACTGATAGCTAAAAAGACCAAGGAGTATGCTGTCCGACTCTGGATTCAGCAAAGCTCTGACCAGGTGCTGCTCAATACCATCAAGACCACGGTCCCTGTAAACAAGAAGGATGTACCTTCTACTTCATAACTAATTGATACTCTAGTTCTACACTGAGCACAATACAACACAAACATTGAGTTCAGAGCGTTAGGCCAACTGTCAGCTTCATCTGAAATACTTTATACCAGTATTTACCTCCTTAATGGTTACCACGCCTCTGCACTTCCAGCATTATTTCTTTCTAGTCAATCATCCAGGTGTCAGTGTACCATTTGGCCATTCCATGCCGTTTTACTTCCCTCCGACACCCTCTGTTCAGGCTGGAGCATTATAGGCTTTATCTCCTGTTTGCCACTGAACTACACATATATATACAGGCATAAATTAACAATTTACATTCAATTTAAAAGATACTGAATGGTTCAAGCTTACCACAATTTCATGGAAATAAACACAGATACGTTGATTAGCAATGAATTCTGGCACAATTACTGGCACAAATTCCCATCTGCTTATGTTCCAGGCTTTTATTTAACACAAATATGAGCTGGCTTCAACGCACTGTTGCTTTATCAAGATTATTTGCACTAGTGGTCTCGAACTAACGCTCCTAAGTGAGTATATCAGCGAGTCTAGCCAATGAGGCCACGTTTCGACAAGTGTTTGAAAAAATGTTACCTTTTCACGTCTCCCCTAACAACGAAAGATAGTATTTATAGCCCGACCAATCGTGGTTAGTCTTTCATTTGTTGCGCTCCAATCAATTTGGAGTTTACATGGTAGGCTAATTCTGTAACGTAAGATTTTTTTCAAACACGTTATAAAAAAATTTTATGAGCAGAAATGATTCCATGCTGTCAGGCATCCCCACAATTTTATTTTGGGTATAATTTATTAATTCCTGGACTATTTGCGTAACGTTTTACATATTCTTTGTCAGCAAGCCCTAAGGAACCCAAATATACAAATTTAAAAGAGCTACGTGGCTGCGTTCAAAATATGTATTTTCTACCTCCTGTTTCGAAGATGTGCTGTCTGGGTACTGTTATGTTTTCAACCGTAAACCCATCTAATGTTATCTTTTCTAATAAGAGTTTTTCAGGATTTATAAACCTAACTCTGGGATGGGTAATGTATTTTATCACTGTCCGTCTGAAAAAAAAGTTAGTGCATGTAGTCTTACACGCGTGATGGCAGCATTTGTGTATCGCGCGAAGCGTGTTTAGTGTTCGGCTTTCTGCCTCTCCCTTCTCGCTATCCTTTAGTCCATCTGTCTTTTGATCTTGGTAACATAGTGTAGAAAAAGACATGAATGGAATTTAAAATTTAGGTCAACTTGCATATTTCAAGGTTTTTCTTAGAAAGGCAGCACATTTTATTGTGTGTTTGGGAAACGCGGTATGTTGCAGAAGGCCTTTAATATCAACGTGAAACGTTACAATTTGCATACGCAGTAGAAAACAAGGGGGATTTCGAGTACAGTCATTGTGACAGCACTGTTCTTTACCATTCTTCTTCCTTTATTTATTATATGTATTTATTAGGCTTTATATTTACTTGATAATTGATATATTTTATATTTACTTGATAATTTATATAGTGGATTAGAATATTCCCACGACAGCCTTGTTGAGATTTATCTGTGACGGGTGTGGTCCAATGCATCAGCTTAACATATAGCAGCAGTCTTTAGAGGATTAAGCGTTTTGGAAAACGCCACCACACTTTCTTCATCTTCAGCCAACAATAAACGACGCAGGACTTCCTTCTTGTACATCTTTTTAAGCTTTGCTATAACACCCTGGTTGAATCAGTGCTGTTACATTGGGGGCAGAAAAATTACTTTAAAATTTGCATCAACTGCATTCAATGTATCCGTCTCTGGATGAGATGAGGTGCATTTGTCCAGTAGAAGAATTACTTGTCCAGTTTTCTTTACTTGTTCTTCTAACCTCTTCACATTTGGGTTGAACTGATTTGTATACCAATCAAGAAATCTTTCACTATTCAGCCAAGCACTCTGCTGTGCTTTGTAACACAATAGGGGACATGTCACATTCTTTAAACAACGTGGTTTTTTGGCTTTGCCGATCATTAGCACCGGTAAACGATGACTTCCACTGGCATTCGCGGCTACCAAAATTGTTACTCTCTCTTTGCACTTTTTAAACCCAGGGGCAGCTGCTTCGCGCTGAGATGCAAGTGATTTTGAGGCAATGATTTCCAGTATAAGCCAGTCTCATCGGCATTATACACATCATCGAGTGAATAACCTTCTTCTTCCAAAAAAGCCAAGAATGTTTCTTTAAAATTTTCAGCGGCAGTTGCATCGCTAGATAAAGATTCCCCTTGAATCTCCAATTCTCGTATGCCATGACGATATTTAAAGTTTCTTAACCATCCCTGGCTAGCCCTTAAAGTCAGGAGACCGTCAAGTTGATTGTTGAACCTGAAGTGCCTTTTCACACATACAGAAGAACCAGAGATAGGTTCCCCCTTTGCTTCTTCCTTTGCACAAACCATATATACAAAGCCTCTTCCAAGTTTCACATCATCTTTCGCATTTCTCATGGTTTTATAACGTTTCCTTCGACCCATTTTCACTATCACGTTTCGTGGCAAAACTCATAATTTTATCCTTGTTACTTTTCATGTCAGAGACGGTAGCTCTCCCAACATTGAAAATCCTCGCAAGTGAAGACACAGTTTCACCTTGTTCTAGTATCTTGTTAATTTCTGTTTTCGTTTCAATTTGCAAAACATTGCGGTCCCTTTTATATGCTTTAGGCCTACTGGAAGATGCCATATCGCACAGAGAAAATACTTGTACATGCAAAAATTATTCTGCTGTAGTAAGCAGACACAATTATTTAAGTTTTAACTGTCTGTTTAGCCATGTTCTACCTAGAACGGCACACGTACAGTAACTTTGGATTGGTAAACCAGATATTAAACTGACTTTATGATCTAACTGACTTCCTGTACGTAAGCGACCGACCATTAGCCATCCCATTCTCTACAAATTGTTCGCACACATTTGAAGTTTGCCGCATCAAAAGATTCAGAATTTTAGTCTAACATGACTGTGGCATCTGATTTTTTTCTTTTTTTCTGGAAAAAAGTGTTCGGATAATTGGATGTTCGGATAATTGGGGTTCGGATAAATGGAGTTCTACTGTATTGGGCTTTTGAGCCAGTTCATATATGCTCCACAAATTTAAATGAACATGCTGGCCTGGCGGCGAGAATAGTTACAAGAATAACATTAACATTCCGACAGAGTTTTTTTGACGTAAGTATCTGTGGTGACCAAATATAGTACGTCTTCCTGGAAAGAAATAGACACCGATGTGACATTCCTTAAATTCTAGAAACGCCAAAGCTAATACAACATTTTGCTCTGCTAACTTTCGTATTCCTTGAGACAAATTTTATGTGACTTAACAGACATCCGAAAAATAAGAACACCCAAGGAATCGTTCTTGAGACAGAGAGTTCAGTACGTTTTTTGGAAACTGGGGATTTCTTGGTACGATGACTGCATTATTTCGGGTCTGTGTGAAGGTTCCTAGAATTATTATGTTCCCAGAGGCAGCGAGCAAAGTTTGTGAGTATATATGTGTGAGCAAGGCCATGGCTGAATGAATGAGAGTACACAGGCCAGAGTGTTATTTTACCCGTGTATTATTGTCACCTATTGCTGTCTTAATTTTTTTTTTAATCGTGCAGAATTTGTTACAAATCATATAAAGTTTTCTTTTTTCTTAGGCTAAATCAGATTATCCAACTACTAGTTCATACATTTACGAGAAAAGAAGAAACCTCTTAGACTAAACCCTATGTATCTATTGCTCCTTTGGGCCATCATCTGGTTCTCTTTAACGGGGCTGTGGGCTAAACCTAGAGTAAGATTCTAACGGGCTATCATCCCTGTCAACATTATTCTGAACAAAATTTTATGACTAATTTGTATATGTGTTTTCTCCTTGATGTAACATCTTTGGTGTTGTGTAGGAGATTTTTTTGTTTTGATGATAATAATAAAAAAAATCTCTCTAGGAACTAATCATGCGTTGGTCAGCTCGTTCTAAAATATATATAATATCCATTAATTATAGATATTCCACGTCTGTGGTGTTTTAACTGTCGTCACGTGTATGTGCGTGCCTGATGATATAGATAGAAATATATGAAATATAATATTATAGTGTGTTTATACTGTCTGACTACTTTAGATCTGTCGTATAAGATAGGTAGATTAGAGATGAGAGAAGATATTTTTCCGCTCTCAGGAGACAGTAATCTATCACTATTCTACCACCTCACTCGTGGAAGTCATGAATGTTTTTTATTTCCATCTCTCACTGATTGGACTAGGATTCATTTTGATTCTAAGAATCAGAAAGGGTTATAGATTCACATGAGATACGTACATGGTATGTGAGCGCATGATAGCACAGATTGAACAAACTTAGAATAGATATATATTTAGAATAGTCAATAGTTGTGATTACATCTAAAAATATTCGAATAGCATACAAGTATTGAGTGTGTTTTGTTGTTTATCAAAAAAATCAATGTGAAAAAGTTAAGGGGTGATATATTATAATTTACTACATACGTGTATTATAAGGAATAATAATTATAGAAGTATATTAAAGTTTTAATAAATAATTTTTTATTTAAAATAAAAGATAAAAAAATTAAATAATTAAGTATGAAATAAAAAA